>JARBWK010000004.1:56053011-56604219 GCA_030556195.1 Anolis apletophallus | reverse complement strand
ACAACTCTTTGGCCAGACCTAGTCCTATCAGGCACTTTAATAAGAGTATTGCTGGTGTTCCTCTTCCTATAGTGACAAGTTCCAACACTTCACTGAATCTTGGACTTTGAACGGAATGTACTTTCCTGTCAGAGGTGCCTTAATCAAGGCACCTCAACACGAAGTTGAGACCCAAAGGCATGGACCACCAGCAGGGGCATTATTATGTGACAATTTGGCAAATTTGTAAGGCAGAGCATATAATAATAAGATACCAGAGTCCATATCTGCAGTTTTACTTATCTGTTTATGGAGACGAATAGTCTCAATAAATTTGCTTTCAGGTGGTTCTCTGATAAGCTTGCAGTTGTAAACCTGGTTCATATAACCAAAGTATGGCTAGATAGGTATCCCTTGTAGATACACTGGCCTTACCGTGCTAAATAAAAACCCAGTCTTGTCAAATGTCATGTCATGATGCCCACAAGTGAAATCTTGAAGTGCTTTACCACCCCGCTGTGCCCAGTCCCACAGTAATATTATACTCTGGTGGCTGACAACCAACATTTTGTGTGACACGGAATTGGTCATTTTTTTGAAAGTGACTCTTTTTCCATTACTCATTTAAATGTGAAGGAGCCCAAAAGGTGCTAGCCCTACAACCTATTTTTAGTTTGCAATTTCAAAATGATAACAGGTTTGGCAGCCATGTGGTACTCCTGATATGGCATACAGGGAGACAGCTATAGGAGGCACCTCCCCAGGGAATATATGGGCACAATGGACTTTCACAGTGAGTGAAAAAACGACCTAAACAGCCTCAACGTTCCATAAATAAAGGAAGTGTCGACTTGTAAGGAACACTCATGGATGTGGGAACATTAATTATGTCATTTTATAACATTTTAATATTATAATTGTTAGATATGGTTAATATGGTATACATGTCTGTATATTTTCACCCACGAGAACATAAAGTTGTGAATTTTACAGGCAGCTGAAAAGGGACCGGGATATTGAGAGAGTTCTGCCAAGACAAGATTACGCCATCTTTCTAAGGTTTGAAGTGGTGGGAAGTAAAGATGACTTCTTACAAGCATTGTCTGGTGATGATATACCCACTAAAGGTATAATACTGTGAAAAAAATTAAATATGAAGAATTTAGAACTGTCTTTGAATTTTTAAGGAAGAATAATGAGATGCTTATATGATTTATAAATTAAAAACCTTCAATATTTATCAAATCAATGATAGGAAAAGGCAGATTACTTCTTTTTCTTTAAAAAAAACCTTTTATAGAAAGCTACATAAGATAAAAATGGAATAACACACATAACAAAAACAAACTACAAAACTGCTAATAAAGTTTAATCCAAACTACCTAAATATGTTATATGCCAGAGATTAAAACAAGCAAAATAGAAAAATATGATTTCCATCTACCTTTTCTGTAGTTATATTCTGACCAGGGCCGTAGCCAGGATTTTGATTCGGGGGGGGTGAGTTTGGTTCGGGGCTGAGACTGGGTGGAAGAGGGTCTATCCTAGCAAACCTTTTGTATTGTTATCCCAATAACCCCATTAATGTGGGATATAATGAGCATGGTGATCAGATCATGATATGAATAAACGTAACAGTTTAAATAATGTACCAGTAAGGCCTTTTCGCGGACCACCCTGAGAATTTGGGGGGAGGCTGAAGCCCCCTTAGCCCCCCCCATTGGCTACATGCCTGATTCTGACCTTTAAAATTCATCTCTTTTCTGTAAGCCAGTTAGGGGTTTCCAGTTCTGATGATTTTCCTTTAATCAAAATGGACTTTTTTTCCCATTTCCACTCAGTCTAAGTTTTAGTCACTACTTTTCTTAAGTAGGTACTAAATTGTTATAATATTCTGATTATAGTCTGAAAATAACCTTAGGTTCCTGATATTCTTTGAATATTTCAACAAAAGACATATACATGTACTTAGTTTTTATTACTCTTGCCATGGATATTGCATTCCAGTCAGAAATACTTATATGAACAAACAGTGAACCTGAACATTTATTCCATACCAAAGAAACAAATAGAGTAGAAGATATTTTAATTCCTTTAATTTTCTATGAAGTATTATTTATTTATTTCCCACGTTTGTATCCCACCATTCTTACAAATTCAAATCATAGTCCAATGTCTATCCATTTGTCAATCACATTAAATCACTCTCATTATTGCATTGCTACATTTCCTGCTCAAATGCTTGGTCCCACAGCCATGTCTTAAGTTTTTTCCTGATGGACAGAAGGGAGATGGCTGACCTGATTTCCTTAGTACTTTGTGAATGCTATACAAATGCTTACATCTAGTTGATGAACTCTCTGGTTCTGTAAAACATATGCTAAAATATGCTTGAGAACCATTTTTAGACTTTGTGCTGCCCAACCTGAATATTCCAGGAAAAAAACCTACCTGCAAAGGTCCGGATCTTTCATGAAGATCCAGACCATTGCAAGTATGGGGACTGTGGGGTCTGGCTCCTGGGATCTCCTTTGCAATTCTAAGAGGTATCCCCACATCGAGCCAGGGAGATGAGATGGCAGTACCAGCCTTCTCTCTCTCCTCCACACACCTTTTCATATGTTTCTAGTGTATGATCTCTGCCCTATAATATTCAGACTTTTTACTCCTAGGTCTTCTCAGCTTCTGAGCCCAACTGTGATGTTTGTTTAGCTAGCTTTTAGAGGCTGAGTTTATGCTTTTGTCCCAATAGCTATGTATTTTTGCATACAAAAGTATTATTGCATAAAAAAATCCTAATTAAGGATTGTATGTGCATTCATGAATTATAATGCTGGTTGTCTGCATAAAGCCTTCTAGAAGAAACAGTAAAGGAAGCCAGAGGGGGTTTGGCAGAGTGGGTAAAGGCGGTGGTTAATGCCGCCCTTCAAGAAGGCAACATTCCAGCCAGCTTAAAACAAGCTGTTATAAAACCACTGTTGAAAAAACCATCACTGGACCCCACTCAATTTGTCAACTATCGGCCATTTTCCAATCTCCCCTATTTGGGCGAAGTCCTGGAACATGTGGTGGCCTCACAACTCCAGGCATTCTTGGTAGACACTGATTATCTGGATCCAGTGCAGTTGGGCTTTAGGCTGGGACATGGTACTAAGACAGCCTTGGTTGCCTTAGTTGGTGATCTTCGCCAGGAGCTCGACAGGGGGAGTGCGTCCCTGTTGGTTCTGCTGGACCTCTCATCGGCCTTTGATACCGTCAAACACGGTATCCTTCTGGGACGCCTTGCAGGAATGGGCCTTGGAGGTACTGCCTTGCAATGGCTCCAGTCCTTCCTTGAGGGTCGTTCTCAGAAGGTGTTGTTAGGGGACTCCTGGTCGACTCCAAGGCTATTGTACTGTGGGGTCCCGCAGGGTTCAATATTGTCCCCTATGTTATTTAACATATACATGAAGCCATTGAGGGAGATTATCCAGAGTTTCGGGGTGCAGTGTCATCTGTAGGCAGATGATGTCCAACTCTGTCACTCCTTTCCACCTGCTACTAAGGAGGCTGTTCAAGTCCTGAACCGGTGCTTGGCTGCTGTAACGGACTGGATGAGGGCGAAAAAAATGAAACTAAATCCAGACAAGACAGAGGTACTCCTGGTCAGTTGTAAAGCCAAACAGGGCTTGACGGGGTTACACTCCCCCTGAAGGCGCAGGTTTGCAGCTTGGGAATGATCCTGGACTCATTGCTGAGCCTGGAACCCCAGGTCTTGGCGGTGGCCGGGAGAGCTTTTGCATAGTTAAAGCTTGTGCACCATCTGCACCCATACCTTGGAAAGTCTGACGGCTATGGTGGTCCACGCTCTGGTTACATCCGGTATAGACTACTGCAACGCTCTCTATGCGGGGTTGCCTCTGAAGACTGCTCGAAAACTGCAATTAGTCCAACGCTCAGCAGCCAGGTTACTAACAGGAGCAGGGTACAGGGAGCACACAACTCCCTTGTTGCGCCAGCTCCATTGGCTGCCAATTAGTTTCCAAGCACAATTCAAAGTGCTGGTCTTAACCTACAAAACCCTATATGGTTCCGGCCCAGTTTACCTGTCTGAACAGATTCTCCCCTATGAACCATCAAGGTTGCAAAGATCCTCCGGGGAGTCCCTGCTCTCGGTCCTGTAATCATCTTAAACGTGTCTTGTGGGGATGAGAGACAGAGCCTTTTCCATGGTGGCCCCTCAGCTATGGAACTATCTCCCAAGCGAGGTTAGATCTGCCCCCTCCCTCTTGTCCTTCAGGAGGCCATTAAACACCTGGCTTTGGAATGAAGCATTCCCAGAAGAAGGCTGAGACTGATTATAGAACAAATGAATGAGTACAGTTATAGACAGAATTGAACTTGTGGTTAGTTGGCGATTTGGCGTTTATGTATTTTATTCCTATGTATTTTAATAATGTATTGTTGTTAAATGTTTTAAAATTTTATTGTAGCATTGAATTTTTGCTGTGAGCCGGTCTGAGACCCTCAATGCAGGTGAAAAGATCGAGATACAAAAGTTTTAAATAAATAATAATAAATAAACAGGCTTTTATTAATACACTCTCTGTATAAGTAACCACTTATTAGAGGGTGACTTTATCAGAAGGTATCTTTTTCGGGTATATAGTGATACTAGCTGTACCCGGCACGCGTTGCTGTGCCCTATTTAGGAGATGCGAGATGTAAGAGTTGGAAATAATGTTACTTACGGTCTTGGTGGGGTCATGTAGGCATGAATTGCACACTTTCTATGTGTGCTCCAAATGATGTCATCTGGAAGCATGAGTTGTATTGTCTTATATAGCGGAGGAAGTGTTTTGATTCTGGAGTGTGTCCACTCAGCAAAGTCTGTAGTGGTTGTGGAGGAGTGGCAAGTGGTGGTAGAGAGACTTTACCGGCTAGGCAGCACATTCCTGTTGTTTCTGCTGGGTATTTCAGGGCTTTGCAGTGTGTGCAGATGTGCGTTAGGGTGCCAATGTCGGCCTCTGGCACCATGCTGTAGTCTTCTGCAGCGTTGTATCTGAAGGCTAGGGGGTGGAATTGGTTGTGGTGTTTTTGAAGTTTTTTTTCTGTGTTGCGACATCGTTTTTCTGCGCTCCTTGCGCGCTGCTGTTGTGTTGTATTTCTGCGTCTTTGTTGTTACTGGCTGCGCGCTTGTTCTTGTCATGCAGTTCTTTGCATTTGGTTCTCAGCTGTGCGTCGTGCAGTGACCTGTTGTCTGTGTCTCTGCTGCGCAGTGTGTTTCTGTTCTGGTGTTTGTTCTGCCCTTTTTTTTGATGTATGTAGCGCTGTGAGTGTGTCGTCCGATGCTGTTATTTTTATAAGGCATGGCTTGTCTTTTGGGTCAGTTTATGTCTGTGTGGAAGGAAGGAATGGTTTTTGTTTGTGGTGTTTGTAGTTGTTGTGTGTACGGGGTCCCTTAAGGTTGGTGGGATGGGTTGTGATTGGAAGTTGTGTTGTGTTGTGTGGGTAGGAATTTGCTGGAGAATTGCTCCCTCAGAGTTTGGTATTGGCAGTTTAACCTCAAACACCAACTGAAATCTCTCAGCATTGTATCCTAGCCTTGATGGCTCTTGCCAGCGTTGCTATGGTTACAGCAGTTATGCAATCCGCCCTTATTGGCAGCCAATCATGTTGTTCAGAATGTAGAGGCTGGGTGAGTCTTTGGCTGCCCCGGAGGAGGCTGGTAAATGTAGTTTTATTTTTCTCGTTGTTTTGGGGGCCTTTAGGTTTTGGGGGAAAGTTTCTTTGCTACAAACGTACCTTTCTTGAGGCCTATTTCTGTTGGCAAGTATTGTGTTTCTGCGTTGTATGGTTTCTTTGTTTGAGGTATACATCACATGACGTGAACCCATTTATATAATAGACTAGCTGTACCCGGCACGCATTGCTGTGCCCTTTTAGAGATGCGAGAAAGTCCAATCATCCACGGTGTGCCCTCCTCTAAACTGCAGTTGGATGGAGTGTGGGTCATGGGGGCATGGTGTGCCAAGTTGGGTCTTTATTGGTCTTGGTTCTGGGCCACAGTGGTCTGTGGGGATTGATGGGTTTTGAAGTACTACAAATCCCATTTTCCATGGTGGTACTTCAAGTCCCATCATGCATGGCCGGGGCTCTGTGTGCCAAGGTAGGTTACTGTAAATTCAGGCCATACACAATGTCCCATGAGCTGAGGCCTAGTTAGGAACAGCAAGTTAATGAAGCCTTACTGTCAATTCAGGCCATACACAATGTCCAATGAGCTGAGGCCTAGTCGGGAGAATCAAGTTAATGAAGTCTTACTGTCAATTCAGAACGTAAACAGCTTCCCAGTAAGTGAGGGCTAGTTAGGGAAATCAAGTTAATGAAGTCTTACTGTCAATTTAGAGCGAAAACAGCGTCCCAGTAAGTGAGGGCTAGTTAGGGAAATCAAGTTAATGAAGCCTTACTGTCAATTTTGGTCGTGGTCTGTTATTTTTTGGGGTGTAAATTTTCGGTTGGAAGTGATTTGGGTGTTTGTGTTGGGGATTGGCTCAGGCCTTTTCCTTATTCTGTTTTGGCAGTTTATTATGGATCGGAATTTTCATGTTGGCTGGCCAGTGCAGCAGTTATGCAAATCCGCCCTTATTGGTAGCCAATCATGTTGTTCAGAATGTAGAGGCTGGGTGAGTCTTTGGCTGCCCCGGAGGATGCTGGTAAATGTAGTTTTATTTTTACTCGTTGTTTTGGGGGCCTTTTAGGTTTTGGGGGGGAAAGTTTCTTTGCTACAAACGTACCTTGCTTGAGGCTTATTTCTGTTGGCAAGTATTGTGTTTCTGCGTTGTATGGTTTCTTTGTTTGAGGTATACATCACATGACGTAAACCCATTTATATAATAGATTACAGTATTATCACATGTTTTTCACAAGACGTTACAATATATTTTTGTCTCAATGTCTTTCACAGCTCCTAATCCTCATCAAATTGAATTGGGTTTGACAGGCTCTGGGCTTCCGGTCATGCTGACATTCATACCAGGACCAGTCGTTAATTTTATGGAGTGTTACATGGGTGAACATACAGATATTGCTTGTATGCTCAAAAATGAATGTGATGCTCTTCCAGTGTCATATATTTTCCATAAAATTGCACATTTTAATATATGTCCTGAAAAGGGAAAGATAAAAGCAAAATCAACCCAGGTATTGTATATTTTTCTTTCCATGTATGTAGACCTTTTGAAATGCTTACTTATGAACAATTGTGCAATGATACAGCATATGTTAACCTCTGATCTAAAGCAATACAGGTTGAGATCCCTTTTTGGGAATTCTGAAATTCAGAATGGTTCAAAATACAAAATTGGCCACATGGTTGGATGGGGTAGTGATACTTTGCTTTCTAATGGTTCAGTGTATGCCAATTTTGCTTCATGTACAAATGTCTAAATATCTTACATGTCACTGATGTCCTAAGCAGAATGTGATGAGGATAGTTTATTAACATTACTATTCCTTCTACAATCAATCCCTTCATAACTAAGAGATTGTTCTCAGTCATTGATTCACATAGCATTGGACATATTTCTGTTTTCCTTTTCATTCAAAATAGTACGATCATGTAGTTCAGTGTCAGAATACAAACTCTATAAGCAAAAGTCCCAGTAACTTGTGTTGGGATCACATAAACTAGCACATTTTTCTTCTCCCCCAGGACTCAATTTTCCTTCTTTTCAGTTTTCTCTCTTTGCTTAAAATGCAGCTCATTTTTAAGAAGTATTTGTCTGGTCTCAATATTTTTGTTGTAATACTTTCCCTTCTATTTTTTTTATTTCCAGACATTGCCTTTTCTTAATTTTTGAAAATATCACCTTCTTTACCACACCTCTTTTCTTCTTTCTAATTCTGGATTGGAATCAGAAAAAATGGATAACAGACTGACCAATCAACTAATTTGAAAACAAATGGTTTTGCTCAAGGGAAGATATAGATTTCACAATCACATACTCAGACCAGCAATAAGCATCCACAAGAATTCAAATATTCACCTGTGCACTGTTCCCTGTATCTTACAACAGGTGAAATATACTGTATATAAAAAAACCCTTTCATTTGTTATAGAGAAGGGAGTCCTGAGGAAATTCCCCCAGCTCTATACAGTACAGTAATTAACATTACCATGTGCAAGAACTGCAATCAGAAACACCTTCCCCCAAAAAGTTTAACTTAAAAAAGGTGTATTCTCTGTTAGCATATCTCTTTCCCTGTCCTAGGCATAAAAGGAAATGCCCACCATTTTGATATCATTCCAAATTTTGGCACAGATACTATAATCATCAGCCCTCCTGTTTTACAGGTTTCACACTTGCAATTTTTATTTATTGCAAATTTGAAACCTGCTGCCTCCTGAAGTTGTGAACAAGGAAAGGCAGGCATAGGTCTCTGCTCCACTAGGTATCTTCCTTTCATGGGTGGAACAGACACAAGCAAGAGGAAAAGTCATCCCTGTGTCATTTCACTTATCATGCATGGATCTGGCTCCTTTTTCTCTTCCTGTGTTCCGCAAATCTCTGTTCTGACTTGGCAAAGGAAGAAAACTCTCAGGGGAACAGAGAAAGCAGTGAAACTCCCTGCCTTAGAGTGTGGTGGGTGCTCCTTCTTTCGAGGCTTTTAAACAGAAGCTGGATGGAAATCTGTCAGAAGTACTTTGATAGTGCTTTTTCTACATAGTAGGGGGTTGGATTAGATGACCTGCATGGTCCCTTTCAACTCTATTGTTCTATGGTTCGATGATATATAGCACACAGGAAGAGGAGACTGAACTAGATCTGCCTGGTATGTGATTACTTGTACAGACCTGGTTTTGTTTCTTTGTCTTGTTATCCACAATTTTCATTCCACTTGTTCCTTTCCTGGGAGAAATAGAGACTCAGAACATGTAAGTAAGACGAGGCCCTTACCTTGCAGATTTAACACCTCTTTATTTAATACTTTAGAAAATGCTCTTTTTCATGGTGCCTTTTCTTTATGAGTCTTTATAATTATAATTTTGAATGAGTTAGAACTTAATTTAAGATTATTTGAGATGAATGTATTTTCTGATTCAAAATGGGATATGAAAATTGCACAGAGCTGTACAGAAAGCTTTCTATGTGCCGATCCCCCGCATGGATGACTAAGGTTCCTATGGTGGGTACACCTGTCAAAAGTTTTGTTGTTGTGTGCCATCCCATCATTTCTGACTATGGCAGCCCTAAGGTGAACCTAGAAAGCCCCTAAGGCTTTCTAGAGCTGAGAGTGTGTGATTAATCCAAAGTCACCCTGTAGATTTCCATGGCTGAATGGGGATAGGAGGAGAATTATTTTAGAGATTCAGGCCAATGGAAGGGACATTGGTGTTATGAATAACTTTCCCACATTGGAAATGAATATCCCACTTCTGGCACCAATTTGTCATGAATGACTTTTCAATAACATTAAAGCATAGGTTCTTTTTATTGCAATTTCCAGTGTGAGAGGGTACATCAGATTACAGAAAAACATTTAGACAAAGAATGATATCGGACATACAGACATACAGATTCTGTGCAACTACATTGGATTTACAATTATATTGGTTAACAAATGAACAAAGGGGAATTATATTTTCACTCAACATTCACACACATATACACGCATTCATCCACATGGATCCAAAATATTACCATACCCTTTTCTCCCTTCTTGGCAAAGCACCTGTTAGGCCAGACCTTGCTTTCCTGCAGCCTGCCAATGTATAGTTTCATAACTTACATAACGCCATAACTTCAAAACGCTGAAATGCCAAAACTTTTTTCCTAAGAACAATACCAAGGACCAAATCTCTGTTTTCCATACAGCAGAATCTGACTACCTGCAGAAAATCCAATACTCCAAAAGTGCACTTCTTCCTCTTCCCTTGAGAAAGAAGGCCAAAGTGACCAGACTGCCTTCTTGCAAATCGGCCACTCTCCATAATACACTATCTCTCTCCTTCCCATGGAGCGGAGCATAGCGGGTGGAACAGACTCCTCAGGTCTGCCACACTTTGAGGATTATTAGATTGAGTCTTTTATAGGAATATTCTGCTGATGTAGTTCCAAAGTTGTAAATTAATGATAGACTTGTTCCATCCTGGCTCCATCTCAGACTCCTGGCCAGATGTTGATCTTCTTGATTGGTGTTGACAAACACAAGGCTTGTGTTGACTTCCTTCTTAACATTGTTAACATTTCTGTTATCATTGTCCCAGTTCTTATCAGAGTTTACTCTTCAGTTCTTATTAGCAACTTTTAATTACAGTCCAGCAAGCAGGTAGTTAGTCATTGCAGGCCTTAATATTAAACTGGTGTCTCCAAAATTATTAGCTCCATCCATACGTTCATCTTCCATTCTTCCATTCATTCCCACACATAATTAAATTCACATTTAACAAATCTGCAATGATATTTTCCTGTCATTAGTATTTTTTCTTGCTAGAGCTTCTGTCCTCAAAGTCTTTTTGAATAATGAGTACTTGATATTTACTACTTTATCTAGAGGTATATCTTGGTATATATCTTTGCTGTTTGTGACTATTCAAGATTCTGTTTCATTTCCATCCTGTTTTGTAACAGCATCCACTGTTCTCAGAGCTTTACGAGTTAAGGATTTGGACACAGATATGTAATCCAGGGTTAATCTGATTATAGCATGCTTCGGGGTTTTCTCTTTAGGGATCATGTCTTGCAAAGGAATCAGTAGAAAAAAAGGATAAAAAGGAGGCTATGTTCACAGCCATCAAAAAGGATGTCAAAGAAAAAGAAAGCACTGCTTTTAATCTTCATTTTGTCCTTCCGAAGAATTTGAAAGACGAGTATATCCAGATTTCACTTCAAATAATCCAATTTACGTTGAGTTAGAAGGGTTCCCAATCAGACTTTTAGGTGTGAAAGGTAACAACATAGACAGTGAGATCCTACCAGTAACTATTGTTTGCTTGTGTCCTGAGCACAGGAACAACAGATTGGTGGATAATTAAGGCATTCACTGATATGTTTATGTAATATAATTTACTCAGACACCAATCAAGAGATTTCTTCCTCCCCCATCTCCCAAGACAACAGTTGACAAAAAGTTTGTAGAGCAAGCAGGACAGCATCTTCTGAATTTAGTCTTAACTTTTTTATTTACTTCAAGTCTTTTGTCTTTTTTACATTTCTCAATATAGTGATTTGCTCCCCCCATCTGCACAGAAGTGGTATCATTTGATGTAAGAAGAGGTTTGAGGCTCTATACCTCTTGAACTTGAGAATTTAGACATTCAGATCTACCTTTGTTTCAGTTTTATAAGTAAGCAGTTGTCAAAATCTGCACTGGTGGGATTATTCAGTGCCTGTATTATGATGGCATGTGGTACAGGTTTAGGATTCCCCATTCTGGAATCATAAAATCTGAAATATCTCAGAATCCTTTTGTGAAGCTTGTTTCCAACAGGTACCAAATCCAACTGAACAAATTTTACAGCAATTGATATACATTCTTTGGCTATAAAATGTAATTCCAGAGCCCTGTACCAACGTGCTTTGACATATTTTCATAGTTTTTATCTGTACATTATACTCCTATCCAACAATGTGCTGGGTGTCGAAGGCTTCAACAACCCAATATGCTGATTTTTTTTAAAAAAAAAAACATTTTGGAAACAACATCTACTGTGTGGTTGAGAAAGTAACACTTTTGGTTACTGAGGGTTCAATGTAGGCAAACCAAAGTCCATGCACAACATTATTACAAATGTTGCATATTTTGTATTTAGATTTGGATCCCATCTCCAAGAATCTCATTATGTATGTATTGGCAAATAGAGTTATTCAAATATTCAAAAAACTGAAATCCCAAACACTTCCAAAGTTTTTTGGATAAGGGCTACTCGAGGACACGTAGTATTCACACCAATTCCCTCAAATTTTCAGTGACCTTAGCATCTTTTTTAGTTAATGCTACTTTGCATGAAATCTGTAGGGCTCCAGTTTGGTGCAGAAAAGTGCTTCAGAGTGTAATTACAGAATAAATAAGAGCCATCCCAACCATAGGTTTTCTGGCCTTGGCCACATCCTGTCTGAATAGATTGGTCCTATGCATTAATCTCTTCAGGCAGCATTGGGGATAACCTATGGTTTCTCCTCTGCACACTTACAGTAAATGCCCAGTTTTTCATGTTCCTTTTTTTTATCACTGTACCAGCCATATATTATATTATATCTCTCCAGATAATACCTCTACTATAGTTCATTCTCTTAAGATAATAGCCCTACAATAGCTCATTTTCTCCTCCATAGCGGTCATTATTCACCTCCTTACATTTGTTCCCCGCTAAACTTCACACCAGCTTCTATTTATAAAGTTGAGTGGTTCTGTCTGTATTTCTTCTTCTTCCTCTAATTCTGTGCAGCTTATCTGCTACCATTCTCATTTCTGGACCTGATGTTTTTTCATTGTGTTTCCCTATCTTTTAAACTTTTTCTGCTCTCTAAGTCTTTTGCCACAGTCCACTTTTACAGAAAGCCTTTACTGAACCATCTAAACAGCACAATCTAAAGCAACCAGAAATCTTTGTGCTATCCTATTCCTATTACTTTTTAGTAATTGTTTTCCTCAACATTAGCCCCTCCTTACTATAAATGCTAGGGACCTAGCTTGTGTAAATTCTATACAGCAGTTGGCAGACAGTGTAATTGAATGGTAGGATTAAAATGTATATCTCAATTTGGCTAGACTTTGTAGCTGGCAAACGTAGACTGAATATTTTCACTTCTTAAAATAAAAGCTATTACTTGAAAGTTGGTGATTTTACAGGTTGAGGATTTAAAGAAACCAGAAAAGGCACGATATAACTTTTAAAGAAATCAGTGACTTGTTAAGGCTATTTCTTTGCTTCTCTGGGGGTGGCTCATCCAGCCGGCCAGAACCTGACTGGTGACCTTTCCATCGGCTGCCCCACGACTGTGGAACGACCTGCTAGAAGAGGTCAGACAGCTGTCAGAATTTAAGATGCAACTGAAGACTCACCTCTTCTGGCAGGCCTACCTAGTCAATTTTAGCTTGTGAATTTTATTTCCATTTATCAATGAATTTTAACTTGTGTTTTTACTACATGGATCTTGCTTTTTATTAGTGTTTTATCTCTTTGTTATAATGATGCTACACTCCACCTTGAGCCATAAGGAGAGGTGAGTAATAAATATGTTGTTGTTTAATGATTTCCTGTATTTTTGTCTTTAGGATGTAGTATTTTCATTTGTTCCTCATCGTGTGGGAACCTTCTCAGTGAAGCAGGTGGTTGATATCATTGGTCCAGTGGTAACAAAATGTAGCCTACCCACTTTGAAAATGGAACCTTTCCATCAGATACAGCTATCTTTTTTAGGCTTCTGCAAGTCTGTAACCAATAAAGTTGTACTCAAATCCAACCCTGGTAAGCTATTGAGAAAAAGAGATATCTAATATATCTGAAACAATATTTTTCTGAGAGAAATTTCAGATATAAGCTTATGCTCACCATGCTTAAACAGGCCAGTCAAATATCAATCAGTCAAGATTTATTACGGTCAATGACCAGCATAAAAATGTACGAACATCAGGTTGTACAAACATCAGGGTACACATACATGTACAAACACATATACACAAATGTACAAATGTCAGCATACACACAGGCAAAGTTTAAAACCCAATATTTAAAAAGATAGTTAAAATGGTATTAAACATTTAAATGCTAAAATGACGATGGTAAAACTGAAATAAATATTAAAACTTTCTAAAACTGTGACAGCATCTAGCACCGACAAGCTATTGCTGCTGCACAGAAGCTGGCGACCCTAACAGTGACCTTGGGGTGTTGGTCAGACAAGAGATAATCTATATAAAACCTTACAGATCTCTCTGGTAGACTTTCTAAAATTGGATTTATAAAATGTTTACGAAGGTCACAGTAAAAAGAGCAATACAACAAAACGTGCTCCACAGTTTCCAGTGCCTCCGCCTCACAGGGACATAGGCGTTCATTGTATGGTACTTTGTTGTATCTTCCCTCCAATACAGCAGAAGGGAGTACATTGAATTTAGCCAAAGAGAACACCTTCCTATGTTTAGGGATGGTTAGGTTGCCTAAGTACTCTGCAGGAAGCAGTGCCCTTCTGCTATCTTTGAAGATTGGAAGAGTAGAGGCTGCATTTAGGTAGTTTTGCAGCTCTGTGTCCCAGATACGCTGTTGTATGTTTTCTTTGGCTTTTGTATAGCCCATGGTCAGAATGGTATTAACTGAAAATCCAAGGTTTAGGATTTTTCTCATGAACTATCTTTTTCCACCTTGATTGGAATGGATCTCCGAGGGTCAATGGGGCCAAACCTTTAGACAAAAACATTAGTTTTAACCAAAGATTTAGTTTATAGATCCAGATCCGAGACTCAACAGAGATCTGACCTGTCTCTAGAAGTAAAATTACATTAGGCACACAGTTTGGGAGGCTAAGGATGCTCCTTAGGAATTTTATCTGGATGGTTTCTACAGCCTTAACACTTTTAAATGCACACAGTTGTGCTTCATATAACATTTGAGACAAAAACTTAGCATTTAAGACTTTAATTGCCACCTTTACCATAAAAAAATGAAATAAGTGAGTTGTAACTCCACCGTGCATTTGCTATAGAATGGGACACTTGAGCATTCCAGGAACCGGTGGACTGGAAAATGACTCCTAGACATTTATAGAGTTTAACTTGTTCTATTGGGTGCCCATTTATTTGCCAGCGGTGTATGCATCTTTTCCGAGTAAAAACTAGCACTTTTGATTTGTCATAATTAATTTCTAGCTGATCAGTATTACAGTACACATCTAACCTTTTTAAGAGCCGTCTCAGCCCAATACATGTTAATGATAAAAGTACGGCATCATCTGCGTAAAGTAAGACCGATATTGCTCTCCCAACCAATTTAGAGGGGTGTGGGTTTATTTCTGAAAGTGAGTTTACCAGGGAGTTAATATAAATATTAAACAACGCGGGAGCAAGAACACAACCTTGCTTTACTCCTGCAAATGAGGGTATTGGTCTAGTCAGTTGGCCTTCTCGGTTACATCTCACTTGCAGATGTGTTTTTTCATAAAGGCTGCAAATGAGAACCAGCAGGCACCTGTCTATATTGGTAGCCTCAAGTTTGCTCCAAAGTCTGTTTCTTGGGATTGAGTCAAATGCAGACTTAAAATCTATAAAGGCTGCACAAAGTGCTCCCCGGGAGGGAGAAGAATATTTTTCTACTAAATGTTGCAATATTAAGCCCCGATCAACAGTTGAATGTCCGATTCTGAAACCTGCTTGTTCCTCTTCTAAGAAGTTTTCTTCCTCCAACCAATTTAATAGTTTGTCAAGGAGATGATAGTTTGTCAAGTCAGATATCAGTACTGCTTGAGAGCAAGTTTCAATGTTTAGCTGAAATGTTTGAGTAATTAGTCCACCAAAATGTCTGCCAATTTGCCTTCATCCAAGGAAAAACTTATTTTGCTAGAAAGTGGTAGGTCTACTAGCTATTGAACAATATCAGGGGCCTGTCCATCATGCCTCTCAACTTTTTTTCCCAAATAGGAGAAGCTAATAGTCCCAATATTAAGTCTTTGTTGCTGTTCCTCTTTACTATGTATACTGTTTCTTTTCATTTCTTTACATTACCAAAACATGCATTTGTATAATTGGGACTTTATTTGTAAATATTTATAATAAATATTTTTATCAACAGTTTCATTTATAAAATAAAATATATAGTTACCTAAACTGTGATTTTTAAGTGATATGCTTTAGTTATGTGATTTTAAAGTATATGTTGTTTTATTTTTATATGTATTCAAGGCATTGACTTGTGCCTTTCTTGTGAGCTGCCCTGAGTCCCCTTTGGGGTGAGAAGGGCAGGATATACATGCGGTAAATAAATAAATTGATATCATTGGGGTGGAAAGACAATTCAGTGTCATTTCTCTGTTGAGTATCATGGGAATTGTGGTGAATCCTTGTGATATGAGAAAAAGTAATATCAGCAGCTTATTTTTTTGTTTTTGTTTAGTAGCCTGCCTTTTTTCCATTGCAGTACTTAAAGTAGACTAAGTCACTTGGAGGAACTGATCATCTCCCCAGGTGTTTTGACCTACAACTCCCAGAAATATCAGCCAGTTTACTAGCTGTTAGGATTTCTGGGAGTTGAAGACCAAAACATCTGGGGACCCACAGGTTGAGAACCACTGACTTAGATGATCAGTTCCTCAGCTTTTGCACGGATCACAACATTTTTTCTAATCTCCTCTATTTGTATCTATTATGAGTGTTGACCCTGTTTGTCTTTCACATGATAAACCATATGGAATGAATCAGACAATCAGGTGGAGGACAAAGAGGTCTTGTCCATCCCAACAGGTGCCATGTTGCCATGGCATTGCTTCAGCGCCCATCTGTTCTGCACATCACGTGGCCTTCAAAATGATGTTTTGAGTTGGGCAACATGGTGTAAAGCATCTTTTTGTCTAGTTTGTCTGTGATCCTTATTGCCCAAGTGTTTGGAAACTTTGTTCTTGGTTCATTTTTTTTATCTCATCCAATCTTCTGTTTAATTTCATCAAAACTGAATCCTTTTCAAAGTAATATTCCTTATATAACGAGCATAAGAATTTGAGTTATTATCCTTTTTTAAAGAATGCTTTAATTAAGAATTTAATATAGTATCATATGAAAGAATACATTATAACAACGTGTTTGCTGCTCTCCAATAATTTTCTTCTTTTGTATTCAAAACATAATAAAGGTTTAACACCATTGATTTCCAATCCAACGGGGGTCTTTGTAGCTAACAAGGTGGATCAGCATAGTGATATCACACCGATTGCACTACTTAAATCGAATCGGACCCATATTCATGATCACAAAATTAAAAAGAACATAAGCAAAGCAATACTTGCTCTCCCTAATGATCGGGCAGGCAGCCTAAGACCTGCTGAATTACATAAGGATTACAGGTAGTAATATAACTCTTACTTTTAGCTGTTAATAGTATATAATGTTGTTATACATGTGCGGGAGAAGACGAAGAAAAAGGATTTTCATCTCTGGAAAGCAGTAAAATCTTCTATGTTCAGCATGCACTTAAATAATCAGTTCCCTAATGAAACTATGTTTCCGTTTACACATTTAGGACTATTTTCACAAAGGTTCCCAGATACAGTTATGTAGATCCAGAATTTTCTTACTCAATATATGAAGAAGAGGAAAACCAAGCACATAAGGAATACTATGCAGAGTATATCAGAAGCTTAAGACAGCGTCGTTTCTATAAAAAAGCTTCTCGGTAAATGTTTGCTCCATATATATTGTCTAAAAGCTATATTGTTCAAATATTCCTGGGTGATTCATACATCTATTTCCTGATATGATTCACAGGAATTCAAATAGTCCTTTGTTCCAAATCTAGCTATGGATTTTAAGTAGAAAAACCTGGTGGTATTGAGATTGCTGTCATGTGCTAGAAATGCTTCATGAGGAAGGAGGTTCCCTGAATTTGAAGCAAGTTCAACCAGTCTTTGTGCTCGTACGATAAAACATGCAATGCACAAATGGTACGCTTTCCACATCACAGTGTACCTACTTCAGTTGCTTCTGGAACATAGTGTCATGAATAATTAAAGAACATATATTATGTCCAAGATAATCTTCATAATTAGAATAGAAAATAGGGCATCTGCAAGTATATATGGACTTCAATAAAATTTCATATTTTGCTGAATTAAGTATGTTTGCTACTTACCTGAGTGTCACTTTTCCTTCTATACTCCCTTTGGATAGGATCTTTAAAATGCTTAATAATTCTGTGGACATAGGGTTAAAACCAGCACATGGATTAAAATCTCCAAAGGTCAAAGATTTTCCACAAGAGAAAATTGAGGATGATACTACTTGTATAACTGGAAGTAACATGTTAACCAGTCAGCAGCTAGAGGAAATCAAAGCTAAATCTGTAGATAAAGAGGTAAGTTAAATATGTTTGAATCTGGCCTAATTTGGATATAGTTGATGAAAATATAACATATATAATTCGTGCAAGGTGTTGTAGTCTATATTTCAGAGGCAGGAAATAGCAAGACTACCTTTGAGTACTGTATTTCATCACATAATTATTGCCATTGAATAATAGCCCCATCCCCATTTTTGGGGTGCCAAAAATGGTATTTTTGTTTTCCTTGCATAATAGTCACAGAGCCATTTTGGGCTGTTTCTCCCTTCCTTCTTTTTTCTCCAAAGACAAGGCAACTATAAAATTGAGGTCTCTGAAGCTCCACTCCTCTCTCTTCCCTTCTTCTGAGGCAAGGCAGTTAAAAAAAACCTGAAATTGAGATTTCTGGAACTAAATCTCCCTCCTTTCTCATTTCTCCAAAGAACTCTATTCCAGGTTTTGTAAACCACTTTGCCTTGGAGGAAGGAGGGAAGAGTGGAGCTTCAGAGACCTAAACTTTATTGGATTTTTTAAACTGCATTGCTTTTGGAGAAAGAAGGAAGGAGGGAGGGAGAATTAGACCCAAATGGCTCTGCAGTTAAAAAAACAAACCCAGAAACATAACTATTTGTTTGAGACTGAATAATCCCTCCTCCTCCTCCTCCCTTTTTTTGGAGATAAGGCATTTTATTCAAAGGCAGATTTTTCTCCTCTCGCATAATATGATAAGGGGAAAATTCAGCTATGATGAGATGAAATACTGGATTGGTTGCCTTATTATTATGATGATGTTTATTTATATCCCACTTTTTCTCGTCATATGGCGACTCAAGACAAATCTATTAAATTAGTGGGGTCCCGATAGGTCAAAAAGCAACTTGAAGACACATACATACAATTTACCCTACTTATATCTTCATATATACTGCAGGTTGAGTCTTTGTATGATTGGATTGACTTGAAGGACATAGGCTTAAGATTTAGCGCTGTAGAGTTTATTTCCATCCTTTCTTGTTTCTTAATCCCTTTGCATTTGGCAGTTTGTTGTTTAAATGTTTAGTTGATGCTTTTTTTGATGTAGAGTTCTAGGTCATATACAAGGTTTTACTTGCGAAAATATTTGAGCTCTTTGGGAAAAATGAAATTCCACTCAAGTCACACAACTACAAAATATAGAATCATAGAATATAGAAATGTATTATGGCCAGTGAAATAGTAAAACACCCACTGGAAATAGTAGAACATTGAGGAGAGAGCTAGAAGTCAATTCAGGTTGTGTCTGGTTTTTTTTTTTTTGCCTATGTAGACTCACCCTAAGAACCCTTCCACACAACCCTGTATCCCAGAACATCAAAGCAGAAAAACCCACATTATCTGCTTTGAACTGGAATATATGGCAGTGCGGACTCAGATAATGCAGTTTAAAGGAGATATTGTGGGATTTTTTTGCCTTGATGTTCTGGGATATAGGGCTGTGTGGAAGGACCTAAAAGCCACTGTTAATAAGGATAGTTTTTTTTCCCCACTGTGAAATGTTTTATTTTACTTTCCACTGTCCTTTGTTTGCTGAGCTTCAACTGACAATGAATAGGCTCCATGCAGTGTTTGCATATATGAACAGATTCCTTGAAATTGCTCCTAATATGTGGTTATTGTTTGGGGTATTTTTACAGGTTACTGAAGGGCTAAACCCAGTACCTACTTCACCACAAGAGATTCAAGACTGTAGTTTAATTTTGACATCAAGGCAGCTTCATCAGATATTCATTGGTAAGATTCCAGGCAGCTGATAATAGTTCTCCTACCTGGAAACATTTGATTTTGCTGGTTGAAAAAAACCCCTCAGCAACATGAATTGGTTTCAAATAAAAGGTTCATACTTTTTGTGAACAGACAGTGGTGTGATGTGAATACAGAGTTTTGTGATAAATGATCTGTCACATCCAGAATCCTACTGGATTGCTTGGAGGTAAAAAGCATTTGTTTTCTAAGTCTTTTTTCTGTCAGAATTTTACTTTTTAAATTTTCTCACTGACTGAAAATAATGAGGAAAATACCTACACCAGTCTGGAACTGGGATAGGTTGGGGATTCGATCCAGTGCTAAATCAGAAAACTGGGAGGCTGGGTTATTTCTATGCACTAATTCCTGTGTGGATGAAATCTCCAAAGGATTGGGGATCTTGTTTTTCCTATGCTGAATGGCTCTGAAGCTATATGGAAAGCTCATTTAACTAGATAATATAGTTATACTCATTAAAATAGTAGTTCGTTCTTTTCTCTCTGACAGTCACTCTGCAAAATATGTCTCTTTCAGTTCATTTATTGTTGGAATAATCTGTAGGATAGGTGAGCGAAGCACTTCTAATGCTATAGTAAAGTAGGCAAAGCCCCCATTTCCCTGATCAGTGTAGCCCTCGGTTAGATATTCCAGACATCAAGTGACGAAAGAGAGAGAACAGAAGGCACTGCTTAGAAGAAGAGCTAGACTGTGAATTGGGGTTTCTAATCCCTGAAGTGAAAATGTACGGATTTCTCATTGGCTAGGACCATCTATTTTGCCTTGTTAGCCACTCACAAATCCCTACCCCTCTCAAACTTGAAAAGAAAAGGGAACAGTATCAACTGACTGTGTTTTGTCAGTGAATACAAGACTCAATTAGTATGTTTTGTATTTTATGAATTGGTTTCTCTCTTTGTTACTAACAGCTTGCTTTCTGATTCTACTAGGCCCATCCACCATTGATTTTGAAGAAGTTTGTGTGCATTCATCTTCTGCCCGGAAATTGCACATCATAAATAATCTGCCTGTGCACATCTGGGTACAAGTAGAAATTAAAAGTGAAGAACTGCAGAAGACCAGCCCTTTGTCTCATGTCATACCACCTTATACGAAGACTTCTATTCCAGTTGTGTTTGAGAATGACAATCTAGGAAACTTCCAAAAGTAACACTTCTCATTCATTACTTGATATAGATATTAATTTATTTTGGAAGAGAGAATTGGTTTAAAATAAGTATTTGAGTAAAGTGTGATAAGTGAGAGGAACAGTTTGGCTACAGAATGGTTGTGGACATACCCTTTGCATCTATATTGCTGAAACTGAACCCAATTGTCTTTTCCTTTTGTTAAAAAAATCTATAATTGTTAGCTATTTTTGGGTGCTAGGTTTACTGAAAAGATGGAATGTGCACAATGTCTGTGTAACCTCCCCGAGCCTAAGGGAATGGACCAGTATATAAATATGAATAATAGATAAATAAATAAATAAATAATTCTCATAGTAATTCCAATAATAGTGTTGTCCTGGTCAAATGAGCTTTTTAAATTATTTTAAAAAGAAATTCCAGAAACCAAGCCATTATCTGACTTCAATTGAACTAAGACTTGCTATAATTTTGCATTTGCAGCAAGCAGTGGTTTTGCGTATGATTTGTCAGCAAGAGTTCAGTTCTGAGTCAGGCTTTTGGAAACACTGCAGCCTCTTGGGGAAGACGAAGGATCTTTGCCTCCAAACTCATCATAATTGCCCATCACAGCTCTGCTTGTGTTGTCCATTTAGCCAGTCATGGTTTTTTCTATACTAAACTGCTAACATCCAGAAAAAAGTACAGTATTTTACCAAGTTCAGTCTTTCAACATAGAATGACCAATTTCAGTCTATCTTGTTCATGGCTGACATCCACAGTGATTCACAGTTTTGAAAATATGCTTTATTTTACATATTTATAATTGCACAGAAGATACTGAAATATATCCTGTCATGAGAATAATGTTTTCTTTATTACAGATCTTTCTCATATACAATAAATCAGCATCATACTGGACATGTATTAGTGGTAGCAAAAATAGTACCAGTTGCCTTGGAGCTATCTTCAAGAGAAGTGACTTTAAATCCTGCCTTCAACTTTTTCGCAGAACGTGGGTTCAGAGCAACACTTACACTATATAACCATAAAAACTACCCTGCAAAGTTTACATGGAAGCCTATAATCACAGAAAAAGGATCTGCATTTTCCATATGTCCAGAGAAAGGTAAAGTATACAAAGAGGGATAAAACTAGAGATTGAAGAAGGAGAGGATAGTTCTTCAAATATTGTTTCAAATATCATAGAATAACCAACATGACTCTAACCTCTAATATGAGAAAAGAGACATGTAGGGGTGTGTGGAGAGGGAGGGCTATGTAAGGACTAGATTACAGATCTCCAACTATATCCCCAAATGCAGAGGGAAATTTAGATTAGCTCTGAGACTGGTCTAAACAAGTTCAATCACATTGCTTGATATCATTACACTTTCCAGCTTGTTTCTACTCTGGGTATTCTACAGATTTTAAAAAATAACATTCCTAACATGGGAGGGGTGGGTTTTGATAGGTACTAAACATGTGGGGAAATCCAAATCTTCCCTTCCCAATCACAGCCTCTGCAGAAAAAATAATTCAGTCTTACATGGCAAATAGCTATGGCGCAATAAAAGGAAAGGATTAGCAAGGCAATATATAAAAACCATGAAATGGAGATTAGATATCAGGATTTAAAGTAGGTTTTTCAGTTTTTGTTCACTGCAATAATTATAGAGTTACTACGAGAAATAACAGTTTTTTCTGTATTAATTTAGGAACTGTAGAAGCATGTAAGGACCTCGAATGTGAAGTAGTCTGGCATTCAAGTTTCTCTTCTCCAAGAACAGGAGAGTTTGACTTGTGTGTGCATCAGGGAAAAACACTTAAACTAAAATGCATTGCAAAGGTAATAATAATATGCTGTATCCTATTCTAAGGTTTTGTCTTAATAATAATGATGATCTGTTCTCTTACACTAAATTAAAATGATAATTTTAACACTAAATAAAAATGATAATTTTATGCAAACAGTGTTAAAAACTGTTTCCTTTAAAAAATGACCCATCCATCATTAACATATATAACAGCAGCTGGTATCATCCGCAGTCACAGGGGAATAGACCTCAACAGTGGTATGTATGGACAAAATAAGTTAAGGGAATGGCAGAATCATGTTCCATACATTCAGATCAAAGAAGGAATGGAAAAAATTGGTTTAGATAGGACAAACAGGCAAGGCCTATGAGAATGCTGCCTGGAATCCATGGAAATTGAGATAATAATTTATTTAAGAAGTATATGTTAAATGAGCCTAGCTATTGATGCTTCTCTAATGGGTTCTGCAATGTGAGAGAGATGCTCTTGTTCTTTTGAAACTGGTTTGCTTAAAGCAAGAACTTCTCTGTACTGAAGATATACAGAGATGGTATCCTTTCCCCCATCTGTTTCCTTATCTATTTTATGACATGTGACTGGGGAACATAATGTAGACATGCAAAGGCAGGATCCCCATTGATAGAAACATAATAGATGTTTCTGACTTTCACAATTTGGGTCAGGGTGATGGACATTAAGGATTGAGATCCTCAGACTTAGGTTCATGCTACTGACTACTTGGCATGAAGCAGAAGTCATTATAACCCTTTTTATATGTCAGCAGTAGTCAGAGAGTGTCTTTCAAGTAGAATTAAATGCATGCTATTTGGAGGTGGTGGGTAAGAGAAGGAATGTTTGACAAGCTGTTCTTATATTGTTGCCCTGTTGGTGTTTTGCTTTATGAACTTGGACCTTTTTCATTATAACATCTATATATATAAAATCATTCATGCGGTGGTTCCAGACTTATAGACAAAGAAACCGCACAAGGCAGACACACAAAAACAGCCCACATACCCAGAAAACCCTACGAGGTATGTTTACCAAAACACCCCCCACCCAAAAAAGAGCCAACGGCCACAAATCTAAAAAAACATTATGGACTACAACTCCCATGATCCCCCACGCCACCTCCACTTGGCAGTTTAGAGCGTCGGAATGTTAGTGGAGCTGACCAATTACAGGCATTATGCAAATACTCCCTCAGTTAGAATGTAGGCTGGGAGCCCCACCCCACCCCCCTGGCAGTTTAGAGTATCGGAATGTTGGTGGTGGTGCTGGCCACTCATAGGCATTATGCAAAACAGACAGGTAAAAAAAGGCAATCCAAGAGATAGAAGCTGGTGAAGGGACTAGCAAAAGGAAGGGAAAAAAGGTAGGGAGGGAATGGAGGAAGGGAGACAAGGGGATCAAGAACTGAAACAGAAAGGGGAGGGATGGAAGGAGGGGAAGGAAAGAAGGGAGGGAGGGAGGGAGAAGAGGCAGGAGGACAGAGAGAAGAGAAAAGCTGAGGGATGAGGGGGAGGGGGAAGAAAGGAAGTATAAAAGGCAGGAAGGGATGTTACTGTTGGTCTTCTCCACATGCACACACATATGTACATATAGGCATGCACACATACACACATATATACATGCACTGAAATATACACATGCACACATACATACACACATCTGTACTTACACACATACACACACATACACGCATATACATATACAAAACACACATATACATAAGTACACACACATACACACATATGTACACATAGACACAAATCCATATATATACATACATACACACACAAAACACATATAATATAGACTGGGATACAGGAAAGAGAAAAAGCCACAGCAGCGCGTGGCCAGGTTCAGCTAGTAGTCTATAGAAAGACTTTCTGGAACATTTCCATGACTTAAAATGGTAATGTGGACAGCAAATATCAATTTGTTTAAATCTGGATACACAATGAGTCTGAAACTGATTGTAGTACACTAATTTAATTTATTCTTAATCTTAGTTTGCCAGCACTTGTGTTCAGTTTAAGGAAAAGAGGATCACCTTTAACCATTCTCCTCTATACATAACAACATGCAGGACTGCTGTTCTTCAAAATTTGGGACATAACCATGGATACTTCCAGGTGAGATAAACCTCAAGTGGTTCGTGGTGTCAATACTGCCGAGTGAACTTGCCACATATTTACCCAAAAACTCATGTTGTTTTGTAGAAATAAATTTAAATATGTGTATTTTATAGAATGTTTTTATGATAATGTGTTTGTAGCTATGTTGCAACCCTCCTCGAGCCATGAAGAGAGGCGGATAAGAAATAAAATTATTATTATTATTATTAAATATTGGCTGCCACATCACTTTACAGAATGTAGCACAAAAAGGAAATTTGTCAGTCACTTTTCCTGTCATCAAATAAGTACCCTGCACATCATAAGCAAATTCTTGAAACCAAAATCTGCAAGCAAGACTACCAGTGGAAAAGTTCTAGTGAGCCCATGGAAATTGAGGCGATCAACCCCCTTAGGCTCAGCTCTGGGGTAGCACTACTAATGGTGTTTAAAGAAACCACTTTCATGAGAATCTATCACATGGATAGATTAGACCACTGCTTCTTAAACTATGGATGCTGACCCCCAATCGGGGTCCCTTTAGTTGTTGGAGTCACAAAAATAGGCAACAATAAAAGTTTTCTGAATAGAATAGAATAGAATAGGGTTGTTGTGAGTTTTCTGGGCTGTATGACCATGGTCCAGAAGCGTTCTCTCCTGACGTTTCGCCTGCATCTATGGCAGGCATCCCCAGAGGTTGTAAGGTCCTTTGGAAACTAGGAAAATTGGGTTTTTATATCTGTGGAATGTCCAGGGTGGGAGAAAGAACTCTTGTCTGTTCAAGGTAGGTGTGAATGTTTCAATTTGCCATCTTGATTAGCATTTAATGGCCCAGCTGTTTGAAAGTCTCGCTTCTTACTACCCAGGGGAATCCTTTGTTGGGAGATGTTAGCTGGCCCTGATGGATTCTTGTCTGGAATTCTCCTGTTTTTTGAGTGTTGTTCTTTATTTACTGTCCTGATTTTAGAGTTTTTAAATTAATACCCTAGGCAATAAGAAGCCAGACCTTGAATTTTTTTCAAGGCCAGGTTTTAGTGGGCCCAGTTTTAGTGATAGTGTTAACATTCCTTACAAACAACAACACCGATGCGTTGCCATCTAGAGTATTTTAAGGGTTCTTTCAACCAGATGGGTTCCAAAGCCTTGTTTTATGGTTCATATTTGGCAAATGGTTAAGAATAATCCTCCAGTGTGTTAGCACAATGCCTGAAATTCTTTTCCAGTGAGATGTGTTGAGATCTTATCTCACAGCTTGACTCCAGATTATGGGCCTTCCATGGCAACAGTAAAGGTCTTGTTAATTCAGAACCACAAAACCTATAATGGGATATCAGCTGGAGGTTTTCCTTTTACCCCCCAATGACACTCTGAGACACATCTCATATTGTAGAGTTTCTTTCATTGTTTCTCCTCACTTTCCACTCCTGGTGCCTCTTGAACCCTATTTCCCTATAGGATCACTTGCCTGTGACATGTTGGTGCCCACTGTGTAATTTCTAGTTCCATTTTCTTTCAGTACTACACAAGGAATGAGAACAAAGGTGTTGTTGGAGAGAATTCTCATGGAGATCACTTTCCTCTTGTGTTTCCATTTAGCAACCTGTGTGTCCATTGCTCAATCTGTTTACATCCCTCCGTCAGCTGTTTTGGGAATTTTAAAATGAAGATAAGCACTGGAGCAGCCTACACCAGTATACTGCAGGGAATTCGCTTTTCTTGGGAGCACTGGGATATACATCCATAGCAGCACATTTTTAGCCTGAGACTGGATTTGTTGTGAACTTTTTTCATATGTTTTCCATATGTTCCATGATAAATGTACATTATGGGTGGTTGTTTTGTAGCCACTCCACTTTTTATCCTGCTTCTGGGTTTTTAGGCATGTGTAAAGGGGCCCTATCTGAAAGATTGTATTTCCCATTATGAGCTTCCCCATATCTTTAGTTCTACAGGGGAGGGCTTTCTGTTCATTATATCACAACCACAATCATACTTGGTGAGGATACAGGAGAAAACCTTCTCAATGTCAGATCTAAAGTTTTGGAATTTCTTCCAGTGGGAAGGTCCATTGGTCACCAACACTGACATCTTTCTGTTAGCAGGCAAGGGCTTTTTTGGGGGGCTATTAACTCTTATGGCAAAAGGTGCTTTTAACAGGGTGTGCTGAACTTTTATTTATTTAATTATATTTTAAATGCATTTTAACATTGTGTTTTAATAGAATTGTTTACTTTGGCAATATAATTTTGAAGTGCATTATTGCTTTAATTTATTGTAAGCCATCTTGGGTCCTCAGTTGTGGAAAGGTAGGACATCAAATAGCAGCAAAATTCTAGGACCTAGGTTTTATCATCAATTTTTTTATTGGCAGGTTCTTGATGGCAACCCTGTTCCTGGAATGGTTATTTCTCCTCTTCAGGGTATAGTACCTGTAGGAGGCCGCACCAAACTCAAGATATATTTCAGACCCAATGCAATCATGAAATTTGATACAAGAGTAGAGGTATTGTAATTGCAATAAATATCTAGGATTTCTTATTACCTTTGAAATTATATTTTAGCATGCTAATACTCTTTGTAATTGGTGCATACAAACACAAATCATTAACTGAGTGCACTTCTGTGACCCTGTTCAAGTTTATTGTTATTTTGTCTATTAAGGTAATAATAGAAATAATAATATAGACAGCAGTAGAAATTCAAGGAAAGTTCATTTCCTCCTAATTATTATCAGTATCAAGTATCATATATAATTTGCCATTAACAGTGTTGTCTGTTTAATAACACTTTATAGTAGTATCTTAACTTAAAGTGTGAGGTACTTGCAAATTTAATCATTTTTTCTCTCCCATTCATTTTATCAGGTGGCAGTACAGAACACAAAAACCTTGGAACTTAGGATTGGTGGCTCTGTAGGGATTCCTGACATAGATGTCAGTGTGGTAAATATCCAATATTATTGATGACACCTATTTTAGGTTTATGATATTTGAAACAGTAGATTTTATATATCTTGCAAGTCATATAAGTATAAATGATTTACAGATAACCCGAGCTTTTAAACATTCTGATAATCACATTAGCCTGAATTATGTTGGTGAGTCTTTACTAGAGTGGACATATTGAAAGAATTGCTTCAGTGTGACCCTACAATTAGAGAAATCCCATTGATAAGTGATTCTACTCCAGTTAAAACTGACAATAGGATTCAACTTTTAATTCTAGTAGGGGATAGCTAAAATAGCTCTTATATATACGTTTGGAAACAAATGGTGGTTCATGGAAAATTCCTCATGATATTTACAGAGATATTTGTAGGGGTTTTGCTAAAAATCGCTGACCTTGGGATTCAATAAGAACTTTGAGAGGCAATAAGGGCTTGTCTCAGTTGAGAGACAAGCTTTTGGTGTTATGCATTTTTCTTCAGTTCAGCTTAAGCCCCAGGCTCTAGCACCTCTCTTTGGTAAAGCTGGCAAAGCTTGAAAAGATAGCTGAATTTCATCTCCTAGCTTAACCTACAAATTCTCACAAGGCTTACAGATGTTGTTAATGATCTTATTTTATCCAATTTTATCCAAATAAGACAATATGAATTTTAGGTCAAGCTAAAACAGTGCAGTAAGAGGAGGAGCAAAAGTAAAAGGGAGCCTTCTGCTATTTTTATTTATTTATTTATTATTTCAATTTGTATACTGTCCTTTCCGGATGGCTCAGGGCGGTTTACAATACATAAAATCACAACACTAAAACAGTAAATGACAAAATAAAAACCCCACTACCCAGTAATCCCACTAAAACAGTATTAATTATGCAAGATTATTTATTTATTTTTATTTACTTTGCCTCTCTCAGCCCGAAGGCGACTCGATTACTGGGACAGAAGTGTCCTGTGCATGTAAATTTACCTTGCCAATGAAGAACAATCACAACAGTAGTGTTGTTGGTGAATTTGACCTGTATAACTAAAGTTAAAACCATCCACTCAGACTTCTGGGTGTAACTACAATTTTAGTTGAAAGTGAACATATATCTTTGCAACCTTGGTTGTAAAAAGCAACCTAACTTCAAAACTCCTCAGATTATTGTACAGGAGGGATTCCAGCATGAGTTATCTTTGCATTATCATGATTCAGATCTATGTCTAAGTGTACAAAAGGAAAAAAAAACCCAAACTGCAATAAATACACGCAGTGGCAAGTTGATATAATAGAATTATGGCAGAGTCCTGTCTAGTGAGATCAGGGCATGTACAATAGAGTTAGCAAGCAAAGTGTTGGAAGAGGCATTGGGGACAAACAAGTTGAGCAAAGATGGAGCCCTTGAGGAACTGATGGATTTCTCCTCATATTCATATCTATCTCACTGTTTACTGGGGGCTGATGAGGCTTGGAATTAATTAATATCTGGAAAGTTCCCTGGTTCTGATCTAAAAAAACATTGCTTTTTGCAAAGTGGTTGTGATGTGTCTTGCTCTTAGGGGAAATTTTGTGTCCTTATATAGTCTCATGTCATTCTTCAGCCTTTGATATCTGCTTCAATAGGGATGGCATGTAGCCACCCTCAAACCCCAAATTTAGCTCCTAAAACATATAAGGTTCCTGGTCAGCATAAAGGTTCTTTCCAAGTCCTCTTGGCACCAGAAAATGATGCTTGAGGATGGCGATGGGTCGGGCGAAGATGGCGGCAGGACGGGCACTCTAGGGCTCCCTGGAGTGTCACCTGCTTTCCTGGCTGGAGGGCGATTTGCGCCCCCCTCCTCGCGGACAGAAGCGTCCGAAGAGAGCGCGAAGCCGGCGGATGGGGTCCGGCAGCCCCAAGGATCTCCCCCTCCTCAAGAGGGAGAGGTTGAGCGGGCCCGGACCGCTGCCATTGCGGCGAGCGAGCCGGGAAGTGGGAAGCGGGTGGCGACCCGCACTTACTGCCAGCCCAGCCCGGCCTCCCCTCCCCTCCCCCCCCACCTTAAGCAGAGGGCAGGAGGTGAAGAAGAGACGAAACAGAAGGAGGCCGTGAGTACGGGGAACAGCGGCCCGTGTGGCATCGGGGAGGCGCCATTGGAGACAGAGGGGAGGAGCGCGGACGAGCAGCGGGGATCCCAACAGCCCCACGGAAGCCCCCACACACTCAGGGGATTGGGCCCCCAACAAAAGAGACACAAAGGCCCAACAAGCAGGCCGCACAGAGGGGGAGCCAATCATCCCTGGCAAAGGCAGAGGGAACGGGAGGAAAAGAGCGACAGGGCGCCAAAATGGCGGATGAGCTCTCACAGTCCTAGGAGCAGGGAAGAAGAAGAGCTTTTTGGCGGGAGCGCCATCTTGGGAGAGGGAAAAGGACATTTTTCCAATAGTAAAACAGGGACAATAGAACTATGTCGGCACTGCATGAAAGGACCTCAAGAGCAAAAGAGCGGAGGATAATGCAAGAAGAGGGACCAGAGGAGGAAGGAATAACTTTGAGGGGCATCCTTGCAGAACTACGAAAAATAGGGGAAGCTCAAGACGGATACCTACGAAAGATGGATGCCATAATGTCTCGGCAAGAAAAGCAAATGGGAACGATCCGGGAGCACTCCTAACGTGCAAGAACAGAACCAACCGAAGAGGCGTTCCCCACAATGCCAGAGCTGCTGGCCCTCTATGATGATGGAAAAGACGCACCCCAGGTCAAGGGGGAAAACGCAACAATACATGAAGGCAGAGAGAAGAGAGGGAAGGAGAATACAAAACGCAAGAAATACCAGAAGAAAGAGGACCTCACTTCAAAAATAGTGAGGAAGTTTCACTGGAAGTTGCAAGAACGGCTTCAAAGGGCCCTAAAACCTCTGCCCCCCAAAAAAGAGAAGAGGGGAAAAACCAAGGGGCCACTGCAAAACCCAAAAGCCCCATCCCAGATACAGATAAGAACGAAAACAAAAAGATTGGGACGCAGCCCAATAGGAAGAGAAGCTGGAGGAGAACAACCCAGCAAGGAAGAAAGAAAAACCTAAAGAAAAATTGCCCCTACTCTCTAGAGGCGTATTTTAGGCCTACGAGATGTGGCATCCTGGGGATGGATATAAAAGGCCTTGAATCTCCTAAAGAGAACGGTTAGAAAGGAAGCCGAGGAAAACGAAAAGGTACAGATCCAGCTACACTAAAAGACAAGGAACGGACAATGGACACCAAACACTGGAAAGATTTTGTAGGCTAAGGGAAAAGCGTTTTTTTTAAAAAAAGGACAAAAACTAAAAACAACAGATTACTTTTATACCAAGAGGGTTATGAAGACCCGTCTCTGGAAAAAGAAGGAAAAAGAGCCTAAAAAGAAGACTTGTAAAAAAGAAATGTCCAGCTTAACAAGGAGAGAGACTGTACGAGAAAAACAAGAAGCATCCATGAACAAGGAACTTAGAAGAAAACAAGTTACCCCTATCCCTCTCTTTTCTCAGCATCCTTACCCATTACTATCCTTCCCAGATCCCGGACCAAACAACCTCCTTCACCGCCCCTAACCCTTACCCCTTTCTACCCCCCTCCCCTGTTACCACCCCCGCACCCCCTTCCCACCCCCTACGCCCCCTCTACCCCCCCCCATCACCACTCTCAGCCTCTCCTTTCTCTATCTTTCCTACTGTCCTTTACCTGAAATTGTTCCCCCACTTTTACTGTTTATGGAAAAACCCTAATAAATATATATTTTTAAAAAAATGATGCTTGAGGAGATAGGAAGGGTGAGTAGGAAAATCCCTCCTTGCCCCGTCCCCCATTTCCTCACACATCATTTCACTCGCAAGGAGGACTCGAGGAGAACCTCTATGGTGGCCAGGGACCTTGTAAGTAAATTTTAGGGACTAAATTTGGAGCTGGGGGGAGGGGTGGGTGCTATCCCGCTCCTCCAGACTTTTTAAAGCTGAAATAAGTGAAATGGCTGTGGAGACTCATGCCCAGGTAGTCCCAGTTGTTAATCCCCACAGGCCCAATACCCCAGGTTTTCAGGAAGGCTCTGATCTAATGGGGCATCTAATTAATTCATTTTTATCTAAGGCATCATTTGGATGCCTCTGGTAAAACAAAGACAGGCCCCAGTTTTTGAACCTGTCTGGATGGGCCCAAGGTCTCCCATGGTATTTTCATAAATAATCTATTAAAATGTAGGATAGACAATGCTATTGTTAGATACATTGGTAATTGGTTACCAATAGAATGCTTACCTATAGGATGCTTACCAATTGAATGCTTAAAAATAGCTCTGCTTCATTCTGGAAAGAAGTGACTTTTGAGATGCCACAGGGTTCTGCCCTGTGGCACCCCAATACTCAACAGCTTTATCAATGACTTAGGCCAGTGCTGTCCAACTTCTAACCGGCCAAGGGCCGGATTCCAGGTCAGTGATGACCTGGGGGCCGCCCAGCCCCGCCCCTGGCCCTGCCCCCACCCCTGCCCCCGCCCCCAGCCCCACCCCCGGCTGCCGGGAAGCTTTGGGAGAGAGGGAGGAGCCATGCGGCACCCCTCCCTTCCAAGGCATCCTAGCCACAGATGAAGCTGGCAGTTTCGCCGGCTTCCGCTGCTGCTGGATGCCTTGGAAGGATGCCGCCCCTCCCTGGAAGCATCCCGGGTGCCTGCGCTGGGACGGCTGCTGTGATGCTTTGCAAGGAGGGGGTGCACCCCCTCCCAAAGCATCCCGGCAGCCGCAGAAACCGGCGCTGGCTTCAGCGGCTGCTGCGATGCTTTGCAAGGGAGGGGTGCCGCCGGGACCCCTCCTTGCAAAGCATCCCGGCAGTCCCAGAAGCTGGCGCTGGCTTTGGCGGCTGCTGCGATGCTTTGCCAGGGAGGGGGTGCCGCCGGGGACCCCCTCCTTTGCAAAGCATCCCGGCAGTCACAGAAGCTGGCGCTGGCTTCGGCGGCTGCTGCGATGCTTTGCCAGGGAGGGGGTGCCGCCGGGGACCCCTCCCTTGCAAAGCATCCCGGCAGCCGCAGAAACCGGCGCTGGCTTCAGCGGCTGCTGCGATGCTTTGCCAGGGAGGGGTGCCGCCGGGGACCCCCCTCCCTTGCAAAGCATCCCGGCAGCCGCAGAAACTGGCGCTGGCTTCAGCGGCTGCTGCGATGCTTTGCAAGGGACGGGGGTGCCGCCGGCGGACCCCCCTCCCTTGCAAGGCATCGGCGCCGGCGAGAGGGGAAGAAGAGGGCGGTGCAGGGAGGAGGAGCTAGCCCTCTTCCTCCTTCTTGTACCACCCCTTGTCCCTCTCTCACCGGTGCCGATGCAATCGGCGGCGCGGAGAGAGGGACGGAGGGGGCGGTGCAGGGAGCTAGCTCTCTTCCTCCTCCCTGCCCCACCTCCCCCTCCCCCCTGGCCGCCATTTTTTTTAAAAAAATAGATTTTTTTAAAAAAAATTAAAAATGGCAGCTGGGGGCATAGCTGGGGCCGTGCCCAACAGGCTGGGGGGCCGGATCCGGCCCCAGGGCCGCCAGTTGGACAGCCCTGACTTAGGCAATGGAATAGAAAGTAAACTTATCAAATCTAAAACTAACTTAACAGATTCAAGAGCTGGGCCAAAGCTAAAAAAATTATTTCAACAGAGAGAAATGTATGGTACTACACGTTGGCAATAAAAATGAAATTCACAGATATAGGATGGGTGACAGTTGCCTTGAAAACAATACTTGTGAAAAACATTTAGGAATCTCAGTAGACCACAAACATGAGTCAACGGTGTGATGTGCTAGGTAAAAAGTAAATGCAATTCTAGGCTGCATTAATAGAAGTCTAGTGTCTAGATCGAGGGAAGTCATAATCCCACTGTATTCTGCTTTGGTCAGGATTCACCTGGAATGTTGTGTCCAGTTCTGGGCACCACAATTTAAGAAGGATATTGACAAGTTAGAACATATCAGAGAAGGCTGATCAATGTTTTCGACACCAAGCCCTGTGGAGTAGGGAGCTGGGTGTGTTTAGCTTAGTTCCATGATTGGATACTCAAAGAATACATCAATATGACATTTGTTTAGCCTGAAAAAAACTTGCTATTTTCAGAAACTGTCCAGTGAAACCTGCTTTGTAGGTGATTTATATTAATATATAAATTGGATAAGGAAGAGTGTTTATCAAATTTATCTTTCAAGGGCACATAACTAATGAAATTGAAAGCTCAGTATGATCCTTTAACAGTATTGCTTACTTAATACTCAAATAGTTTACACATATTTCTAGATGTGATTTATCCAACACTACTGGTAACATGATACAGTGTTGTTGAACAATAGAGTTGTTGTTCTTTTTTTCTTTTTTCTTTAGAGTTTTCACATATTCTGTTCAACATATTTGATCCCTCCCTTGACTTGCCTTTCTTAATACAGCTGTTAGGTGAGCTAATGGCATTTGCTATAGTTATTTAAATGATTCTTCCATCTTATTTTTAAAGCAATCCTTTAACTTTCCTGGTGTATATGTTGGCTCATCCCAAGAAATTCCCTTTTTTATTTGGAACAAAGGAAAAACCTGTGCCATGGTGACAGTGGATTTGACAAACCATGATGCCTTTAAACTACGCTTTGCTCTTCGGCCAGGTATTTATTTATTTATTTTTTGTTCTCATGTAATGGATTACATACTTAAACAAAGCCCAAAGTTACAGACAGCTATTTTTATAAATGAAATAGTTGGAAAAAAAAAGATAGTTCCACAGTGACTTGTTCTGCCATAGACATATTGACTGGAATTCTACTCATGCACTCTTTCAGTGTCAGAATGAAAAAGACCACAAATAAAATGGCTTTTGAGAAAGTGAGATATTCTTTTAAAAAGTGCAATTACTGGCCAAATATAGATGTATATAGATGTATCTTCAGAAGGGTATCATTAATTATTTCACCTGTTCATTGTGGGGAAAATAAGGGTGAGGTGGATTTAGGTTTGCTCATGTACTTTTAATCCCTTCCATTCTACAATAGAGCAACACCAAACAGAACAGTATGTAGAGCAAGACCAGTTAACAAATGCAATCCAATAAGCCTTTATTGGCATATACATAGCAAAAAGGTAGAAAATACAGTACAAACCGTAGAAAAGGGAACTTCATTGCTACACATTCAGTTGACAGACTTCATTCAGGAATCTTGCCACTGAAAGGCAACAGTTAAAATCTGGGCAGTTTAAAAGCATAATTACTTTGTCTGGTTCACTATGGTTTTTCAAGGAATCTATAATGTGTGGCAGTAAGCTAGATCTTGGTTCCTGGCAAAGTGGGCAGTGCAAAAGAATATGTAGGATATAATCCAGCTGTCCTGTGCTATAGTAATAATAACAATAATAAACAACTTTATTTATAACCTGCCACCATCTCCCCAGAGGTGACTCGGGGCGGCTAACCATGAGGCCAAGCCCAAAAAATACAACATGATTAAACATAACTAATAACAAAATACATTGTAACAAAAATCTGAAATAACAATTAAAATCAACAGTATAAAATAGCATAATAAAATCAGATACAGAGGGCAGGCCAAATGTATGAGGTAAAATGTCAAAAGTTAAAACCTTGGGTGAGATAGCGGTAAAAAGTGAATTTATAAGAGCGGAGCCTGACAGAAAAGAGCAATAGGATTTGGACTTTATGGGGGACAGGGGAAGGTGCTTTATTCTGAGGGCAGCTTTAGGTGAAAACACACAGATGGGTTGAATGGTCATGCTTCAAAGGCACATCGGAAAAGCCAAGTTTTTAGATCTTTCCTAAAAGCAGCTAGGGTAGGGGCTTGCCTGATCTCCCTAGGTAGCGAGTTTCAAAAGCGGGGGGCCACAGTGGAGAAGGCCCTCTCCCTCGTTCCCTGTGATAGAGAAAGGGGCGAGAGAATGGCCTCTCCAGAGGATCGAAGAGATCATGCAGGTTTGTGGTAGGAGATGCAGTCACAAAGCTAGGTGGGTCCCAAACCATTAAGGCTTTATAGGTGATAACCTGCACCTTGAATTGGGACCGGAAGATAAACGGCAGCCAATGGAGCTCCTTAAACAGGGGGGTTGACCGCTCCCTGTAATTCGCCCTGGTTAGAAGTCTGGCTGCTGAGCGTTGGACCAATTGGAGTTTCCGGGCCGTCTTCAAGGGAAGCACCACATACAGTGTATTGCAATAGTCCAATCTAGAGGTAACTAAGGCATGGACCATCGTGGCCAGATCAGGCTTCGCGAGGTATGGTCACAGCTGGTGCACAAGTTTTAATTGTGCAAAGGCCCTCCCAGCCACCGCCGACACTTGCGCATCAAGTGTCAGCGCTGAGTCCAGGAGGACCCCAAAGCTGCGGACCTGCGCCTTCAGGGGGAGTGCAACCCCGTCTAGCACAAGTTGCCACCCAATACCCCGGTCAGGCATACGACTGACCTGGAGGACCTCTGTCTTGTCAGGATTGATCTTCAGTTTGTTTGCCCTCATCCAGATCGACACAGCAGCCAGGCATCTTTGCAGTATCCAAGGGGCTTCCTTGGATTCCGGTGGAAAAGAGTAGTGGAGTTGGGTTTCATTTGCGTAGAGATGGCACCCAACTCCAAAACTCCGGATAACCTCACCCAGCAGTTTCATATAGATGTTAAAAAGCATGAGGGGCAGAATGGAACCTTGCGGGACCCCACAGGTCAATTGCCAGGGGTCTGAGCAGGTGTCACCCAGCTGCTACAAGGACAGAGCCTATTATTGCTTGGTAGATGGTTAAGTCTTCCTCTATGGAGTGGAGATGACATAATATTAAATCTAGCCAGCATGTAGGCTCTCCTGTAAGAGGGGTTAGTGAGCGCTGCAATATAAAATGCTGGATTTTCCTGTATGAATGGAATTGCCATGTTCATAGGTGAACAGGATTTATTGGGCAATCTCTGCAGTTGGTTATAATCCCTTTCTAGCAGCCTCTTTTTAATAAGGGTAAAGATCTCAGTGAAAGTTAGCAAGTTCAAGAAGTCGCTATCATAGCCCAATTCCCTGATCTTTGCTAGAACTGTTGAGCGCCATTTTGAGTGGTGGAGTTCGCTGAAGGTGAGTTGGGTTAGAGAGTTGTTGGGGCTTTGGTAGTGGATAGATAACCAAAATTTAATGATGTTTAGCTAGATAGTGGCCTCTATAGAGTATTGGCCAGATTCTAGACATAAAACTGCATACAGAGCATTTTGGGACACCAAATAATTTGTGGAGGAATTTCAAGTGGAAAGATCTGATGCCACTTATTTATTTATCGTGTCAGGAGCGAACCAAACAGTTTCAAAAGGACAAATTTAACAAGTTAACCAGAAGCAATGTCCAAGTAGGTAGACATTAGCAACTTCAAAGAAGTTGAACATTGTAGAACCATGTAGTATTCATAATTTGTTAGCTTTGTGAACTTGGAAGTGCTTTAAAGTACCACTTAAGTCAAGATCGCTTAAGATTGTTTACTCTGTTATTGCCCACAAGCATAATTCCTTGTGCTATACCACAGGGGATATTCTTGTTCTGTTTTTGATTGCTGAGATAATTTTATGATAGTTGAACAAGAAAGTCTGTGAACACACACACACACACACACACACACACACACACACACATATTAGCAGTGATAGTATTCACATAAATTGTACTATATCAGGGTACTTAGGACTCTTCCTAAATATGCTTGTTTGGGAATATAGTCCAGTTAGTTTAATACTTACTGCAGCAGCATCTGGATTTTGGGTTAGAAGATTTAGAGATATGTTTTTGAGTGGTGTGCATAAAAAGAACAGTTTTGCAGTTGACATTGCAGCCATTTGCTGAATTATTTTGAGCCTTTCCACCCTTCTTGAAGTAACTAAATGACAATAAATATTTTCCAGAAGATGAACAAAGTATCCCAGAACAGCCTTTTTTGTATTCTACGATCATAGATGCAAATGCATCTTTGGAATGTTCACTGATTTTCACACCAAAAGAGGTAAATATTTGAGATAATATCATTTCCACCTATTTTTTGTCCTTTGGGGAAATTTGCTTTTTTCCTGTTTATAAAAACCAGCATGTCACCCTTATCAGAACATTGCTATGCATCAACCTGTATGGCATGGCAGCTTATTCTCCATAACAGTCTTACTTTTAACAGCAAATAATTGAGTGCCTTGGAAATGAAATAGACCCATCATATAATATAAAGATTTGTATGTATTGATTTGTATATGCATATTGTTAAATATGGAGCCCATGGTGGTGAGTGGGTTAAACTGTTGGGATGCTAAGCTTGTTGACCGAAAGGTCACAGGTTCATATCCAGGGAGCTCCCACTGTTAGCCCCAGCTTTTGCCAACCTAGCAGTTAGAAAACATGCAAATGTGAGAAGATCAGGAGATACTGCTTCGGTGGGAAAGTAATGGCGCACCATGAAGTCATTCTAGCCACATGACCTTGGAGGTGTCTACGGACAAGGCCGGCTCTTCGGCTTAAAAATGAAGATGAGCACCAACCCACAGAGTCGGATGCGACTGGACTTAATGTCAGGGAAAACCTTTACCTTTACTTATTGTTAAATATATGTATATATTTTAAAACTCAAAACTGCCTGACAAGAATCTGTGGGCATACAAAAGTTGATGGCAGTTATGCCCTTCTCTCTGACTTTTGATTCTTAGCACTATCTTGTTTCAGGGACAAATAGTTTACCATATACATATACAGTGAAACCTGAACTTCTGATTGATCCAACTTGCAAGTTTTTTGAGATATGAGCCATTGGTTGTTTTTTTTACTTTGAGATATAAGCAGAGATCCAAGTTACGAGCTAGCACAAGAGGTAGCGCTAGTGCAAGAGCACACCGTGCTACCTTCAAGGGAAAGCTTCTTGCTCTTGTCCACTTTGGGAGATTGCTCTTGTCTGCTTTGAGGGGTTTATAAGTAAGAGCTGGATATTTTATTAGTTATTAAGTGGATCTTTCCCCATGAATCCATCCTTGAAAAGGCTGGCTGGGAGCAATCGGTTATGTGCATCCATGGCTGATCATCATTATGAGCATTTTCTGGGGGTGGGGGATGGGAGGCAGCAGTGGCCCCAAGAAACCCGAGCCCAGGAAACCTGAGACTGATGTGTAGATGAGCACTGGAAGTCGCACAGCGCAATCCCTTGCCCCATCTACACAGCGCCCACAGCTGCAAAGACTCAGGTCTTCTGAAAGACCTGGGTCTTTCTAGCTGACAAATTATTTTGGAACAAAGCAGGGTTTTCCCTGTCCTGTCTGAATGTGCCCACAGTGTGCTGTTATTTCACTGGAGATGGGAGGAAAAGCTATTAGAAAGTATAAAATGTTTGTTTTATCTACTTGGAGACATCTTAGATTCCACCACTGTTTAAAATACTCTGGTCCTGATAAGTTAGACTTGGGCCACAATGTTTAATGTTTCTTTCAAAAATGCTGGTGAATTGTTGGTAGAGTAATACAGTAGGCCTGCGATATACTCTGGGGGTTGATTCCAGGACCCTTTGTAGATGCTGTAGTCACATGACTTACAGTGATGTAGTACATGAAATGGTGTCCCTAATGTAAAATGGCAAAATCAAGGTTTGCTTTTTGAAATATTTTCAATGTTTTCAAGCCATGGATGGTGGAATCTGTGGATACTGAGGTCTGACTGTATTTTGCTTAAACTGCAGCAAAAATATAGAATTTAATAATAGGTACACTTTCTGTGTTTTTGTCAGATCCCTTGAGCTAAACTGTTCATTTTCTAGAGCGTTACGTTAGAACAGTTTTTCCATGGATATAATTTTCCAATTTAAAATAATCATAAATATTCAGCAATCTTCTTTAAAAATGCAGTTTCCCCATGAGCATAAGCTGCCAATTAAAATGAAAACCAGAGAAGTGCTGTCTGCAGTTGTTTATTTAGATTTCACTTAATTGCAGGCATATTTTAAGGAGTACATTCTAATCCCCGTGTATCTTTTAAAGCAAAGGTGATCTTTACTGGGATGTGTAATACAGTTTCCTCAGTTAAGCATGTAATAAGTGAAGGGAAGTGTGGCATGGGGTATATTGCTCAGTTTGAAAGGTTTTCGTTTTGGAAACAGGAGCTTTACTACTTCTCAGATAATAACTTTTGAACTAAAAATTCAAACTACACATTTTTTCTTGCATGTAGTAAATTCATTGTTATTCTTGTTGCATGTCTTAAAATTGAACCTTGAGGGCTCTATCATAGGATTTTTTTGGCAGGAATTAGTTAGAGGAGATTACCCATGGCTTTCTTCTAGGTGGACAGAGTTGTGCAAGGTCACCTAGTGGGTTACATGTTGTCATTGTTGCTATTTCTTCACTATTATTTATTTATTTATTTATTTCAATTTATTAATCGCCATTCCCGTCAGGCTCGGGGCGACTTACATATGCTAAAAACACCAAAAGGAGGTTATACAGCAAGAAACCACAAACATAAACATATCATAAATATAACCGAATCTAACCTAATCTAAACAGTACAGGACTACCCTATGCCCACCGTTCTAATGTTCCCATTCCCAGCCCTGGTAGCCTGGCTCTCCTCCTTATTTATAGCGCTAAGGCCGCACAAGAAGTAAGAGTCCAGTTTATGGTAAGGGGCTGCAGTTGTGGATCTTGTCCAGCTGGCAAATCCTAGTCCACAAAAAACTCTAGTTTTGAATTTCCTCTGGCGATGACCACGTCTCTTAGGCCTACACTTTGGGGGCCTACCAGTTCCCATCGCTATTCTATTGTCAATGTCTGAGGCTTCTGGTTCTTTGGAGCTCAGACTTGTCTTAGTCTTAGTCCTGGTCCTATTCTAAATATTATTTAAACAATTGACAATAATTGTTTAATTTATTATTGAGAGCTGTTGGCCATTACAGTAAAACAAATAAACACAATATAGAGGTACTGTGTATCAACTGGATTGTAAAATACACTCTGACTGTATGGGACAGGAGCTGAAGGTGTGAAGACAAGGGCATTGGAGATGTTTCACAAAACAACTCAATATTTGCTGCCCTGCACAAGTGCTACAGCATATGAAAAGCTCCTTTTGATCCTTCCTCAAAAAGAGTACCATGATATTTTGTTGTGAACTTTTTATATTATTTGAGAAATAATAGGACAGAAAGCGCTATCTTAGAGAATTATATAATGGTTGAAATTGAAGGTATTTGGAAAACCAAAGATTTACCCTGTCCTTGTCAATAGAATGCTAAAACTAGTGAGTTTGCCGTTTTATAAACTATTTTAAACAGAGTAAAATCCCTTTTTAGTCTTGAATTACACAAATCATTTCTTAATTACTTTCTTTAGAGCAGTGGTTCTTAACCTTTTCTTTACCATACATGCCATTTCAATAATTTTTGTTGCCACAGATAATCAAGTATATATTGACACACACACACACACACACAGTATTTTAAAACTATCCAGGCTGAGCTGACTAGATCAGGGCTGTCCAACTTCTACCTGCCCAAGGGCTGGAATTCCGGTCGCTGCTCACCTGGGGGGCCGAAGGGTCTGCCTCCGCCCCCGGCTCCGCCCCCTCCCCGGCTCCGCCCCCCTCCCATCCCCCGGCTCCGCCCCCTCCCCGGCTCCAATTTACTTACAATTGACCTTGAGTTGTGGAGTTGTAGTTCACCTCCATCCAGAGAGCACTGTGGACTCAAATAATGATGGATCTGGACCAAACTTGGTATGAATACTCAATATACCCAAATGGGAACACTGGTGGATTTGGGGGAATGTTTCCTAATACCTTTGAGTTATTTGAGTCCACACTCAAATTGGGACACACCAAAAAAAAACCCAAACACCTCAATGCCGTCGCAGGGCTTGATGGGGCCTCCTTTCCCAGAGGCGGGTGGAGGAGGCCCAAAGAGCTCCCTCCCTCCCTGAAGGGAAAACAAGCCGCGGGGGCAGGTGCAAAGGAAGCCACGTTGCGCCCTGCATGCGGGGGAAGGCAGCACAACAAGGGGGAGGGGGAGCGGAGGAGGGGAAGAAAGCGTCGCCAAGGAAACCACCGCTGAGGGACCCCTCCCCCCCTCACCCAACGTCCCACTGTTTTTAGATTGATTGATTCGAGCCAGGCCCTTCCTTACCCATACTGTGGGAGCCCCGCCACAGGGCCGAAGCGCCAACGCCGCCGCCGTCCCCGAAGAGCCCCGCTGGAGCCGAGGCCAAGCTCAGGCTGGGCACGGCGGCTCTCCCATCTGCGGGGTGGGAAGCGAGGGCCCTCCACAGGAAGAGGACGGAGCCAGGAGGGGCTTTTCCTGCCTCACTCCCCTCCTCCCTTTCTCTGAGGGAATGGGGGCTGGCCTGGGAGCAGCCGCGAGGGAGGAGGGGCACGCGCCCAGGACGGCCGCAAATCCCGCGGGACCTGAGATTTCGGCATATCGCGAGACTACACAGCCACAGATGGGATTTCGACCTCCCTCGAAATCCTGTCTGTGGCTGGCGTAGTCTCGCAATGCTTGCCTAAACCCGGAAGTAGGTTTTTTTTAAAAAAATTAATTTAAGTTTTTATTTTTTATTTGTATTTTATTAAAACAAGTTAGGGGGCCGGAGGGAAGGGGCTCGGGGGCCGTGTATGGCCCCAGGGCCGCCTGTTGGACAGCCCTGGCTTAGATCATTCTTCTGCACTTTTTGGCCTCTAAATGTATATTTAGTAGTTTCAATTGGTGCAAGGAGTTGGGACTTTGCTTATGAGTGTGTATATGTGTATGCACAAGATGTGGAGGAATCAAGCTTGCTTTTTGTTTCTCCACTCCAAATGCTGCTCTGACATGCATCAGGGGTGAGTTTTCTTGAAGGCAGAACTACACACATGCCACTCTATTTGTCTGAGTGTGTGTAATATACTCCTTCAGTCACAGACATCCAAGCTGTGGAACTGTTGTGCCTACTCCCACTACCACAGGTTAAGCCAGCCAACTGGCCAGCCACTTGCCATCTCCCTTCCAATTCAACACACACTCGCAGCCTGTGGTAACTCCTGAATATTACGTTCAGCTTGGAAAATACGTGCCTTTGAATTCTGTTTGCTGGATAATACAGTATTCCTGTCTGGGATATTTCAAGTGGCTGAGGAAAGAGAAAGTACATATTTACTAAATTAATATTTTGCCTGGGTGGGTAGGTTGTGACTGAAGTATTTAATTTCCTCTAGAAATTTTAAGGTATTTACAGTTGTATGATATTGATTGATTTTATCTTTGTTGTGAAAAAAATCTACATTTTTAATGATTTCTATGATTTCATTGTGATATGGATTTTCCCTTCTGTGTTTTGTGAGTGATTCTTGTCCACGTGCAAAGTCTTTAGAAGCCTCAGGCATTCAGGTGAAGTTTTAATAAATTATTGATACCTTCTGTTGCCTAGGAAAATGACAATTTTATATGCACCCTCTAGGTGGCAGCCTATGACTTCAATCTTTTAATAAGTATTAATGTAGCTGAAATTCCATCTTTATCGCGCACCAGGACAAGTCATCCTGGCTCAGCAAAGCATATCATTGTGCCACGACCTCAGTCATTGACTATACCTACTCGGATATGCAAAGTTCAGGCAACTGGTATGTACATTTTAACAGCAGTAAGAGCTGTGTATATATAAAATGTGGCACACCATCCGTTTCTTGATAAAAGTAGAAAAATTGAGAGATTATATTTTGGTTTTGTCATTATAATCAAATGATAGCATTATATGTATTTTTGTTGAAATTGATGCAAAATCATATTCAAAGGCTTTTTTAGGTTATCAATGTGATGTACAGGTATATAAGATTGCCATGACTAAGTTTTTTGATCACAATAAAGAATTATGTGGAGTTTTCTTACCAATGACATAAGTAATGTAACCTATGTTTTCCCATCTTCATATCTTATAAACTCAGAATTGCTTTGATGGATTTAAATTTAGTACTTCAAAAAAGAATATATCTTGTTATAATCTGGGTAGAAGAAGGTATGCATTTTAAAGTTATCCCATAATATCTGATCCTTTCTTCTTGTTGACAGTCATGAAATTGCTACTGGTTATATCAGTTCAATTCTACTTCTTCAGATAGCCACTGTATCCATTTGCTTATTCAATTATTGTGAATTATTGGAATACAGTCGAGTCTCACTTATCCAACATAAACAGGCCAGCAGAACATTGGATAATTAAAAATGTTGGATAATAAGGAGGAATTAAGGAAAAACCTATTAAACGTCAAATTACATTATGATTTTACAAATTAAGCACCAAAACAACATGTTTTACAACAAACTGACAGAAAAAGCAGTTCAATACATGGTAATATTATGTAGTAGTTACTGTATTTACGAATTTATCACCAAAACATCGCAATGTATCGAAACAGCTGTGGATCCGGGTGGGAGACAGACTGCCTTGGATAATACAGAATGTTGGATGAGCGAAGGTTGGAGAAGCGAAGCTCTATTGTAGTAGAGAAACATTGAAAAACACCTAAAAGCTATCTAGTTTAGTGCTTTGTGACCCATCCACTGGTTTTCACTTTTGCTTCTCCTGAAGTAATGAAAGAAATATTAAAGCCCAGCACATAAAAATAGAAAAGAAATGGGGAACAGGTCAGCCAAGAATATGTCAGCCCAGAACAAAACAGGTTGTAAACCTGAGTACAGATATGTTCCTATTTATTTGGGTAACTGGATTCAAGCATTTCGTTTTTTCCTTCTCCCCTGAGTTACATCTCTTCTGTCGTTTCGATTTTAAACAAGGACTGTATATGTACAATTGGATCTCTGCATCCATGGATTCTGCATCCACAGATTCAACCATCCATGGCTTGAAAATATTTTTTAAAATTCTAAAAAGGAAACCTTGATTTTCCTATTTTATACAAGAGACACCATTTTAGCACATACTGTATATAATGGGGATTCAGGCAACTGCAGATTTTTGTGTCCGCGGGTGATGGAATCAAATTCTAGTGTATACCAAGAGCCCACTGGAGGGATTTTTGTAAGCCACCATTAGAGCCATTTTTATTTAATAAGTACATGTTCTTTCAATAAACAATAATAAAATATCCAGACAGTCACAACCTCTGAGGATGCTTGTCATAGATGCAGGCAAAACATCAGGAGCAGGCATGTAGCTAGGGGGCTAAGGGGCTCCAGCCCCGAAATTCTCAGGGTGGTCCGCGAAAAGGCCTTACTGGTACATTATTTAAACTGTTATGTTTATTCATATCATGATCTGATCACCATGCTCATTATATCCCACATTAATGGGGTTATTGGGATAACAATACAAAAGGTTTGCTAGGGTAGACCCTCTTCCACCCAGTCTCAGCCCCCGAACCAAACTCAGCTCCCCAATAAAAATCCTGGCTACGGCCCTGATCAGGAGAGAATCCTTCTAGAACATGGCCATCTAGCCCAAAAAACCTACAACAACCCAGTTGTGATGCTATTCAAGTATAATGTGCTAAGGTGTGTAGATAGAAGAGCAAACCTGTTCAACATCACGTTTATATGCTGCTCCGTTTTTCTTTTTTTAATGGAAAAGGAGATTAAAAGCTTCTGATTTTTTAAACTAACATTGCATCTGAATGTGTGGAATTACAGTTCTGTTAAAATGTAATAACTTTGGTTCTTCAGTAGACCTAAATTAGGGCAGTGTCGTAATTAGGGAACATGTGCACTGCTGTGGAAAAATAACTGCATGTCTTACAAGACAGTCAGTCAGTACAAGGCAAGAAAAAGCTGCAAACCTACAACATCTTGTAGTACATTCCAGCCATACTTATTTTGAGATCTACACAAGATCACATCTAAATTGGTTGACTGGGTTGTTGTAGGTTTTTTGGGTTATATAGCTATGTTCTAGAAGCATTCTCTCCTGACATTTCGCCTGCATCTATGGCAGGCATCCTTGTGAGGTCTATTGGTTGACATTTTTACTGCACAGCAAACAAAAAGTGATTGAAAAAGAAATCTGAAATCATATGTACAAAACTAGGCTTCAATTAGACAAAGTTTCTCCAGGAAAAAAAAAAATCTATAAAAGGCAGTTTGCTTCACTGAGAAAAAAGAAAATTAAAGTGTCTTGTTATCTAACAAGCCTGCATGGCCCACAGCAGGGACACTGTGAACCTGGACGATAATATTGTGAATCTATCCACCTGAGTGCAGAGCCAGACAGAGCAATTTGTTCTTTCAAAAGTCCTTTCCCTCTAACTTCCAAACCCATGAATATGATACAGTTCTGTGCTGATTTGGAGACTTTCTTCTGACATTTATTATTCAAGGGCTAATTCAGGGACAATGACACCAGCCAAGACCACAGCTCGCAAATATCACCTCATTCGCTAGATCATGACAATTTATATTACTTCAACACACAGGAAAAGCAAAACAAAAAGAACTATGCATAGGCTGGCCCTGAAAATTGGAACATGGAATTGGATTTCTACATATAGAATGCTTTTGTTCCTGCTCCTAGACTTGTGATAATCAGAAAGAAACCCAATTTATCACACAATCTCAGCAATATGAAATGGAATGCTAAAGATTGATAAAAGAGCCATGGTCATTATGAGCAAGTTGAATTGTATACAGGAGATCTAGAAGAAAAGTCCAACACCAGATACTGTATAACAGGGCTGTCCAACTTCTACCGGACCGGGGGCCTAAATTCCAGTCACTGATCACCTGGGGGGCCTTAGGGTCTGCCTCTGCCCCCGGCTCCCCCCCCCTGCCCCCCCAGCTCCGCCCCACTCTGGCCCCGCCACCTCCACCGCCCGCCCCTCCCGGGCTCCAATTTACTTACAATTACTAGTTGCATTAGTAATTATAAAATAAAATTTAAAAAATGGAACTGAATGAAATAAATATAAATAAATATCAGAAGAGAGATGGATTGAGGAAGGGAATATGTATAGGAGGGAAATAAATATAAATAAATAACATAAAAGCAAGAATTAAAGCAAGGAAGAAGGAAGAAAGGAGCCCACCTCAGCAAAACAGCCCTCAGTTCCAAATTAAATACATTATTATTATATTTCTGCCCCCTATATTCCCATCCCCATTTCCCCCTTATTTCCAAATTAAATACATTCATTACTGTTATTATTATATTTCTGCCCCCTATATTCCCATCCCCATCTCCCCTTATTTCCAAATTAAATACATTCATTTCTGTTATTATATTTCTGCCCCCTATATTCCCATCCCCATCTCCCCCTTATTTCCAAATTAAATACATTCATTTCTGTTATTGTTATATTTCTGCCCCTAGATGCCCATCCCCATCTCCCCTTATTTCCAAATTAAATACATTCATTTCTGTTATTATATTTCTGCCCCTATATTCCCATCCCCATCTCCCCGTATTTCCAAATTAAATACATTCATTTCTGTTATTATATTTCTGCCCCTATATTCCCATCCCCCATCTCCCCCTTATTTCCAAATTAAATACATTCATTTCTGTTATTATTATATTTCTGCCCCCTATATTCCCATCCCCATCTCCCCCTTATTTCCAAATTAAATACATTCATTTCTGTTATTATATTTCTGCCCCTATATTCCCATCCCCATCTCCCCCTTATTTCCAAATTAAATACATTCATTTCTGTTATTATTATATTTCTGCCCCCTATATTCCCACCCCTAGCAGACCTCACAACTTCTGAGGATGCCTGCCATAGATGTGGGCGAAACATCAGGAGAAAATGCTGGGCTGTTGTAAGTTTTTTGGGCTGTATGGCGTCTCATCCTCCTCTTCTAGTTTAGGCAGAGAGGAAAGGGAAGGGGGCGTGGCCAAGGCGGAGGGGACTCAGCCAATAACAGGAACCTTAATTTGCATTCCTTTCAGTGCTTATTTAGAAAGGATTGAAACTGGAAATTTACAAAACTGGAATTTTATTCCTCATGGTAGTTGGTTTTGATTTTTCCCTTTCTCTGCTCAGGTATCAATATTTGCATAATCCAGTTTGAGTCACCATCACTGCTAAGGTTTACGAAGAAGTGAGGTTTATATACAGATGGGCTTGCAAGTAAACTAGATGTGAGGGTGATCGCTGGAGTGAAGGAAGGGGGGGCACCCGCGAAAAGGAGCAGGAGGTGGCGCGTCACAGAAAGCTCCTCTTCTCGGTTCTCCGCCGTGGCTGTGCGCCATCTCCGGAGCTCCTCCTCCCTGCCCCCGCCTCTCCCCCGTGAAAAAAAATGGAGGAGGAGGGAGCCTGCTCCTCCTCCTCCTGCCCCGCCTCCTTGCCGCGAAAAAGATATAAAAAAGTTTTTTAAAAATATTTTTTATTTTAAACAGCCAATTTCTAAAGATCTCCCTGATGAAGGGCCAGCCAGTGAGGAGTATAACAAAGTCCTTTCTAAAGATTTGACTGAGGAGGAATTAAAGTAAAATTTCCCATTGATGTACAAAACCAATTCCAAGTGAATACCCCCAGAAAATTCAACCAGGCACCTTCTGTCTGCTACCCAAAATGCATATACCTAGCAACTAAGGGAGGCCCATTATATCAAGTGCTTGAACTGTTACTATAAGGTGATCTCAATTCTCAGATGATATGCCACCAATGTTCCAAGCTCTTGTATGTAAGTGATAAAACTAATTTCCTGAATCTATTCACATTCCCTCAGAGAACATCATCCTAGTAATTGGAAGTGTGGAATCTCTATACCCCAATGTTACGACCTCGGCTATACTTACAGTTCCACCGCTGTACCACCAACTTGCGATGATGTCTCTTCACCGTTCAACTTTTCCTTTTAACGTGGCAGGGCAGGCTATTTCCCCACTGCCACACCAATTTGCGAAGACACTGAAACGCTGCCACCAATTATTATTTCTTTACCATTAGACTTGTAAAGAGTGATGAGGAGACTTTACTTTAAAACAGCCACTACTTTATGAGAGAGATGTATTTGAAGCCCTTTCGTGAGGGAAGCTCTTTATGAGATAATGAACTCTTTCTTGTGACAGGAATAACTTTTAAAACGAGGCTTGACTTCAAATCACTGGCACAGAGAGGTTTGTTTGATGAAATAACAATTAATGATTTATTCTTGTACAAAGCTTGGTTTAGTATAACTTCTTCCGAGGAGGCACAACTTAATAAGGTTACTAATACTAATCATAGTAAAACCAAAATCACAATAGCTTCACTATTGTCTTCAACTAGCTGAATTAGCTCTTCACTTCCAATGTCTAGGCACACTAGCCTTCTTTAGGTACTTTGTCTAAACCCTGCTCTCTTTCCTTAGACCTGGTCAATCTTAACCTCTCACTTTTAGCGTGTCTCTCTCTAAACTCTTTCTCTGAGCTCTTCACACACTGAGCTCTTATCCCTGACACAGACTTGATCTCCTCACACTTTGAGCTCCTATTCCTGACTGACTAACTTTCTGTCAGAGCTGGGAACTCTTAGCCTGGAAGAGGCTCAGAGCCCCAGTCTGCCTTGACCTGCTTTGACACTGGACATTGGGGAATCCCCAGGATGATGCAATCCTCTGGGGAAAGTGCTGGATCAGAACGGAAGTGATGTAACCTCCTCTGGACATTGGACACTGAATGGGAATATGCTGATTCAGAGGGGGATGAGGTCATATCCCTTGGACAGTGGGATTGCTGAGTCAGCAGGACATGATGCAACCTTCCCAGGATGTTGCAAGGGAAGGGAAGGAGGGGGGGGTATATAAGGTGTGTTTGGGTGATGGGACACTGCTTTGGCTTTATAGGTGTTATACCTGCAATAAATCTGGTTGGATTGAGCCCTGCCTGAGCGTGATCTTTACGGAGAATTGAAGCGTTCTCACAGAAGCCAAAGCCCATTCCAACTTTCCCAGTATGGAGAGGTTGGAGGAAGAAGATTATTTGGACACTTGGAACCTTGCTCCAGATGAGGTCCGGCGAACGATGGAGTGGGAATGGACCACTATTGACCATGTGGGGTTCCCGGACGAGTCCAGAGAAGTGGGGGCGTCGTGGCGCGCCCTGGCTCAGGTGGACGAGCCCAGAGAAGCAGGAAGACAGCATATGTTTCCTCCTCAGGTGGGCTATGGCGGAGTTGAAGGTGCATCCAGAGAAATGGGGGCACGGGCCGTCCGTGCTCCCAATCAGGTGGATTTCTGGAAGACCAGAGGGACCAGAGAAGCGGTATGGATGGCATGCCAGCTCAGGTGGACCCAGTGAGAAGTGTGAGTAAGGGGCCTGCAAGTGGGAGCGAGACCCCTGAACCGGCGTCCCCGATGGAGATGGATGTAATGAGATGCCGGGTGGAGGCGATGGAACATACCCTCCGAAGGATATCGCGGAGGGAGCAGGAGGAATCCATGTGGGTGGCACCTGGAGGTGGAGACTTCACATGGCAGTCCTGGATGGATGGCGGAAGGTCGGAAGCGCGTCTTAGATCTCCCATGGGAGTGTGGACCGAAGGGGCCACCAGGTAAAAAAGACGGTTGGGTGGCCTCCAGTTCGAGAGAAGAGCCGATCTTCGAGCGCCCGCAACCAGCGGGTTAGGAAGAGGGATTCGGAGGCCCGAGGAAGCCCCACAGTGGAGAGAATCCCGTTATCGCGATGTTGAGAGGAGACCCAGGAAGGAGCCTCTTCGCGTGGAGTTTGAAGGAGAGGCCAATAAAGTAGCCTTCTTTGTAGCGGCAGTGAGCGATCACATGGAGGATTATGGTCACCTCTACCCGAGTGACGGTAGCCGGGTGCGAGCCGTTGGTGCGGTCTTTAAAGGAAAGGCGGCTGAGTGGTATGTACAATGTCACGATCGCAGAGACCCGTGCTTGAGGACATTGCGTGGATTCCTGTTGGCAGTGAGGAATCGCTTTCGAGACCCTCTGGAGAGAGTGAAGGCCAAAGAGGCATTGCGGAGTTTGACCCAAGGCACCCGATCGGTGACGGAGTATGCAGATGAGTTTATGAGCCTGGCGGGGAAGGTGGCTGAATGGTCCCCTGCAACGTTGCTGGAGTTGTTTAAGGACGGCTTGCGGAGAGAGATCTTGGAGTGGTGCCTTCATCGTGGTGATCCAGGTGATGTCGATGGGTGGATCCAGTTGGCCGGTAACGTCGGGATCCTGGCCCAGGTGCAGCGACAGAAATCCCAGTCGGGGAGATTTCGTGGACCAGGACGTGGCTCGGGAGAAGGGCGTGCAGGCCGCAGAGAGCCTAGACGTGTTGGTGCCAGTGACGGGAGACCCAATGTTGTGCAGAAGCCGGTGCTGGGAAGAGGCCTGTGTTTTGTGTGTTCACAACCGGGACATTTAGCGGCACAATGCCAAAAGAAGCATGTGCCAAACCCCAATAGAGTGGCTGCCGCTAGAGCTGCTGTGGGGTCCAAGGAAAAGGTGCAGGACATTGGGGTGAGTGGGAATCCCCAGTGTATACAGTGCCCTTTGGAATTGTGTAAAAAGGGAATTATGAAAGTCATCAAGCCTTGGTAGATTGTGGGTGTTCTGAAAACATTATGTCACCAAGTTTGGTTAAGAAGCTAGAATGTAATACTGAAATTATGCCTGCCCCTGTACATTTTGCGCAAATGGATGGGTCATTTATTGAGGGAGGACCATTCCCTTTGGGCACCAAAGGTTTAAAGGGCCGGGTGGGGCCATGGGAGGGAGAGATTGATTTTGTAATAGCCCCTATAAAAGGCCCTGAGGTGGTGTTGGGAATGCCGTGGTTAGAACAGGCCAACCCCAAGGTTGATTGGAAGTTGAGGACATTGCAGTGTAGCCCTAGGGGGGAAGAAGGAAGTAAGGTTAAGGTACAAGGAGTACCAGAAGAATATCGGGATTATGCTGATGTGTTTGATCCTGTGCGGGCCAAGAGCCTTCCGCCCCTTAGGAATGTGCAATGCAAGGTTGAGATTAAAGAGGGGGCTTCATTGCCGAAACCCAAGATGTATGCCATGTCAGTACGAGAGAAGGAGGTTCTACGTGAGCAGATTGATGAATATTTAAGTAAAGGATTCATTGAGAGGTCCGAGTCCCCTGTAGCTGCTCCCGTGCTGTTTAGAGAAAAAAAGGATGGGAAGCTGCGGTTATGCATAGATTACCGGGGATTAAATGCAGTGAGTACCACGAACTGTTATCCTTTGCCTTTGATTAAGGATTTATTGGGTCAGTTGGGGGGAGGTAGGTACTTCACAAAGCTGGACCTGATAGACGCCTTTCATATGGTTAGGGTGAAGGTGAGTGACAAATGGAAGACGGCTTTTTCCTGTCCTCTCGGATTATATGAATGGACCGTCATGCCTTTCGGCTTGGCCGGAGCCTCCGGCATATTTATGCAATTAATTGATGAGGTGCTGCACCCCCTTATGTATATGGGGGTAGTTGTGTATCTGGATGATATCGTAGTGGTGACGCGGACGAAGGAGGAGCATGATTGTTTGGTTCGGGAAGTGCTGGAGAGGCTGAGGCAAGCGAAGCTGTATGCGAAGCTAAGTAAATGCGAGTTTAGCAAGAATCAGATTGATTTTCTAGGCTATCGCATTAGTGAGCAAGGAGTTGCCATGGACCCTGCAAAGGTCGAAGACGTGTTGAGTTGGGAGGCTCCGCAGACGCGGAGGCAGCTGCAGGCGTTTTTGGGATTAGCCAATTTTTATCGTACCTTCATTGCCGATTTTGCAAGCGTCACACTTCCTCTGACAGATCTTTTGAAGACTAAAGGGAAGGGGAGACTAAGAAGGCTAAGACTCCGGGAGCCAAGTTGGCTTGGACGGAAGAATGCCAGGGGGCATTCGAGAGGTTGAAGGAAGCTTTCACTAGGGGCCCTTTGTTGGTACATCTGGACACTGATAAGCCATTTGTAGTACAGTGTGACGCTTCGGCGTGGGCATACGGAGGGGCCCTGCTGCAGAAAGATGAGTTGGGACAATTAAGACCTTGTGCATATTTCTCTAAGAAGTTTGGGGAACATGAGAGAGGATGGCCGGTCTGGGAAAAGGAGGCTTTCGCTGTTAAGTGTGCATTACAGACCTGGCGACATTTCTTGGAGGGGGCAGTCCACCCATTTGTGGTGTTGACGGATCACCGGAACTTGCAATACTTGAAAGCCCCTCAGAAATTGTCCCCGAAGTTAGTGAGATGGGCTCAGTACTTTGCCCGATTTAATTTCTCATTGCAGCATATTAAGGGTAAGGAGAATGTTGTGGCGGATGCCCTGTCTCGATATCCCTTAGGAAGCCCTAATCCTCCTGGGGAGTTGGAGAGTGTGTTTACCAAGAAGCAGTGGGGTCTGGGGGTGCAGACCCGGTCTCAGGTTAAGGAGATTAAGAAGGAGGAAAAGGTAGAAGTTGAAGAATGGTATTCTGAGTTGCAAGGGCATTACAAAGAGGATGATTGGTTAGGAAGTCATGAAAAAGAATGCCGGTGGTTGAATGGTGTGTGGTTTGTAAGAACCAAGGTATATATTCCTCGTGGGTTAAGGAGGAAGGTGTTGGAATTGGGCCATGACCATAAGACTGCTGGTCATTGGGGATTTACCAAGACCCTCCTAGCGGTGACGAGGCGTTATTGGTGGCCTGGCGTACGGGCGGAAGTACGGGAGTATGTCCGTGGTTGTGAGGCGTGCGCTAGGGGAAAGGCTCCTACGACTAAGCCACAAGGATTAATACAAGTGGTGGCTACGCCGGTTCGACCATGGAGCCATGTGAGTACAGATTTTGTGGGGGAACTGCCGTCTAGTCAAGGATATAAGTATATTTGGATGGTGTTAGATCTGTTCTCCAAACAGGCTCACTTTGTTCCGCTGAAGGGGTTGCCGTCAGCCGAGAAGTTGGCTGAGTTATATGTTCGTCATGTACATAGGTTGCATGGTTGTCCTGAACAAGTCCTTAGTGATCGTGGTGTCCAGTTCACTGCACGATTCTGGGAGAAGTTTTTAGACTGTTTGGGGGCGGAGAGACGGCTTACTACAGCTTATCATCCTTGCTGCAATGGGGGCGTGGAAAGAACACAAAAATCTTTGGGAAGTTATCTACGGATCTTTAGCAATAGGGAGCAGAACAATTGGGCGGACCTATTGCCATATGCTGAAATGGCATATAATGGATCGGTGCATTCGTCAACCGGGAAATCTCCCTTTGCTATAGTCTATGGGCAGGAAGTGGCTCCTATGCCCCAGCTGTTCGGCTTTACCGATGAGGGGGGAGAGGACTGGGCGGTGCGAGCTCAGGAAGAATGGAGAGAAGTCACCGAAGCTTTAAGGAAAGCCCAGGGCTCCTATAAGAAATATGGGGACAGACGGAGACAGGAAGGGAAGAGTACCAGGAGGGGGACCTGGTCTGGTTGTCCACTCAAAACATTAAGTTGGGATTGCCCTCCCGGAAGTTAAGCCCGAAATATATTGGCCCATTTCGAATAAGCCAGGTAGTGAACAAGGTTTCATACAGGCTGGTTTTACCCAAAGGGATGAACAAGATTCACCCTACCTTTCATTGTAGTTTGTTAAAGCGGTACGTTGGTCCCCTCCCGCCTATGGATTGAATGCTGTTTTATTCCTGCAGGGGGAGGACGGAGTGGAGGAGGCCATTCTGTCAGAGCTGGGAACTCTTAGCCTGGAAGAGGCTCAGAGCCCCAGTCTGCCTTGACCTGCTTTGACACTGGACATTGGGGAATCCCCAGGATGATGCAATCCTCTGGGGAAAGTGCTGGATCAGAACGGAAGTGATGTAACCTCCTCTGGACATTGGACACTGAATGGGAATATGCTGACTCAGAGGGGGATGAGGTCATATCCCTTGGACAGTGGGATTGCTGAGTCAGCAGGACATGATGCAACCTTCCCAGGATGTTGCAAGGGAAGGGAAGGAGGGGTCGGGGTATATAAGGTGTGTTTGGGTGATGGGACACTGCTTTGGCTTTATAGGTGTTATACCTGCAATAAATCTGGTTGGATCGAGCCCTGCCTGAGCGTGATCTTTACGGAGAATTGAAGCGTTCTCACACTTTCCCTCCTCCGTCTTGTCAGAAACGTTCTGACTCCTCCCATTATAGCTTCAGAGCTATGTTGCCATGGCAACTCTGCTCTCCCTGTAGCAATGGCTTTTAATATCTGCCCTTCTCTCCTGCTTACTCTCTCTCAATACTACCATACATATTCATCTATACAATGCAATTAATCACATCAACACACCCAACATTCCTCACAGTAAAGGACTACAAGTTATCAAGAATACCATTCCGAATAGAGCTGTAGCACACATAGACACCATTCTTCTACTTTGTACTTACTGATAAATAGTTACATGTTCAGAAATATAATGCACTTCAAACAAATGGCACTGCTGAATGGCACCATAACATGAAAAACATTGTTATGGCTAATCTGGTGCAGTGTCCCTTCAGCACATCACTCAGGGCGCTTCCAGACACGGGAAAAACCCACACCGAAAGAGGTTTAAAAGCCTGCTTCAGCAAGGGTTTTTGTCCCAACACCTCTCTCAGGAAGCATGAAGAACCAAGATAGCAGTGGGGACTGACCCACGGAAGTCAGTACCCATAGGCCCAATACCCCAATAGACCTGGATATCTTAGGAAGGCCTCTCTTTTAGTGGAGGCATCGTTTATATGCCTCTGGTAAAAACCTGGCAGGCCCCGCATTTTGGGGTCTGCCTGGAAAGGCCCTCAGAAATCTGTTCTCTCTTTGATGTGCAACAGTGACATTTTAACTATCTGGACACATGGAAAAGAATCACTTGAGAAGTCTCATAAGTATTTCAACAGTTTTGACCCTGCCATCAACCCAAGTCTTGAATTGTACAAGTTCTCTTTCTTGACACTAAGCAGCTTTCTATACCAAAAATCTACTGATTGCTATACATGATTATCTAGTTTACAATTACAAAAATGGGCAAATCTACTGTTTACTGTTAATTTCCCCAATACATTTGCATCAGCACTTGTCTGACCAACAAGACAGACTCAAAACCCAGGATTTGAAGCTGGGATATCTCAAACTACATTGCTCACCCAAAGAGGTAAAACAGCAAATCAACAAGGCAAGACTGGTACTGTAGGATAATCTATTTCAAAGCAGACCAAAACCAGAAAATGATGGAACACCACTTGTCACCTATAGCTTTTAGCTGAGACTACTCAGATGTATCATCAGTGAGATACAGCCAATTCTGCAAAATGCTACAGCCTTTTTACAAGCTCTAGTTGTCTGTTCTTTATTGGCTTATAGTCAACCTCTGAACCTTAAACAACCACCCACCCACAATATGATACATAACATCAGTGATAATAGTCTAGAAGGGGACAAGACCCTGCCATAAACCCAGGTGCAAACTGTGTTCCCAAATTTACTGTGGCAGCAATATTACAGTGTTCATTAGTAGGTCATCAGTCTTATAATTTATTAAATCTGAAAATAATCTAATCCACAAAAGTTAAATCTCCAAATGTGGAGGGCCAACTGTATGTCAGTTCCAGGAACAAACAAAGTGGCAATTGTTATTACTAATAACAAAAACTTTAAAATGTATTTATTGCGAGATTAAATTTAAATGTGTGTTTGTGCTTCTGTCTCCAGTATTGCTGCCACCGTTGCAAATTTCTTCTTTAGAGCTCTTATTTCAATATAGTATGAGAACTATCAACTTGGGTGTTGTAAGTGACAGCAATAACATAAAGGTAAGCATAATAGTGAGATGGGTAGGTTTTTCAATTTATTCTTCACTATTCTTCAGATTTTTCTGAGTATACTACTATTCCGCTGGCCACCCATCTTCTCCTTTTCAAATCAAATCTTTATATTATTTAATTTGCTTTTCCATAAGAGCAGAATATAAAAAAAATGAAAGAATGACACTTCTTGAAAGTGAATAGCAGCAAGCAAGTATATAATATATAACAGAATTCTAGGAGCAAAACTCCACTTTCACTTTTATAATCCCAGGAAGTGAATAACTGAGGGAAATATTGTAATTAGAAAGTAAAAGGAAATGGAGGAAAAGGGGGGATTCCTGAGAAATGATGAACAAATCTGTGCAAGCATTTGGCTTTAACAGTGCCCAATTTCTCCTTTGGTGCAACCACAACTTCAGATTTGTTCCTATTTTTACAACCACCATTTATTGCCTTGTCTGCACCAAGACAAGACTGTGGTTCATGAAGTTAGTTATAATAAACCATATTTAAGATTAACTATAGTTTAGGATTTGGAGTGCTAATTGGGAGCTAATTTAAAATATAATCAGCTTTCCAGTCTCCTCATAGATGCCATGTAACTGTAAAGAGTGCAGGAGTCCAAGGTTTCCCCAGGTTAAATCATATTATCGCAAACTATTGCTAATAGTCTAAAAGTGGCTATTCAGTAAAAATGTCTTGTTGCTGTGCAGTATGGTGATTATGTAATATTTATGTAATAATAGAAACATGTTTCCCATTTCATGGAAAAGTTTCTCAGACCATCCTTCCACCTCCATTATTTGCCATAAATGTAGACAGTGGTTTGAAGAATTCATCAAAGCAAGTGAACCCTTAGAGGAATATTTTCTGTAAGGTCTATAGTAAGTTAAAATTTATTGGGGTTTCTTCATTAGAATTTCTAAGGCCTAGATCAGGGGTGCTCATTAGGTAGCTCGGGAGCTACTAGTAGATCTTCGGCCCTCTTCCAGGTGATCTTCGGGCCTCACCAGCCGGATGGGGTGCTCCTGCCATGCGCGCGCACACCCTGCGCGCACGCACGCTCCTGCTGCTGGCTTCCACTCTCGCGGTGCTTCTTTCACCTGCGGGGCTTTGCAGGAAGAAGGAAGCATGAGGCGGGGCCTCTGGAGGGAGCGCCCTGCCTCTCTCTTGTCCAGAAGCAGCTGTGCAGCCTCCGTTGCCGGCGAGACAGGCAGGGTGGAGTGCTCCTTCTGGATGCCCCGCCTCGTGCTTTCTCCTTCCTGCAATGCCCCCCGGGTGGAAGAAGCGCTGCGCGAGCGGAAAACAGCAGCAGGAGCACGCGTGGCGGCGGGAGCGCGCGGCGGCGGGAGCAGGTAGATTTTTTGGACTTGGTTGCTTTAAGAGTAGCTCGCATGCTGAAAAAGTGTGAGCACCCCTGGCCTAGATCATGCATCAATGCTGGGTGTTTCCTGCTCATGCAAAACTGTCTCAATTGAGCAGAAGTTCTGTGTCCCTGTGTTTTCTGTGATTCATATTTTGTTACTTAGGTTTTGCATGTCATTAAAATGCTACCTGGCATTTTTGATGCATTTTTGAATTTTGCTCTTAACTGCTACAAAACATTGTTTTTTATTTGCCATTTTCTGGTTCTTTTACATTAAGTAGGTTGTTGTTACTCTAAAAAAGGTCAGGTAATCTGTTGCCCTGTACTGTATATACTAATAAACTATAATTTTACCTATCTCTCTTTATTAGTCCATTTGATAAGATGGATAGTAATTGGAGTATAACACATTTTCCAGTCTTCTTAAGTTTATGGAGAACATGGATATTATTATGTTCAGTAAGTATGATGTTGTAAGTCTTGCCCAGGAAAATTGAAATGTACATAACTGAAGTGCTGAACAGGAGCTGTTGGAGGACCTGGAATACATAGCTAGGAAGTGGTGACAACATCTCCTGATGCAGGGTCTTGGTCTGTGTTTGAAATTTGGACATGGGACATGGAGCTATTCAACAAATATCCCTCTAACACTGGTTGGTAATTAATTGTCCACAGAGAAGCCCCTTTGTATTACAGAAAGGAAACTGATAATGCTCCTGTTTCCTCCACTTTTTTCCAGAAGTTACAACTTGAAAATATCTCAAAGAAAGACATTACTTGGAGATTCGATCTTGATGCTGCCGGCAAAGCAATGGATGATGGTATCTTCAAATTTAGTTTAAATACTGGGATTCTTCGTCCAGGTCAATATACAGTTATTACAATTTGTTTCTGCCCATGTAAGTATTTTGTTTTAACTTAGTCTCCTTATTCAGTGGTCTCAATCTACTTGTTTATTTCAACTAAAGTATACTTATTAAATTAACTAAAAATGTTGTCATGTGCCTTATAGTGACCCTAGGGTTGTTTATAGGGGAGTTTCCATTGCCTTTTTCTAAGGCTGGGGGCCCTTCCAGATAGGAAGAGAAACAATGTCTCAGGTAAAAGAGGAATAATTCAAGACAATGCAGGTAAACTCTGCTCTGTCCCCAATTATTTAGATAGCCCATTAGACCTGGGCCTTCCTGAAAAGCCCAGGTCCAATGGGGTGTTGACACGCAGCCCATCTTGGTTCCTTGGGCTCAATGAGCCCAGAAAACCAAGGAGCTCAATGAGCCCAGAAAACCAAGGAGGGCAGCCACCCCTCCCCAACCTTCCAAAAGCTCTGAAAAGAAGGGAAAACTTACTGAGCCACCATTAGGCTTCTTTTGAGGCCTTCTGGCATGTACCAATGACACACCATGAGGTGAGGGCCAAATCACACCAGGAGGCCTGAAGAGAGGCCGAATGGCAGTGCAGTAAGCATTTATTTTGTTTTAAGGCTTTTTTGGGGGGGGGGGTGTGTTGGGGTGGCCCCATTCCATGTTGGAATGGGGACAACCCCCCAGAAAAGACCACATTAAACTGCATTTTATTTTGTTTTTAATGGCTTTGAGTTTCTGTGATTAAGCAACAATTTGAATGCTGCTCTAGAACTTTAGTCCCATATCCAAAGTAATACACCATGTTGGCTCTCCTAATGGAGTTTATAACTTACCATTGCTAATTGGAGCAGACAAATTTAAAGTTGTATGTTTAAGATTATGCCTTTCAAACTGTTTTGTAAGATTTATAGAAGCTTTACTATGCATGGTAAATGTTTATTTTATATGTTTGACCAAGTTGTCTATTTAATTAAAACAAACATAATTTCCCTACAATTTCTAAAGAAGAGATTTAGTTTTTTAAATGTTTGAAAATATTCTTACGCCCCTTCTACACTGCCAGATAATCCAGTTCAAAGCAGATAGTGTAGATAATCCAGTTCAAAGCAGATAGTTGTTACATTTCCCTTTTTATACTGTGTTGTGCACTGAATTAAGAAACATTTTTTCTGTAGCCCAAAGCAAACTTGAGTTACTTCCTCTGCATCAGTTTAAAAAATAGAGAAATGGTTAAAAAGGGCATAGGGAGCCATAGGTTTATAAATATCCTTGTACTACAATCCCATAATACATTACTGTTAGCTGTGGGAATTGTAGATTAACTATTGGAGAATTGTACTTGCTATAGAACAGGGCTGTCCAACTTCTTTGGGCCCAAGGGCCGGAATGCAGGTGACGGATCACCTTGGGGGCCGGAGCGGAGGCGGGCTAGCGTGGGCCGCGCGGCCGCGGAGGGGTGGCCGCTCCCGCCCTGGCGTGCATGCCCAGCGTCCTGCGCGGCCTGCCCCTTTCGGCGGGGTGACGTCAGGCGCCACGTCTGATGTCACCCAGCCCCACCAAAAAGGGGTGGGTCGCGCAAGATGCCAGGCTTGCGCGCCAGGGCGGAGATCGGCGAGCCGCCCTCCGCCCGTGTCCCTGGCTCTTGCAGTGGCGCGCCTGAAGGAAGGTAAGCTCCTGGGCTTACCTTTCTTCAGGCGCAGCCGCTGTAAGAGCTAGGGAGATGGCGGAGGGCGGCTCGCCGATCCCGCCCTGGCGCGCAAGCCCGCAAGCAGCCCTGCGCAACCGAGGAACAGGCAGGGGGAAGTCCCGCCCCTAGGGCATCGGACATGGCTTCCCTCCGCCTCCTCCTCACTCGCGTCGGCCCCGCCCCTCCTTGCGCCGCCCCCCCCCCGAGATCAAAATTTTTCAAAATTTTTCAATTTTTTTTTTAAAAAACCTGATGTCTTGCAGGGGGTTAGGGGGCCGTAGGGAAGGGGCTCGGGGGGCGTGTACGGCCCCCAGGCCACCAGTTGGACAGCCCTGCTATAGAACATACTTTTTCAAGAGGAAAAACATAGAAAATAATTATGTTCTCTAACACATGTAGAGAATTGAAGCATATTGAGATTTCCTACATTATTTTGTAATGTGCATGGTTCCATGCCACTAAACTACACTGACCTTGGTAGGAGTTATTTCTGTGAACATGCACATGACTAAGTTATCAAAGTCATGGGGAACTTACTGTATGTTATATAGAGACTTACTTAGCCAAGCATAATTAAATGTATCTTGAGAGAAATGAATTTTGGTTTATTTCTAATCCTAATTGAACAGATGTTCCTTTCTCAACTATCTCCATAAGCATGCATGATCAGATATTTCCAACCTTGTTGGCAGTAGTCAGGATCAAATGGCCAAAAGGATAAAATTTTGGTAGTAGTTGTTCCAGGTTCTTAATTGAATCAAATTGTACAATTGAGGAAGAAGCTTTACAGCTGTGTACAATATTGCACAGTATACTTTTTGATATTTTAATTGAACTCAAATTATCCCCGAAATGTGTCTGTGTGAATTGAAATAGATATACATGTCCTTGATAAAGCATATCTTGCCTTCCTGAATATTTTGGAACTTCAACACTAAATGGAAATGGAAGCAGCACTGCTGGAATGGATCAGCATTCCTTGACTTTTGGTCCAATTATGAAAACTTAGAGAGTTTGTATGTACCCTAAGTATTGGATACCAATCTTTCAGTCAGAGTATTGAATTGTCATATCTGACCCACCCATAGAAGCCATTATAAACTTCCTGTCTGAAAGTAGATTCCATGATGATGAATAACCAGCAATATTAAAAATAATTTTTTTAAAAATATACATGTACATGCGTGGCAGTGTTTTGAAGCAATCTGGCTTCAGTGGCATAGGACTGGAAAAGCAAAATAGAACTCTGGAGACTGAAAATCCATAATGTGACTGTACCTTACAGTTCTGGTTACCATCGCAAAAAGGACATAGCAGAAGTAGAAAACTGCAGTTGAGAGAAATTATAATGATCCTGGCACTAAAGCAGCTTTTCTGTGAGGAATTTTTTTAAAAGCGTATTATGCTCTTGCAACCTTTGTGTTAGGCTACCATGCTCTGGCTTGATTTGGGGTTGGAAAAAATTACAGTAAAAGCAGTCCATGCAAAATAACAGTAAAAACATATATTATTATTATTATTGCCACCAACACCACCGCTACCAACAAGCTAGGTTCTTATGGCTGAAGTTTCACTTAAAAATGTCCCTGTTCAGATTTACAAATAACTGTAACTTAAGAGCAAACCTCCAGAATATATCCTGTCCAAAGCACGCGCATGTGTGTATAAGCTTTGGATAGCATAGGGAAGCGTTAACACCTCCATGGTGTTTGTTTTGTTGTCTGTGTCCCTGTTACAAAGATTTCACCTCACTTTCTATCCTGTTATAACTTTGAAAAAAATTGCTTGTTGTGGAAATTTATTATTTATTTATTTAAAATTTTTGTACCTTGGCCTTCTCACCTCTATTGAGGGACTCAGACCGGCATAACAGCAAAAATTCAATGCTATACAATTTAAAAACAACTACAACAACATATTAAAATACATTAAAAAAACAACCAGGAAACAAGGATTGGTGATAAATCTTCAGTGGAGACACCTTTTCCCCATGATAACTCTTTCAGAAGTGAATTTCCCTTCCAAGGGATAGACTTCTCTCACTTCAAGTTCAAGTTCACTTTATTATTGTCAATGACCAGCTCATGAGAACAGGGACACAGTCCCGCACAAACACATCAGGTCTAAGGGTCAAGAGATTTAAAACTTCAAAACTTCAAAACCCTAAAACAAGTACATCCTTTCCAAAACATCAAGACAAGAATGTATCAAAATTAATGGATTAAAAAGGGAGTCTGAAGGGAGGGGATTGGGGTGCTCATGTAACACAGGTAAGGGAAGTCCAGTCAGACAGAGGAGGGAGCAACATGCATTACTATAATAAAAGACTAGAATTAAAAGACTATGATCAATTTTCTGTTAGTAGGAAATATTGACTTGTACTAGCTGGTGCTATTCGTCATTGACAGCCGGATTTTAATAGATGCTATGCAGAACTTCTCTCATTTCCTGTTTTCTCTCTCTCTTCCCCTCCCCCCATTCTTAACTATGAGTCATGTGTAAGTTGGGTGTTTGGAACTGTCTGTACTGTAGTATGATTGCACCCCTTTTACAATGGAATTTCTTCTATTTAGTCTCTGCAGTGTTGCTGCATTAACTCATAACTTGATCAACACTTTCAACATTTTCTTTACATATTTACTCTTCTTAGTTATTTTCCCCAGCATTTGCCTTGATGCTATCTGTTTGAAGTGCCCGTCCTTGATACACAAATATTAGCACTTCAGTTTCATTTTTCAACATCCTGTTTTGTAATCATTTCCAAATATGAACTTTTTCCCTTCCATGTCTCTAATATATTGATTATGTAGTGGTTCGTTTTGTGAAGTTTATGATTTTTTCCCTATACAAGTACTTTGTTTCTTTAGTGTTCAATACATTCTCTCTACATACATCAATCAACATTTTTTCTTTTAGATATTTGCTCAAGTATCTATTGTTCCCTTCATCAGTTTGCTTCACTTGTCCTTGACCATCAGTTTTATATGGTAGATATGGGGATGCCTCCAGATGGAGAAAAAGTCTCTGAAAGTCTCAGGTTTTGTTCCTGCATAAACCAGTTTTATTGTGGAGATTGATATGATATCTTCCACAGTGATATATTTTTGGCAGCTCCCAGCATTACGAAATATTTTTCATTCCCACTCTTCAAGTCCTCTTAAATTAGCGCTTTTCAAAATAAAATGTATCTTTAGTAATCTATGTGTTTGTATTGCTTGAAACAGTGAAGATACTGCCAAGTACCTCGTAAGCACAGCTGTTGTTTCCAGGATAGAGATTCAACAAAAATCAAGCAAGTGAAGGAGAAATGTTAATACTACAACGAAATGATTCATAACAAGTGAAATTATGACAAAAAACTTCAGTAATCCCTGAATGGTGGTCCCAAATTTATTAGTGGCATCAGGTGGACTGTAAAAATAAATAAATAATAGTAATAATAATACGCAATCCAGCATATAGATCTTGTTTGCTGTAACATACTGTGTTTTTGTGTCTGAATAATAATAATAATAATAATAAATGTTTTCATTTACCCTCCAAAACTTGGTCTTAAGGTAGTAAACATATCAAATAGTTAAATCTTACAAAATGTTGTCATTAAAAGGGAGTTAAACTATTAACCATTTCAAACAGTTGAAATTGTTAAGATCAGTTTTAAAAACAGTAACTTAAAACAGTAAAACACTCCACCATAATCTGAGGTAGCATATTCCACTGCTGAAAAGCTCCAACAGTCAAGAAGTTCTTCCTAATATTTAGGCGGAATCTCTTCTACTGTATTCTGTGTCTTATTTATTTATTTATTTATTTATTTATTTATTATTTTCGGCATTTTACCCCGCTTTTCTCAACCCCCCCGGGTGGGGGGGACACGGGATGGGACGGGACGGGGACTCAGAGCGGCTTCCAAAAAGGCACAATTCGATGCCCACACAATAAAACACAGTATAAAACACAGTATAAAACCCTCAAGCATTCAACAATAAAATACATTAAAATACAATTACATTAACATATCCTACGCATTCATTTATGTTAAAAACAGTGTTCCGTTCATAAAAAGCATTGAGCCCTATTCAACAACTTTCCATTAAAATCCAGTCTAAAATGCTGCCTTGTGCTAATGTGCAAACAGCTGGTCCCATAGCCAGGCTTTTACTTTTTTTCTGAATGTCGGGAGGGATGGAATTGATCGTATGTCGCTAGGGAGCGCATTCCACAGATGGGGAGCCACGACCAAGAAGGCCCTCTCCCTCGTCCCCACCAGCCTCATTTGAGAAGTTGGTGGGAGCGAGAGAAGGGCCTCCCCGGATGATCTTAAAGTACGAGGTGGGACGTAGCGGCAGTTGCGTTCGGACAAGTAAGCTGGGCCAGAACCGTATAGAGCTTTAAAGGGCAAAACTAGCACTTTGAATTGAGCCCGGAAGTGGACCGGCAGTCAGTGGAGCTGACACAACAGGAAGAAAGGAGAGAAAGGGGAAGGGGAAGAAAAAGGGGGAAGGAATAGGCAGGTACCTCTCTTTCATAATAGTTCAGATAGCTACCTCTACTTCAAACATTTTTACTATAGGTCACAGCAATAGGCCACAGCTAGTTGTTTATATTGAAGGAATTATAAGCAGGCAGCAAGAGTAATTCTTGACTTTTTTTTTAACCAAATGACAATGAGCACTTTTTGCCACTGCGGCAGTAAATGCTTTTTTGGTTTCAGGGTTTTAAAAATTATACATTAGATTTTATGGCAAGTAAATATGGGGTATTTCTAATACCAGCAGCTAGTATAGTTGTCACAACATATTGTTATTTCACCCCTGCAGTAAACGTAGATCCAGGCTCCTCCCACACTACCCCTGTATCCCAGGCTCTGATCCCAGTTTATCTGCTTATCCCAGTATCTGACAGTGCAGACTCATATAATCCAGTTTAAATCAGATAATCTGGGATCAGATCTTGGGATATAGGACAGTGTGGAAGGGGCCTAATTATCTTGCACAATAGGTTCTGGGTTAAGAATAAGTTTGCAAGATGTTTAAACTGGAGTTATAAAGAAGAGGGTGTCATAGTTAGCTAGTGCTACATACACCAGTGGTTGCCACTTGACTCAAGTAGACTATTGGATGGTGAGAAGACTGGATCTGAAACTTCTTAAAGACTCAAAAGTTGTTCCGCCTGATAACATAGCTCTGCAGCCTAGGTTACTCATTCTGGACATTCAAATGAGCCTTTGAAGCAACAGGAAAAAAAAAAAATCTAAAACTGGGCAAGCAAAATTTAAATGATGGAAACTAAAAGAACACTCAGGGAGCTTAGCTGCTGGCCTGATAAACTTCAAAGTAAACTCTGACCAGTCAGCAGAAGGATGCTGTAAACCAAATCCACCTAGCTGCTGAAACTGTTGCAGGTAAGACAAGGCATCAGTATATTTACAAACAAACCTAGTGGTGGAGTGCAAATGTAAAACAATTGCAATCGAGAAATAGAAGCAGGCATTTTTAACGTGGAGAAAATTACGCCTCCAAATAGACAGGGACAAATACTGACTACTGAAATCAGCAACAAAACATTCAGTAACAGATGCAAAATATGCCTACTACCAACATGTCTATGATAAACTAGATACACCAAAAGGAGCAAACATGGTGTATCTACTTGCTAAATCACGGCAACGGATGACATAGGACACCCATGTGATGCACATCAAGGGTAAAGATGGTAAACATTGAATAACACTCAATCCATGAATCTGTTCGGATGAGTTTGTATCAAGTATTGAGTTACTTTCAACTTTGTACAAGTTCCTGTGAACTCACCTCACTTTCTTTGCAAACTTCATCAAAGCTAGACTGTCTTGAAATCTTGCTCGTGATGTATCTGCCATATGTGCGATAGCTATCCTACAAAGTGAAATAGGGTCTTAACACTTTCTGAGCTTACTTTTAAGATTTTCTATTACTTTATGTTGGAAAGGTCAATAATGAAAGAAGCTAGGAATAGAAAGGAAGATAACATGACACTGGGAAGAATCTGAGAAGGGGTGAGCCCTCTACGTTAAATAAGTTCTGTCAAGATCAAACTAAGCAAGTTAACTGTTAAAACAGGCATTCAATAATTGCAAAAATAATGTCCCACAGTTTTAATTAGCTTTTCATTTACTTTTATAATTGGTGGTGGTGGTTGTTGTTGTGTGCCCTTGAGTTTTTTTAGATCTATGCTGAACCTAAGGGAAACCTGTCATAGGATTTCTTGGCAATGTTTGTTCAGAAGTGGTTTGCCATTGCCTTCTTCTGAGAGTGGATTTCATGACCAAATAGGAATTCAAACCCATGCATCATGGCAATTCCGGCAGTGCCTGTCGGTGGAGGGGGCGTACCACCCCACTGGGCTAAGTCCCTATCCCGTTGGGACGTCAGCCGCCTGGCTTCCCCCCATTATTCCTGAAGTCAAAAGTCTTTATTTTCAGAGTCTTATTGTCTGAATGTGTGAATCCCATGTAAACCCACTACCCATGCCCTATAAATTGTTATAGCTCATCCATGTATAGATAAATATAACTGGGGGGGGGGGGAAAATAATTTCTTCCCTATATAATTATTTTGTCTATGGATTCAACACAGGAGTTACTATGTATTATCTTTATTGATGTGCTTCATAAAGAAACTTGGGATATAATTTTAAATATTGCATGTTACTTGACTTGTGGATTTTACACATTGTAGGTTGTAGGTTGGCACAATTTATAGATTATTTTCTTAAAATTGATTTTGTAGAAAAATCTATTAATCTTGCCAAAAATATTATTCAGTTTTGGTAACCAGCTGCCTTAGCTGTGTTGCCAAAAATATAGGTGTATGTTTCATTTTTAAAGAATCTAGTCTTGTCTGTGCTTTAAAAAGTACATTATTTTAGTAATATGGATGTCTCTTAACATTTCTTCCAGTTAGTCCTGGAGAATACACAGCAGAAGTTCCAGTGTTTTTGAATAAAGAGACGTCTATTTACAGAAACATCAGTTTATTAGGTGCTCTAAAGTCACCCAAAATGAGCTTTGAACCTCCGCTGTTAATCCTGACACCTGTTCCTCTCAGTGTGAAAACTGGGGCAAATGTCTCTTTATTTCCCCAAAATTATTTAAGGTAAATTACCACTTTAAGCTGCAATATACATTTTCGTAAGTACATTTCTTCACAGTTGAAACCATTATTTTCCTATATCGTCTTTTATAATTATAATTTTGTGCTACAGATAAGAGAATAAAAATTACAAAAAGAAATACAGCAGTAGGATAACTGTTGTCTAATTTATTTTGTGATAGGAGCTTAACAAATCAGGTATTATCAGTCCTCTGATAATACTTGATTTGGTCATGGATGAATTTCCGTAAAGTATAACCTCTAATATATATTGATAGTTTGATAAAAGGTCATATTTACAAAGTAGGCACTAGAATGTATTTATTTATTTATTTATTAACTTCGATTTAGTATACCGCTCACTCCGGAGCTCAGAGCTGTTTACAAAGAAGCAAAAACACCGAGAAATAAAACAATTAAGCAGTTAAAAACATATTACACATCACAACAGATTAAAACATATTAAGAGCACAACCCTCAGCAAAGGCTGGGGGACGGGATAAAAAGCCTGGGGGGAACCATAGGCGGCAAGCGGGCAATGTGGTTGAATTAAGAGCCGAACGCCTTCCTAAAAAGCCAAGTCTTCAAGGCCTTGCGAAAGGGCAGGAGAGCGCGGATGGCGCGGATCTCCTCCGGGAGGCCATTCCAGAGACTTGGGGCGGCTACAGAGAATGCCCTCCGCCGTGTAGTGGCTAGTCGGCAGGTTCCGAGGGGAGGCACCACAAGGAGGTTGAGCTCCTCGGAGCGTAGTGATCTCGCAGGCATATAGGGGGTAAGTCGCTCCCTCAAGTACACTGGCCCCAAACCATAGATGGCCTTGAAAGTGAGGACTAACACCTTGAAGAGGACCCGGAATTAAAGACCAGATAGGTCATAGATTGGATAATGGGATGCCAGCTATAGTTAAAATATACAAAACATGATCAGTAAAATATAATTTCTAAGTCTTTCAAGCATGTCTCTGAAAGCTGACCATAGAATTGCACTTGAGATGTTCTCATAGGTAAAAAAGCAGGTTTTTTTTAATTTTCAGGTTTTTTTCACTTTCACAGAGGTCCTAGAGCAAATTTTAATCACATTTGTGAATAATCACTGAGAGCCCTCCCACCCTGCCATATTATCCAGAATATCAAGGCAGATAATCCACATTATCTGCTTTGAACTTGACTCTGAAAATGTTTCAGTAATCCAAAAAGGATGCAACTAAAATATGTGTCATGTGGTTAGATTAGGCATCTTTAGGATTAGGCATCTTTAGGAATAGGCACAGTTGCCTGATAGCTTTTTAAGTGTGATACACTCCTAGCCACAGCAGTGATGTTGGCTTTCAGGTTTAAAACTGAGTCCAGCAGTACAACTGTGAACTTGAATCTTCAAGAGTGTAAGGCCCTTTCTACACTGCCATATAATCCAGATTATCAAAGCAGATAATACATATTATCTGCTTAGAACTGGATTATATGAGTCTATACTGCCATATAATCCACTTCAAATCAGATAATCTGGGGCCCCTTCTACACTGCTGTATAAAATCCTGGCTATCTTCTTTGAACTAGGTTATATAGCAATGTAGACTCATATAATCCAGTTCAAAACAGATAATGTGGATTATTTTCTTAGATAATTTGGATTATATGGCAGTATAGCAGGGGCCTGGATTTTATATAGCAGTGTAGAAGGGGCCTAACTCAATCCAGAAAAAGTTAAGATATGCCTTTCAAATTTGCCAGGAGCATATCTGTCTTCTCTGTATTTAGTTTCCATTTGTTTGCCTTAATCCAAACTATTAGTGATGTCAGACACGCCTTTGAACCAGGTGTAAAGGAGAAATAGTTGAGCTAGTATGTCTCCTTCAGCAATCTTATTTTTATATTACAAAAAGTAACCTGTCCAAATTTTGCATTAGCATTAGACATATCGTTATGCAGTACAGGTTTGAAATAACACAACATTTTATAAAAATGTGTATTGATGTAGTTGTTCTTAGGAAATATTTCTTTGCCAAGTGCAGATTGTTTGTCTGGATTTAGAATTCACTAATGGAAGGAGCATTTTAGGCCTTTTATGGATCAATTAGTTGAAAACTCAACAGTAATAAATAAGTCATTTGGCTTGTCTAGGATGCTGCTTGAGCTATAGAGGTTAAAGTTTCATCTGCTGAGCATATTTATCGTATTATATCTAGCAGTGAATAATGTAAAGTCTGGAACTTATGAATAATGTTAAGTATAATGGGAAAACCTTTCCCTCTTGATTGTTTATTAATTCAAAGTACAAAGTGTTAGCTATATCAATAGTTGTGGTTTATTTTGAGGTATTGGGAAATACCTCAAAAATATTTTTCGCAAAGTAATTTGCTGGAATTTTTTGTCTCGTTACTTTGGACCTTCGGGAATATGTATTTTATTTGTTTTTATAGGCCATCTGTTTTACATGTTGAAATTCCTGAGGTGTGTCCTGCAAGCGATTATGTTTATGTTGATGATGATGATGAAGAAAAAGAAGAAACCAATACCATAACAGTGGAATTTCCAAATGGCAATGAGATAAAAATATCAGGAGGAGATAATATTGGACTCACTTGCAGAGTCAATTTCAGTTCCTCAAAACCATTGTCCTTTATAAAGAATTTGTACTTTGTTGATGAAGAAAGAAACAGGTATTCATTCCTATTAACATTTATCTAGGTGTTGAAGCAGTGGTCTAAAAGTTATAAATCAGTTCAAATATAATTTTGAGTCAAATCTTGTATGAAACTTTAATATCTAAAGAAGTGCTAATAATTTATGGAATTTTCAGCGAATGTACAGTGCAATGCTATGGGAATTTGGTTATTCTCAGTCAAAGTTACACTCATCTGTACAGTTGAATGAGAACCAATCTACACGAACACGGACAGTCTGGACCAGAAATGCTCTGGACCATTCTTGGGTTCTGTGGAGCTGTTCAGATGCTCTGTATTAAGCATGTGCAGTTTGGGAAAAGCCAGTTTAGTTTCTGGCATCTAGTTTTCAGTTGGCCCCATTCAGTTTTTTTGGGAGATGCCCGAATTCGGGAGGGCAAAATGCCATTATTCGATCTGCCAGCCTGAAGATCCATTTTCGCTTTGGGAAGATCCTGCCCATTGGTGGCAATGGGGGAACTTCCCAAGCTTCCCTTTCTGTCATTTTTAGGACTATTGTGATGAAATGGCCACATTTAGAGGACACATTTATCATTGCAAGCCCACCAAGTTCTAGAACGTTTAGGTCATCCACTGATTTTTTTAAAGGACATTCTTAAAGTTTCTAGAATTATTAAAATCCCCCAAAATGTATCCCCACTGGCTCCTCCCTGTAATTTCTTCAGGAGCAGCAGCAGGGCACCATTCCTTCCTGCCAAATATCAAAGATGCAGGCTTTAACGTCACACAGCCCACTATTACACTTTCTTTACTAATACAAGAACAACTCTCATTCCAAAGCTTTTGCATTTCTTGTTCTCACAAGCTACAAGACGAGGCCAACCATCCACAAGCAGGATATCCCCTTATTAGAAAAACACTCCTGTATGATCCACTGGGGAAAAAAGCATTTTAAAAATGTATTGTGGGATATGTAGCCATGTTTGAAAAACAACAACAATGTTTTTGGAGCATTGTGGTTGTTCATTCGTTCAGTCGCTTCTGAATCTTCGTGACCTCATGGACCATCCCACTCCAGAGCTCCCTGTCAGCCGTCCCCCCCCCCCCCCCAGCTCCTTCAGAGTCAAGCCAGTCACTTCAAGGATACTATCCATCTTGCCCTTAATAATTTTGGAGCATACCATATTATTTTAAGTCTTAGGGGTTCAGAGCAGGTCATCATCTTCAATTATCCAGAAAGTCAAGGTGGCGGCAGCTCCAAGAAAGGGCAATGGAGAGGAGGAGTGCACACACACACAGAAGCCACAAGAAAAATACAGGAACCAAAGAGGTGAACAACAAACAACTTACAGGGCTCAAGGGAGTCAGACTATCCACTCCCTTTACTAAACAGCTCCAATATTTAAACAAACACCCTCATATCCTTTCAAACACACACCAACCCTCACTTCCCTAGCAAAATATTTTTTTAAAAGACTGCAAGATATTAAACTGAGAAAATTTAATTACATTGCCAAACAAAAAGAATTGAGGCAAAAAGCAATCCGAAACAGGGGTGACACTGAAAGATACAGCTTCACCCCTGTATTTAGACCAGTTTAGCTAAAAGACATGTGGGCGGCTTTCTTCTTCTGATTGGCTCAGGCAGCAGGGCTCACAGGGAAACCTGTGTGCACGTGTGACTGCTTCATGTGTAGCCAAAAGTAATCAAAAACAATTTTCAGTTACTGCATATTTTGTTGCTTCAAAAAAACCAAAACCAAAACATGATCCTGCCACCCATGCCGTTATGTGTGATATGGTGCCCAAAAATGCCAAATCATCCAGAACCCATTTTGAAAAACGGAACAATGCACAGTCCTACTCTGAAACCAATCTGCAGCAGGAGCAGAGGCTGTGTCATCTAGGTAGGACAAAACTAATTCATCTAGTTTTGATCTTGCAAAAGAATACAAGCAGTCCCTGAGTTACAAAAATCCAACTTACAAACAACTGATAGTTAAGAGCAGGTGTGAGACAACAGGAAGTGAGGGAAATGTAACCTAGGAAGGGAAATTCACTCCTAGAAGAGTTATCATGGGGAAAAGGTGTCTCCACTCAAGTTTTCTCACTAATCCTTGTTTTCACAACAAGCCAAAGCTTGTGTGTGTGTGTCTCTCTCTCGCTGTGTGTATAAAAATTGGCTGAAGTTACACTTAAAAATGTACCTGTCCCGAATTACAAACAAATTCATCTTAAGAGCAAACCTACAGAAAACTTCTTGTTTGTAACTTGGGGATTGCCTCTAGTTCAGCACATCTGGAAATCAAAATGATGTACAGGGAGTCCCCAAGTTATGAGCAAGATTCTATGGGTACTATAGGTTTTTTTAAAAGTTGATTTTGTATGTAATTTGAAATAGGAACATTATTTATTTTTTTATGTTTATTTATTTATTTGGACTTGTACACCGCCACTCCCAGCGGATCGGGGCGGTTTACAACACAACTCCAGCCAGCCAGCCAGCCATCCATTATCTATCTATCTATCTATCTATCTATCTATCTATCTATCTATTTTTCTATCTATCTATCTATCAAGTATCTATCTAAGTATCTATCTATCATCTTTTAACTATGAGTCATTTGTAAATCAGATGTTCATAATTTGGGGATTGCCTGTATTGTTTATTTGCCCATTTCTGCTGATTGTGCTAAAGTGTGTTTATATGCAGGTATTTGGATGTATGTATTACAGCGTTCTGATTGCCAGTCTCTTTCAAGACACAAATCAAAGTGTTTTAAACTCCTAAACTCCTAAATGGGGTGTTGTAGCTGGCATCCTCTGAAGATGCCAGCCACAGATGCAGTCAAAACATCAGGGGAAAATGCTGCTGGAATATGGCCATACAGCCCAAAAACCAAACAACACCCCAGTGTTCTGATTATCTGAAGGACTGGATCTACTTATGTAAACCTGATTACATATTTGAGATCCTTGGGGGAGGGATTTCTCTCAGCCCAACCATTCTCATAGCTATAGCTGTTGAAATCATGGAGAGGGCCTTATCAGTGCTTCACCTAGATTGAAGAATTCTCTCTTATGTGAAGCTACATTTTATCGCTATCGCTGTGTTACATTGTATTGTGCTGTGCCTTGTATCCTCTACAGCACATTGTTTTTATAATTTTAACTCTGAGATTTTATAGTTGTACTGGTTTTAACTGTGTTTTTATTGTACCTTGTTTTTATTGTGAGCCGCCCCGAGCCTCCCGGGAGTGGCGGCCTAAAAGTCCAAGAAATAAATAAATAAATAACCTTTATATTGTTTTATCTTTATTTTGTTTCAACCCATATTTTGAACTACCCTAGTTTTCATATTGGATTAAAATAGGATGTGTTGTACAATAAATAAATAAACAAACAAACAAACAAATAAATAAATAAATAAATAAAGCATATGTGTGTGGCGTGAGATTCGAGGCCTTAGTATTGGTTAGGAAATACAGACTTGTTATTTCAGTGAAAGTTACTGTATTTTTAGATATCCACTGAGGGTGTCTGTGACAGCAGAGAACTGCCTCCTTACTGTGTATCCATACCTGGCATACCATCTCAATGAACAAAACATTATCCTGAAAAGCAGTAAGCATATAATCATTTTTATTCATAAGGTCCTGTGATAGCAGTTTCTCTGCATAGGATAACCCATGACTTATACCTTCAAATATTTGTCATATTTGTCTCACTGAAATCTGTTTGATATATTTTAAAGAAGAGTATTAATTATTATATGCTGCATTGAACTGTTTTCTTTACAATTCAACACTTCAAAATTGGTACTTAATGCCTCTGTCTATTTATATTACTGCACATTTTTAGGTCCAGTGCACTAAAACTGGGGCGCTTTCAAAATTAGTTCAAGGTAGCAACCAATATAGTTTTGGGTGCTGAGCCACTTGTACAATATGGTTCTAGAATCAGTTCCACAAAACTTTATAATGGGTGGATTTGTACTCAAGAGATTTTCACTCTACTATCACCACATTAGTTTTGTGCCATGTAATTTTCCTGTAGCATTAGCTATGTGGGTTATGCTACTGTGAATGATTTATTTGTTTGTGTATAATTAATTATTCATTTACTAGGGAGCATGCAATTAGTAGGATTTTTTTTACTGTAGATAGGAAAGTGACATTTGCATTATGTCTGCTGTTTATTAATTTTTTCAAATTATAGATTCTACTGAGATAATTTATAGCACTGGAGAAACCGTGAAGCATCCATGCTATATTCCAGAATCATGTTCACAAACTTCTTCCAGTACTTTTGATGCAATTACAAATTCTGCCTATGAAAATTCTGTTGCAGGTATGATGACTGGCAATATAGGCCTCTAAATCTTTCAGTAGTTCTCTGTGTTGTGTTGTCTATATTTCTAGAAGTTTCTTTGCAAAATAGGTACACTTGCTTAGCAGATATTATAAGTCTCTCTCTCTCTCTCTCTCTCTCTATATATATATATATCAAACCAAATGAAATTAGTGGAGCTGATGATGATGATAATAACAATAGTAATAATAATAATATAATAATAATAATGTATTACTTACCTCTCTTTGTGGCCCAAGATAGGGGACAATATAGTTAAAATACATCATTTTTATCATGTCAGAAGAGACTTGAGAAACTGCCAGTCACTTCTGGTGTGAGAGAATTGGCTATCTGCAGAGACATTGCCCAGGGGACGCTACCCTCCTGTGGAAGGCTTCTTTCATGTCCCTTCATGAGAAGCTGGAGCTGACAGAGGGGGCTCACCCTGTCTTGTGGATTCAGACCACTGACTTTCAGGTCAGCAGTTCAGCCAGCACAAGGGTTTAAACCATTGTGCCACTGCGGCTCCTCAGCATTATACTGAAATACATTCCTTTAAAGCATATATTAAAGCTTACATCAGTTCTTGTTCTGAGTGTTTAAAATAAATAAAAAATCACACCTTGATATACAAGATCAGAGGGGTTTATTTGAATTTTTATTTAATAAAATATTAATATTAACTAGATCTGTATGGCCAATTTTGATTTTACTATGTTAATAAGACTGGTTTCAAAAATACATTGTCTTTTTACTACTCTGTGATACAACACAGGCTTAAAAAAAGGTGAGAGAAAAAGAAATAGCCATTCTCCTTTATAGTGCTAGTTTAATTCCTTCCTTCCTTTTAAAAAGAAATAAGTAAGTAATATCTCTCTGGTACATACTATATGCTGGTATATGTGCTGTAACTTCATGTAAATAGGATGCTTGATATGTAGCTCCTAGACCTAACGTAAAGGCAAGAAGGTATTATTTCTGAGGCTAATTTACTAATTAAAATCACGAAGTAATTACCTTAAGGTGTCATACACTTAGGAGTTCTCAAATAATCCTGTTGTATACTTGTTCTCTGGTAAGAAAAATATGGAATTTGACACTACAGCCAACTTGGCATATTGGAAAATGAGACAGAGAGCCTAGTAAATTACTGGCATGTTGGTCTAACACAGGGTTGGGCAGGTATATTCCACCCAAGATCAGTGGTGATACTCGTAGATGCAACTCTCAAGTTTCTGAAAAGTGCCCACCGTTTGTCTAGCATCTGTACATTACTGAAAAACACCAAGATTATAAATATTCCATGCATAAAATGATCAGCAAAACAATTACAAAGGGGAATTCTGTGTTACTCGCACTTGTGGAGTTCAGTGAGACTGTTAACAAGCATTTAGAAAAAGTGTTTTGTTATTTAAATATTTTAACTCTCTCCCAAACTTAATGTCCAAAGCAACATAAAATCTGTGCAATAAAATTGTCTATCGCATAGCCACAGAAATAAAGTGATCATACAAAATGAAAACTATGCTAAAATATATGTAGAATTAGTTCCAACATAGTCTCGGCATTTAGAATCTGAGAGGCACCTAGCACATTTAATTAAATGATTTAACAAGAGCCTTTATACCATTTTAAGAAATACAGTCGTATTTTGAACTGATTGATGATTCTGAACATCTCCTATGGATCAGTAGAACATCTGCCTTGCCATTTAGCTCTGTATTGACCTCGAGCACTGGTCTAAACTATCTTTGAAAGGAGAATAGACAGATTTATGGAAGACAGATTTTCCACTGACTGTTAGTCATGATAAATAACTAGAGGCTTTCATTCCAGAGCTGGGTGTGCTAAAACAGTTATGGGAAGGTAATACTTAATAACTACTGATGATATATAAATATTTCATGATTCATTTTGTAGCTTCAAACTTTTTGTTTTCTAGAAATGTGCAGTAAAGAGATTTCATGGAATCAATTTTGTGATGAGGATTTAATACATCAGTGATTGCAAGGTTGTAGTCTTGAAATGATAACGCATTCATTACCATCTAGTATAATCTATGAAGTTCCAGTATAAAGTGATTGACATTGTTTGGTTTCATATCATAGCTAATAACTTTTCCAGGAGAGAGGTTTGAAAAAAAATGTCTGATTAGTTCTCACTAATCATTATCTGATGAAAATGGTCAATTTCCTTTCCAGCAAATGTTAAAATAAAATAAAAGTAATATTCTCTTGTTTATTTGGAAAAAAATGGCATAATTTTAACTAAATACAATTGTTTTTGTGCAGAATTGGAAAAAATGCTTGCAAATGAAAGAATAAAGTCGAGATGTTGTGTTGGCTCAAGTAGAAGGATTGGGAGCACATTTGAACAATCGCTTTTTCCTGTAGAAGGCACTGAGGAGCATGCCTTTTTCCAGAGAGTGATTACTGCAGTGCAGAACTGGTTTACTCTTTTTGGTTGGTCAAAAGGACCAAATCCCATTTCCATTCCACATTCTCTAAGATGGTATTTGTTGATAGTTTTCTCCCATTTCTTAAAAAAAATCTTGTTAGTTTGGTTAAATGCTTACTTGATGAAATGTTTACTTCTTTACAGTGGATTTAATGTAATCCTGACATGACAATTGATCACAGGATGAATCTGTAGCTTTAAGCACAATGAAGAATGGCTGTCTAAAGCAGCATGATGAGCAGCTGAAAGAAGGCACAGTGTTATACATGCCTTGCTTTGATTAAGGACAGGGGTCCTAGTTATCATGCGTCTATAAAATCAGAAGAATTGCTGCCAAAAGCCTTTTTTCCTCAGCCCTCTCGGGCCCAAAGCCATTTGCTCTCAAACATCTGTTTGGGAGTGTGTGTGCTTTGATTGTTCCTTTCCTGCATGGCAGAATGGGGTTGGAATGGATGGCTCCTGGGGTTGCTATTATTATTATTATTATTATTATTATTATTATTATTTTACAAAGGCTGGATGGCCATGTGTTGGGGTACTTTGATTGTGTTTTTCATGTATGAGTTTCTGCTATTATTGTTGTTATCATTTTTTACATCTATTAGACTGTTAATGGTTCAATGAAGAGAAAAATACATATGATGGCATATTATTAATGTTCATGTAATGAACCAGAGCTTCACAAACACAGTGTATACTCCTAATAACACCAGAATCACAATAATACTAGATGGAGACTTGTACTCCAGGCCAGGAAAAGCCCTCTGAGTAGCTGAGTAAAAATGCAAGCAGTTTATTGAAGATAATTAAAAAACATTAGCAGTAAATACACTCCAAATAAATAGGTAAATCCAAGTAGGTAGTAAAATAAGCAGGAACAAATAATCCAGGAAATAAGTCCATCAGAGTTCATGAAAAACTAACACACAGATTTCCAAGGTAAAACTCCAAACTTGAATCATGAAATCAAACAAGGCATAAGTTGAATCTATCCAAGGGAAGGCTGCAAGATTTAGGATAAACGTCTTGATTCAATTCCAACATTGTTTCATCTGGCTACAGATACTGTACTTGGTACTTTTATCCTCTAATCTATTCTATATCCCAAGCCACCAAAAAGGGTTTCTTTTCAGCCTTGACTCTGTTATCAGTTTATTCTATCAGCCTGGCAAAATGCCTGAGAGATTGGTGTGTTTTTCTGTTCTGTCTGAAAATATGCTGTCTATCTTCTGGCTCATTAATATCTACAGCTGGGCCAGGTACCGAGCTTTTCTCAGGCTCAAAGTCCTGGGAATTTTCTGGTAACAACCAGGCCTCTTCCAGAGACCATACCATCACCCCCAAACTCTTCAGGAACATTCTTATAAGCAAAATTATCATTCTCTGCTTCTAAAGCACCCTCATCATTAGAAACAGCATTTTCATTCCCAATATCCAGAGTACTCTGATCATTAGACACAATCACACTCTAAACCCCAACAAAAATCATGTTATGGCACTGTAATACTTTAGTATCTCTCACCATTAGCAGTGTTGATTAGTACTGCTGAAAGTTGCAGTTCATATGATTTCCACTACTGTAATGGAATACAATCAGTCATCCACATTTGTGTATTTGCTTATTCATGGATTTGAATGAAATGCTCTCTTCAGGAATCTCATGGTCTTTCATCTGCCAATGCTGCTCTGTGATCAGTGTCTGCCAGATTTTGAACACAGAGCCATGCTGGAGGACCTAGGGCTTCTTAGAGAGAACACATTTCTAGGAATCTCGATATCCAGTAGGAGAGTAATGGTATGAATGTGTTGAACGCGAGCTTTTTTTGAATAGTTAAATAAAATTGTTTTTCCCTACATAGTGATGTCTGTAAAATTCAAATGGCATCATCAGATGAAAAACCTAAACTAAATCTTGGTAAAGACGTCAAGACCATTTATGATATGCTACATCACCTTAGTGGGCAGTTGCTGCCTGGAATTAGTGCAAGTCAATCATTGCCATTTGATCCTACTCAGCGAGTGGTGCAGCTTCGCTGGCAACATGCTACCATGATCACATATCTCAAGTAAGTTAAGTGCTTGAAAAATACAATGTTTTGCATAGATTTTTCCTTCAGTACTTGATAATATTTTCCCTACCGCAGTAATCTGTCCTGCATTCTATCTTGTTCATAAATTCAAAAGCAACTTTTTGGAAAGCTCCAAGAAGCAGAGAAAAATGTCTCCCTCAGGTGAGTGTAAATAGTTTTGATGGTGTGGTGAGTAAATTAGAACCAGATATCCTGAGGAATGAGGTTGAATGGGCCTTAAGAAGCATTGCTAATAACAAGGCAGCAGGAGACGACGGGAGAGTAAAACATCAACATAGAGTAAAACAAAACATATAGTATGCCAGTGTTTCCCAACTGCTGTGTCGTGGCACACTACTGTGCCGTGAATGATCATTCTGTGTGAAATACCCTTTCCTCCCTTTCCTCACTCAGTGTAGCACAGCAGTTCTCGTTTGTACCTGGGGGGCAGGGGCCAGGACCGGGGGTCCCATTGGCATTGGGGCCTGCAGCAGCAGAGCTAGATTCTGAAGAGGATTTAGAAGGGTTAGCAGAAGGAGAGTTTCCCATGCCTCCTTCGCCCACAGAAAGTTTGGCATGGGAAGAAGGTTGGCCTGACCCGTACGATGAGACAGATAACCAGGTGCAAATGGAAAGCAGTGATAGCGAAACCTATGAACGGCCGGGAGGGAGAGGTTCACAGGATCTTTTGAGTGAAAACATGGAAGAGAGCAGCTGGGAAGAATCTAGGGAGGAGAGCTCTCATGAAGATAGAGACCCAGGTGCTGGGAGGCAAGGCCGAACCTTTGATAGGAGACGAAGCATCGAGACTAGCAGGAGGGGTTGGTTCCATAGCCTAGACAGGCCGAGGTCCGTCAGCAGAGTTTGGAGACGACGAAGCCTAGAGTGTCTGGGACCTCGGCCGAAAGATTAAGTATAGGATCCGTGGGAACGAATCCCCAGTACTTCGGCCACGTCTCATCTGAGCAGACGTGTAGCGAAGCTCGACCACTGAGCCAAGCCGGGCTAGTGGCCTACTCAAGCCTTGTTTTGTATCTTGCAACTTTGCTTTGTTCCCTGATCCGCTTTGCTGAGCGGCGCCTTGCCAAGCCTTTGGAAACTTACCAAGTGTTTTGGAACTATTGCACCTTTTGCTTTTGGATTTGCTTTTGCTATTTTTATGGACAATCTACCTTTTGAACTGTTGTTATATATTCAATAAAGTAGTTAGCCTTCAGCCCGTCTCTGTGTGTGTGATTAAGGGGCCGGTCAAGTCCGTGCATCGTGACACTCAGTGGCGGCATGGAGGGCCTGGAGGCCGCTTTTGAGGAGAAAGAGGCGGCGGAGGCGGCGCTGATTAGGCCTCAGCCGGGCCTGAGGCTGCACTTGCCGCTCCCGCTTCCCTTGCCGCCGCCTCCGCTCCTTCTCTCCCGGCACCGAAGGCCTCTGCACCGCCCCTCGTCATCCCCTCAGGGCAGCAGGCCTCGCCAAAGCCGCCTTCTCCTCATGGACGATGGGGGTGGAGGGGGGCTTAGATGACTTAGATTCTATCCTTGCGTAGAACCAGCGCACCACCTCGTAGCATGATTGGGCTGGGTCTAGGGACGACAAGGAGCCCACCGAAGAAGTCGTCCCTCGGGCCCGCTTGCGAGGCTCCGGCGCCGCTGAGGAGAAGCCGCCGCTCTCTGCGCTCTCGCTGCTGGCGAGGCCTCCCCCTCTCCCATCATCAATCTCTGTGGGCACCTTGTCGTCCCTAGGCCCGGACTGCTGCTGCTACGAGGTGCCCGCTGAGATTGATGATGGGAGAGGGGGAGGCCTCGCCAGCAGCAAGAACACAGAGAGCGGCGGCTTCTCCTTGGCGGTGCCGGAGCCTCGCAAGCGGGCCCGAGGGACGATGTCTTCGGTGGGCTCCTTGTCGTCCCTAGGCCCAGCCCAATCATGCTACAAGGTGGTCCACGAGCTGGGCCCCGAGGAGGTGCACTGGTTCTACCATGAGGAGTGCAAGAGGTGGAAGCCCTTCTCGCGGTAGAACCAGAGCACCTCCTCAGGGCCCAGCTCACGAACCACCTCGTAGCAGCATCGGCCTGGGCCTAGGGATGATGAGGAGCCCACCAAAGAAGTTGTCCCTCAGTGTTGGGTTCCAGCCTGGTGGGCTTGGGCAGAAGCCGGGGGTACCAAGGCAGGTACCAGTTGATCCGGGGCAGATTGAGGATGACGAATGGCCTGAGGTAGATGACTGCAGATGAGAGCCTGCCATGGGACAACACGTGGTTGGAGGGGTATGGGACTGCAGATAGTTTTAGTGAAGAGTCCATGGATGTAAGTGGACATTATAGTTTACCATGGGCTTACACCGCTACAGGAACGTAGTGATATTCGACTTTTGTGAAGTACTGTATTCATTATTGTATAGCCACTGTAGATTTATACCCTATACTTGTATATGTGATGCATTCAATTCATAGGACACTAATCCTTAGGTAGACTTTACTATGAATGCAATGATTTATTCTGAACACCAGATGGTTAGATTAGCACACCCTTCTGTTAGATTAGCACACCACCTTTACATAGACTCATAGTGATTAATTCATTGATCTTTCACTTATATATGAGAGCAACTGTTCCTTGCTGTGCTGAGTTGTGTAGGAGGGTGAACATTAGGAAGGACTTCCTGACTGTGATAGCTGTTCAGCAGTGGAACACTCTGCCTGAGAGTGTGCTTCTGTCTGGCTGCTCATATTAACTATATGTATTACTGTGTTAGAGTGTCATTTTGTGCCATTTTGGTTGGTAGTGTGCCCCAGGATTTTGTAAATGTAAAAAATGTGCCGCAGCGCAAAAAAGGTTGAAAAACACTGTAGTATGCGATCTAGTTTCTAGCAATGATAACTGTACATTAAAAGTCTGTAAAACTTTCAAATCAGCACTGTTTTTTGAAATATGTAATATAATACTGCAAGCAGGTTATTGTTACATTTTTTCATGAAGACTGGTGATAAATGCAGCATTATTTTTTTGACCTTGAATTCACTGCTTTCTATGGCTGTGTAAGATTTGTGGTGTTCTGCTCTAGTTTTAAAAAAACAACTATGGATGAGCAGTTTTTGCCACGAAGACAATATGCTAAGATTTATATAAACTTTTCGCATTAAATCTAGACCACTATAGCTCACATTAAAGTTTTTTGATGTAGAAATTGCCCAATACAGTTAATAAAATTGACTCATTACATTGAGTTTCACTCAAATATAAATTCCACTGGCCATGAACTAGATTGCAAAATGACCCTGGCTGGAAGTGCTGATAAAGATGTGTAATTCTGTGACTGCTGACTGGATAAGACAGAGGAACAAGACATTTAAGCAATTCTTTTTGGAGGAATACTGTATATGCTTTGTTGAACAAAGAAAGTATGTCCACGGAATGAATTACATTTCTCACTATAGACAGCTAGTGAGATATATTAAAAGCTGTTGCAATTTCTTAATTTGTGAAGTGCTTAGTTTAATGAATAGTAGCATTTGAGGTTATGGGACAGTTGGTAAGGAAATGAGTAGTTCTAAAAACAGATTTGACCCATTTTCTGCAAGTGTCTATTTATGACGATAATCCAGTATACACTTGGCTTGAACTAGGCCAGGGCTGTCCAACGGGTGGCCCACGGGCCGTATACAGCCCCCAGCCCCTTCCCTACGGCCCCCTACCCTTTAAAAAAATCGGCTGTTTAAAATAATAAAAAATTAATTTTATTTATTATTATTTTTTTAAATATATTTTTTCCGTGGCGGGGAGGGGCGGGGCGGAGCAGGGAGGAGGAGCAGGCTCCCTCCTACTACTACTCCTTCCCCCCCCCTGCGCGACCTCCTGCTCCCTCTTGCATTCCCCCTCCCGATCTCAGCCAAAAACATAAACAAACTCCCCAGAAAGCACCCCAAACAGCTCTCCCATTCCCCCCCGATCTCAGCCAAAAACATAAACAAACTCCCCAGAAAGCACCCCAAACAGCTCTCCCATTCCCCCTCCCGATCTCAGCCAAAAACATAAACAAACTCCCCAGAAAGCGCCCCAAACAGCTCTCCCATTCCCCCTCCCGATCTCAGCCAAAAACATAAACAAACTCCCCAGAAAGCGCCCCAAACAGCTCTCCCATTCCCCCTCCCGATCTCAGCCAAAAACATAAACAAACTCCCCAGAAAGCACCCCAAACAGCTCTCCCATTCCCCCTCCTGATCTCAGCCAAAAACATAAACTCCCCAGAAAGCGCCCCCAGCTCTCCCATATAAACATATACACACAAACATCAGCACACACATACACACAAACATAAGCACACACATACACACAAACATCAGCACACACACACATATACATAAAGACATGCACACATACACACATATATACATGCACATATACATAAGAACACACACATATACACATATACACACAAACATCAGCACACATACACACATATACATGAAGACATGCACACGTACACACATATATACATGCACATATACATAAGAACACACATACACAACATATACATACACACATATACACACATACATAAAGACATGCACACATACACACATATATACATGCACATATACATAAGAACACACATACACAACATATACATACACACATATACACACATACATAAAGACATGCACACATACACACATATATACATGCACATATACATAAGAACACACACATACACATACACATATATACACACACATCAGCACAGACATACACAAACATATACATGAAGACATGCACACAAACACACATATATACATGCACATATACATAAGAACACACACATACACAATATACACATACACATATACACACAAACATCTGCACACACATACACACACACCCATGTGGGTAGAAGGGGTTAGCCACAGACTATGGCACAGCAACGCGTGCACGGGACAGCTAGTGTATTTATATTTATTTCCCTCCCTTATGTATTCCCTTCCTCCATCCATCCATCTTCCATCCTCCTCTCTTTATTCTTTTTATTTTATTATTATTACTGTATAATTGTATTGTAATTGATGTTAAAATATAATTAAATATAATTAAAAGGGGGAAGCAATAAAAAGCAGTGGAACTCTCTGCCCAGGACTGTGGTGGAGGCACCTTATTTGGAGCCGGTGGAGGGGGCGGAGCCCGGGGGAGGAGTGGGGGCGGAGCCGAGGCAGGGGCGGAGCTGGGGGCGGAGGCAGACCCTTAGACCCCCCAGGTGATCAGTGACCGGAATTCCGGCCCCTGGTCTGGTAGAAGTTGGACAGCCCTGAACTAGGCTATAGGACATATTGTGACTTGCTTCTGGGTAAATTTGAACATGCTATTGGTCTTAATGAAATTAAAATATCTCTTGGTTTGGAGTGAAAATTATGAATAGAGTCAATGTTCGATGGGGAGATCAACAGATCAACTTGGATTTTCATATGTCAAGTTGCCTGTCTGGGAGCTCTGAATTAGGAGTTCTGTTCTTGGGTATGGATCTTGTTTTCCTGTTTATGTTCCATACTTTCTGTTTGGATTACAAATCTTGTTTCAAGCCTTTGGAATTATAGTCAAGTTCAAGTGTCAGGCCTTTGGAATTATGATAATATAATGCTTTCAAGCTTTTCGATATAATTCTAGTTTAAGTGCAACAATCCTTGGATTACAGTTTCTTGCTTTTCCTTAAGTGATTTTGGATATATTTTGGAACTGTTTTTATATTAGATACTCTTTTTTTAAATAAACTTACTGTTCTTGTTCATCTGTGTGGTGTTTGGGTGAAAAAGGAATCAAGTAGGCAGCTAAGCTATAACACAGGGCAACAAAAATGCCCAAGAAGTTGACACCTGCACTAGAAAGCTTTCACCAACTAAAATACACTTCAAAACGGAGTGTTTTATTTTTAACATCTGTCTGACTATGAAATACTATAGACCAGGTCTGGGCAAACTTTGGATCTTCAGGTGTTTTGGACTTCATCTCCCAGAAATCCTAGCCATCTTATCAGCTGTTAGGAATTGTGGGAGTTGAAGTCCAAAACACCCGGGGGGGCAAGTTTGTCCACGCCTGCTATAGACCATTGTAGTAAAGAAATGCTTTTAAAAAGCATTTTTCACTTAAAAGACTTAATGTTGACATTTTGTTTTTGTGTTATGACTTTACCTTTGAGTGAGTATAAGGTTTTTGTTAAATCAATTTTGTTGTTGTTTAAATAAACTTATCTCTGTCAATTTGCCTGCAATTTCTTCCTATTGCTAAAATAAACCGGCACTCTTTGGTTGCATAAATATGTATACACGCACGCTCTGAATCCATACTTCGTAAAAACACATTAAGCAGGAATTATAGCTGTGGGTCTTCTTTGATAAGTTTCGATCAGATTTACAGACCTGAATCCTGCAATTTTTGCACATTCTTTTGGCCAAAAATGATTTAATTCTATCAAGTTAGATGGGGACTATTAATGAACATTAACTTTGATATTTTTCCACAGATCTTTTTAATGTTTGGGCTTTTCCAGTATCTAAGACATTGAAGTTCTAGTTTTTTTCTTCCACATCCCCTTGGCTGTGTGTTTAGTATCATTGTCCTATTGGAAGATGATGTCCTACCTGGGTCCAAGGTTCTTTGCACCATTTTTGGTCTCATTATACCAGAGAAGCTTTGTCCATGTGTTTCCTGTGTCTTCTGCATGCCCCTTTGCAAACTCAAAACGGGCTTTCATATGGGTTTCTTTCAGCAGTGAATTTCTTCTCACTATTTCATAAATCTTAGATCCATGGCGTATCTGGATGATAATGTCCCTTGAATGAGGGAGGAGCCAACCAAATTTTCAGGGTCACGAGTTCTATTGTGAACTTATTGATAATCTTTAAGAGTGTCTCTGCTGATCATATGAGTAAACAATAGGATTCTTTCAATAAAGGCAGAGACTGGAATTCAATAAGGCAGTTACTAACATTTAACCATATAGCTAAATGATGTCTCTTGACGCTACTATCCCAATCCCTCCTTGTCAGGTAGCAAGAGCTATGAGCAAGAGGAGTCTGTTTCCCTGTCAATTGGGAATCAGCTGACTGAAGTTCCCACCTTTTTTATGAGTGATCTTTAGGATGGCAGAGAAAGTGGGATCCCTTTAACAATTTCACCTCAGATCCCTTATGGGAGGAATGAGTCAAAACATCAGTCAGCTGTTTCTCATTCAACAAAGGAACAGGCTCTTTATACTTACAGTAACTGCTATCCAGTAAGTGAGGATTGAGATTGCATATTTATAATTGCCTTAGTGAATTTATGTAAATGTTTGAACACCACTGTTGCAGTGTTTCATTTGAAGATTGTCTATCTATTTAAATTGCAGAATTATGAAAACGTTGATAACAAATATAGCAAGGAAAGAGAAAAGACATATTTAATATTTTTTCTTTATTTTTAATTTTAGAGGGCAAGGAGCATCTCTTTCTCACATTTTGCCAGAGTTTCTTCTAGACTTTGAGGATTATAAGAAATGGACAAACTTACAGTTTACGGTGAAGGTAATTTATGTACTTAAAAAATTATGTAGGGATCCAGAACTATAAGGTAGGGTGGAAAGTTCAACATTGGCAGCAGATCCTGATTAACGTTGCCTGCTTTTAGGTACATTATAAAAATAACAGCCACCTGCAACTAAAGCAGGAAAGAGTCTGACTACCAGGAAAACAATGGCAAAATGCTAAAACTGTATTATAAATGTATGTATCAAATCCCTATTAAGTGAATGCAAAGATGTCTAAACTTCTCCTATCATGTCCATCCCTCTGATTTACTTACTTCATAAGAAAAAGCTGTTGAGCTACATAAGATATATGCATAATACTCTTAGGGGAAAATGAAAAATCACATATAATGCCAAGATTCAGTTTTGAAGCACACATGGATATAATTACAGCAGTAATATAGGTTGGGCATTCTGTATTTGGAATGCAGAAATCTAGAATACTCAAAAATCCAAAATTGTACACATGGTGCTGGAAACAGTGAAATCTTGCTTTGTGGTGGTTCAGTGTATACAAACTTTTATTCATGCACAAAAATATTTTAAAACTATCAGGTTATGTGTGTAAGTTGTATATGAAATATAATATAATTTCATGTTTAGACTGGGGTCCTATCTCCAAGATCTCTCATTATATGTATGCAAATACATTTTATTTATTTATTTATTTATTTATGTCATTTATATTTCGCCCTTCTCACCCCATAGAGGACTCAGGGCAGCTCACAATGCACATATACAGGCAAACATTCAATGCCATTGACATACAACATATATAGACAGACATAGATGCAATTTAACATTCCAGAAATCAGTTAAATTTAGGTTCCTGACAAAGTGGTACCTAAATTTCCTACTTGACAGATGCAACTGTCTTTTGGGTTGCAAAGGTCGACAACGAGTGACACAAATTGGTTGAGACCTCACCCCGACCCAAACTCATGACCTTCTGGTCAGTAGAGATCTTATGCAGCTGACACCCAGCCAGCTGCACCACATTCAAAAATCCACAACATTTCTAGTCCCAAGCATTTCAGATAAGGCATATTGAACTTGCATATATATTCCTGTATAAAAGCTTGTTTATGGTATTTTATGGATCAACATATTTGGCATTCAGTATTACTACATTAATAATTAGAAATTTACCACAATACACAGTATTGTGGAATTAAAATTAAAATCTCAATTTTTTCCACTTGATCTAAGGCTGAGAAGTATGATCCTGATGACAATTATTTGTATGTTTTGGATGACTCTGTATTTGAGGCTGTGAGCAAGCGAGCATGGACAGATGTGCTACTTCAGGTATATAAGGTAAGATTAATATGTCTTTGATTTCTTTTGCTGGAATTGACATAAGGTGAACTCATGGTGTGTGCTAAACATAGAAATGAACTAGCATTGTCATTTGGACTGTCAAAAGTGATTCAGTACTGCTTGTCTTCTTTTGTTTCTCATGTGCTCACTACTCAGTTTCTTTCTCTCTTTTTTGGAAATATATTTATTGGGGTTTTTCCATAGACAGTAAAAGTGGGGGAACAATTTCAGGTAAAGGACAGTAGGAACGGGAGAGAGAGAAGAGGCTGAGTGATGAGGTTAGGAAAGAGGGGTCAGGGGGGGGAAGGGAGGTGGAGTGTCTGGGTGGGAATGTCCTGGGGGGGAGGGGGTATGTGGATTGGCTTCCGGTATTACTGTACAGTCCCATTTGTTCAATTCTTGTAGAAGGGAGGGAGGGTGGGAATAAAGATGTGAGTGTCATTGATAAGGGGGGGGTGCTATTTACTCTTGGGGGTTCAGTTTGGCTGATCTTTGGAAGTCTCCTTCCTTTGTTTTAAAAACTCTTTTCCCTTAGCCTTCAAAATCTTTCCAGTGTTTGGTGTCCATTGTCCGTTCCATGTCTTTCAGTGTAGCCGGATCTGTACCTTTTCATTTTCCTTGACTTCCTTTCTAACCGTTCTCTTTAGGAGATTCGAGGCCTTTTATATCCATCCCCAGGATGCCACATCTCGTAGGCCTAAAATACGCCTCAAGAGAGTAGGGGCAATTTTTCTTTAGGTTTTTCTTTCTTCCTTGCTGGGTTGTTCTCGTCCGGCTTCTCTTCCTATTGGGCTGCGTCCCAATCTTTTTGCCTTCGTTCTTATCTGTATCCAGGATGGGGCTTTTGGGTGTTGTAGCGGCCTCTTGGTTTTTCCCCTCTTCTCTTTTTTGGGGAGCAGAGGTTTTAGGGCCCTTCGAAGTCATTCTTGCAGCTTCCAGTGAGACTTCCTCACTATTTTTGGAGTGAGGTCCTCTTTCCCCTGGTGCTTCCCGCAGTTTTGTGTTCTCCTTCCCTCTCTTCTCTCCACCTTCATGTATTGTTGCGTTTCCCCCCTTGACCTGGGGTGCATCTTTTCCATCATCATAGAAGGTCAGCAGCTCTGGCATTGTGGGGAACGCCTCTTCAGTTGGTTCTGTCCTTGCATGTTGGGGGTGTTCCCGGACCGCTCCCATTTGCTTTTCTTGCCGAGACATCATGGATCCATCTTCCGTAGGAATCCGTCTTGAGCTTCCCCTATTTTTCGCAGCTCTGCAAGGATGTCCCCCAAAGTTATTCCCTCCTCTTCTGATCCCTCTTCTTGCATCATCCTTCGCTCTTTTTTATTATTTATTTATTTAATTTTTATTCTTATTTATTTTATTATTATTATTATTATTATTTTGGTCGTTCCGGCTGTAAATCCTTCCCCTCCGCACTTCCGGTGCGGGTCCGGCTTTGAATTGTGTCCGGGCAGTTTGTTGCCTCATCTTCCGGTCCCTTTCGCGCTTTTTTTCTTCTAGGGCGGGAAGAGCCTCTCTCCAAGATGGCCGTCTTCTGGTTCAGGTTGTTGTTTCGTCCCCTATATTCCTTGCGCCGCCATCTTGGGTCCCGGGTCTCTCTCCTCTCCGTTTTTCGGGGCCCTCCCAATTCCATCCGGGGGGAGCCCGCGGGTGATCCTTCTTCTTCCTTTTCCTCCCCTCAAATTCTAACAGCCCCAGTCGTCTTCCCGTTCTCCCCTCGCGTTTTTGTGGATCCCCCCCTCCGAAGCAGCCTCTCACGGTTCACTGCTTCCCGATTCCTCCCGGGTGCCCTCCTTTTGCTGGGGCTCCTTACCGCCCCTTCGATGTCCGCTTTCCCCGTTATCTCTCTCTTCCTTTCTCTCGCTGCTGGAGTGGGCTGGGCTGGCAGTAAATGCAGGCTCGTGCCCGCTTCCCGATCCGCTGGCTGCTCGCCGATGTGGGTTCGCACCGGGCCCTCTTGATCTCCCCCTCTTGAGGAGGGGGGACTTTTGGAGCCGTCGGTGGGGTCCCCTCGGTTTCGCTGCCTCTTGGCTGCTTCTTGCAGCCTAAGGTGAGGGCGCGATTCGCCCTCTAGCCTGCGGAATCGGTTGGCGAATTGAGGAGCCCTCAAAACGCCCGTCCTGCCGCCATCTTTGCCCCACACTATATCACTACTCAGTTTCTTAAGTTCATATATGTATAGTTCACTTTCATGCATCTGTCTTTTGAGGGAACACAGTTACTACAATGCTGTGAAATCCAGAGGTGATGGTTAGAGAATTGGCTTCAGATTGTTGTTTTAGATCCTGGTTGGTTAGTTTCTACCAAATTGCAATTTAAAGGCAAGTTCAGTTTCTGACATATTGTGAAACAGTGGGCCCTTCTACACATTCTGTAAAACTAAGAAGTAACTTGGTTGAAAGGTTAATGACGTTTTGTCAAAGTGCGGGAGAAATCAGGTTAAGAGGTAAAAAGCACATGTTAAAAAGGTATGCTTATAACTTGATTCCACCTGAAAAATGTGCACTTTTGCATGACTGTATTTTCCTGTAATTGTGCAAAACACATGCTCCCCCCCCCAAATGTCAGCTTTTACAAAGCCTGAAACAGCTGATCACCTGATTGGGCTGTCAAACAGACACACAAGTGGTTCAATGGAAGCACAAATGGAGAGCAATTAGAACTCTTTAAAATTCTTTATTTTACACTTTATAAACTTAAAGAATTTCAGAGAGTTCTAATTGTTCAAGATTGGGAAAGGTGTATGGCAGGGTTGTATACTCTCACCCAACCTATTCAACTTGTATGCAGAACACATCATTCAATGTGGTTTTTTTGGGGGAAGGCTTGACAAATACAAGGTCGGAGTTAGAATTGCTGGAAGAAACTGTAACAGATGATACCACTTTGATGGCTGAAAGCGAGGAGGAGCTGAGGAGCTTTCTAACCAAAGTGAAAGAAGAAAGTGCAAAAGTTGGGTTGCAGTTAAACATAAAAAGAACCAAGATTATGGCAACAAGACTGATTGATAACTGGCAAATAGAGGGAGAAAACATGGAGGCAATGAAAGGCTTTGTATTTCTACGTGCGGAGATTACTGCAGATGCAGACTGCAGCCAGGAAATCAGAAGACGTTTACTTCTTGGGAGGAGAGTAATGAACAGTCTTGATAAAATAGTGAAGAGTAGAGACATCACACTGGCAACAAAGATCTGCATATTTATTTATTATTTATTTGTCACATTTCTATACCGCCCTCTCAGCCCGAAGGCGACTCGGGACGGTTTACACAAGGCAGTCTCCGCCCTCAATACAACACAAGCAAACAAACAAACAAAATATTAACCATATAACAACAAATTAACAATTAAAAAGAAGACATTTCTCTTGTTATTTTCTCAGTATAGTTACGACTGTCTTATGTTCCACTGATTTCATTGATTCTGCTATTGGATCTAAAGGAATCTGAGCTCATTGGCAAGAGTTTAATAAAAAATGCCACAGAAAATTCAGGTTTCTTACTGCTGGGTTGTGTTTTGCATGTTTTTCCTCAGATGGCAGTTTGGCCTGATCCAAACTCTGTTTTGGACTTATTTGAACAGTTACACAAGTTTTGGCTTGGCCTTAATGTCTGGGTCACATGATCTACTATTGCTTCATCTGGTTCCTTCAATATTTCCCGTGGTGCAAATATTCTCAAATGGAATGTTCATTTGTGCTGTCTCTACTCTTTACCCAGAGATGGCCATACATGAGGTCTTTTGTCCACTGTAAATCTTTTATTCTGCTAGTATGTAAAAACAGCTAATCTAGACTTGAGACTTTTCTTTATAAGCAAGTCCTATCTGCTGTGGGCAAGACCACTGATACAACCCTCAATCTTCTTTGGATCTAATTTCCTTTAGCATGTCTGTCTGACAGCAAAATGGTCTCCAGGAGTCTGGAGATAGTTCAGAGAAACCCAAAGATTATTCTAAGTGCCTTGCTTCTGACATTACCACCCTGTTCAAGACTCCTGTGGTATTAGTTTGAGCAGTTGAAGTAGAGGCTCTATCTTGTATTTAGTATGTATAGATCATGTATAGTATATACCATGTATAGATCAGAAAAATGTGACATGAAAAAGAAATAGGCAAAGGATGTGTACCATCTTCAGTCCAAATCACCATTTTCTTCTGTTCAGCCTCCCATCAGTTCCAATCTTGGTTCCATTAAATTGTGAGCCCCAATCTCCTGCAATACCTCCTTTTGAGAATGATCTTCCTCTACATTGATCTGCTCAGCATTGATAATTCTCTACCTCTACAACCTCATCTACTGGCTCTATACAGTATGATACTTACAGATAGTGATCACTGGCTTGTCATAAGTATCGTCACAAGCCTGATTGCCATTGGGATAAATGTTGGTCTTGGTCCTATAGCCATAATTCATTCATTCATTCAATTTAATATTTGTTAATTGCCCTCCATCCAAGATGCTCTGGGTGATTTACATAAAGATACAGCATTAAAACAGACAAGTATTAAAATTAGAATAATAAAACAAAAGCTCAGTTAAAAAGCCAGGTCTTAAGTGCCTGCGCAAAGGATCGCAAATTGTGCATGGCTCTCAGATAAGGAAGCAGAGAGTTGCATAAAACAGGAGCAGTAATAGAAAAGGCCCTGCGTCTTGTACTATCAAGATGTACTTCACTGGGACCTGGTGCATACAAAAAATTTCATTGAGTGAGGCGAGGCGACCGTTGATGGTGGAAATAACAGAGGTGGTCTCTGAGGTTCTCTGGCCCTGGCCATACAAGGCTTTAAAAGTCAGGACCAGCATCTTGTACAGGGCCCGATATTCCATTGGGAATTCCAATGGAGATGTTGCAGCATAGGAGTTATATGGTCTTTCATAGGTGATTTAGCAAGTAGCCTGATTGCATTCTGGATGATCCGAATTTTCCAGGTCATTGACCAAGGGAGGCCAACGTACAAGGCATTACAATAGTCCAGCCTAAATGTAACTGTGGCATGGATGACTGTTGCCAAGGCCTCACTTGAGAGGTAAGAAACCAACTGTCTTGCCTGGTAAAGGTAGAAAAAGGCCTGCTCGCTAACAGCCGCGATTTGAGACTCCATGGTTAGCTGTGTGTCTAAAACCACACCCAAACTCTTACCAGTAGCGGATGGAGATAGGGGAGCACCATCAAAGGTGGGCAGATGGTGCAGCACATGTACCGGGCGGCCAGGCCACAAGATCTCAGTCTTGGCTGGATTCACCTTCAATTTGCTGGCACGCAGCCAATTTGACACGGCTTCGAGACACAAGATGAAACTGTCCGGTACTGAGGTTTCTCCAGGTTCCAAGCGTAAAAGGAGTTGGGTGTCTTCCGCATATTGGTAACACTTCAGCCCGAAACTTCACACTAGACTAGCAAGTGGCTTGACATAGATGTTAAAAAGAAGGGGGAGAGAATTGCACCCTGAGGCACCCCACAAGAGAGAGGAGATCTTTCGGAAACACGGTCATAAACTCCATATGCTGACCCTGACCTCGGAGGAATGAGTCAAACCAACTAAGGGCCTGGCCACAAACTCCGGATGTGGAAAGTCGATGGATCAGTATGTCATAGTCGATGGTATCGAATGCGGCGGAGTACCAGCAGCGCCGACCCCCCTCTGTCGAGCTGGCAGTGGTGTTCATCTGTAATGGCAACCAAGATGGTCTCTGTCCCATGGCCATAATCATAATTATTATGACCAGTATATATCTTATTACAGGAGGTCATTACACTATTAGTATAGAGTTTGCCTATGAGTAATATGAGTACCAATGTGATTATTCCATCATCAATCGAGTCAGCATTGCTGTTTGCACCATACATTAATAGTGCAGAGTTCTGTATTGAGCAGACAAAGGTCTCTGGTTCTAGAGAATGAGGGTGTAAAATATCTTCAGTTGGCTGTTCCTTGCACCACAGCCCTTTTTGGTAAAAGCAAAGATGCATATGTGGAAATATGGGAAGAATGCATGGAAGTCCTCTCTATGAGATGCTGTTGGACATCTGATGAGAGCACTCTCTATTATCTCCTGGTGTTAGCAATAGAGAAAACATTTTGTATTCTAAAACATCTTCCATAAGGCAAGGTTGTTCAGGAAGTCCATCAAGACCACTATCCATCAAGCGATATACCACAGAATAGAACAAAATTAAGCAGCCTGCTGAATCTCAGAGTTTGTGAAATTTTGGGGATTTTATGGAAAGGATATAAGTACTAGTTGCGGATTATAATTATTTAGCAATAAAACCTAGGGCATGTTATCTCAAAGTGCTTCCCAATGCATTTAGTAGGAAAGCAGTCAATTGCAATCCTATAGCCATTTATCTTGAGAACATCTTCATTGAAAACAGTGGATCTTTTTTCTAAATAGAATGCAAAAGGTTATGGTTTTGACAGGGCTGCAATTGCTAGCAAGGTGCATTTATCCCATGGGCCCTGAAGGGCTAGTTCACATATCTTCACTCTTATCCCAATATGGGGGTTGGAATTGATTCGTCTCTGGCCATTTTGCTGCACTGTTTCTAGGCACAATGGAGAATTGTATTTCAAGGAGAAACTCTGGGTGGCCATTTCCTGTTTTGGAAAAAAAAAACACCTGTCTGGTTCTAATAAAAGGAAAGAGTTGCAAAAAAGAGCCATCAGTGCAATAAAATAATTGTCCAGAATACTTCTCAGAATATTATTGTTGGTTTTGGGACATTTTAAATGCACAATATTGCAGGTGGTATGGGAATCCTTGCAGATTCACAAAAATAGCCTTGGGCCAATGAACCATACTTTTTCTACCATTTAGATTAGAATGTTTAAAATGACAAAAGCCCTCAAGGAGAGAAGATCCAATATATGATTATTAGTAAACACATTTCACCCCCAGTTCTTAGTTCTGTTTCTAGTAATATGTTGGTTTTAATGTTTATACTGATGTTGATTTTATGGCTGTATTGATTTTATTATGTATTGTGGTGTTGCGGCCTATAGTGCTGCGATTCTAAGCCATGCTGAGTCCCCCTTCGGGGGTGAGAAGCTATGGGATACAAATACCGTAAATAAATAATATATAATAGTATTAATAGAAAGGCATATGTCCTTTACTAATCACAGATTAGAAATTGGGGGGAGACTTCTAAATCCTCATTTTAGAAGAGCTAGTAATTAATTTGATGTCACATTCTAGCTAAGGGAGCTAGTGAACAATTATAATTGAATTCAGTTAGACTTTTAAATGCTAGTTTTATAGAAGAAACAATGTCTATTTCAGATTTTGGTTCTCCAGCGTGTCTCTTTTCTTGAGAACAATAGTCAGAAAAATTTAGAAGACACAGAACACGTACCAAGAATAAGTGCTGATCCTTTATCTAGTAATATATATTCTTCATCTGAAAGAATTCTTCTTGCTTGGATGAATAGACATTTTGAGAAGATGCGGAAAATTATGTGGAAAGACTGCAAGAAAGGTAAGAAATAATTCTCAAAAATTTTAATTAGTATTCTTGCAATTAATATTTTCTTTTCATAGGCTTCATGTAAAGTTTTTTTTAACTGTTGAATAGTATTCCTGATCTTCAAGGACTATTTTATAAAAAGTTTAGTATGTCATATCACATTTTAATTTTCTCATATACTGAAATATGATAGATGGCTTACCCATATTTTTTCATAGTTCCTTCAGAAAAAAGCACTTTAATGTCATCTAACAAATTAAATGGTTTAGACATTTCTTTGGGAAGTAAATGGCTTTTGCCAAAATAGGCTTTTCAAATTCATAGAGAACGAAGGCATCTTTTGAAAAGAGCATATTTAAAGTCAATTGCATGACTTATTCACCTTCATAAAAGTACCATGTACTATTCAGATTGTAGCATTTTATTACACCAGTAAAAATGTGAAAGCTATGCATGCCAGTACAATTCTTCCTGTAACACTGATTGTGACTGCAGTGCTGAATTTGATCTTTTAGTAGTAAGATTAAAGTAGTCTGAGTTGGAAGAGCATTAACATTTAAAATAATGTGTAAAATATTCTTCTGGCATTAAAGTAATGCATAAGAAAATCATATAGATTTTGTGTTTTTGATACAAAATTAGCACACAGCTTATGAGCTAAATTTAGTAATTTTCAGCATGATTATGGCTCGTACTGGAAGTTTTTGTAATGCCACTTTAATTAACACTTTCAGGTCTTTTTATCATAGCTAATTTGCTGACCAATTTTAATATCACTTTTCTTTGGTAGTTCTGCAGCTACTATGGTTTGCTAAAAAGACAAACAAACAGGTCTCTCCCTGGAAGCCAAGATGACTAAATGGACACTATCTTACTTTTGACATATCATGAGACAACACAGTCCATTGGAAAAGACAAAAATGTTCAGCAAAGTGGAAGGCAAAGTTGGCATAAGTTAAAGTGGACCTAATGGCAAATAACATCCAGCTTACATGAGTTTTCATATCTTAACATTCTCAGAACTTCCAATTCTTCATTGTTTTCTTTGTTTAGGAAGACTGTGAAATCCTTTAAATAGTATCTGTAAACTATTTTCTGTAATCAAACTTTGGAACAATATTATTATTAATTACCTCTTCTAAACAATTCTCTGCCTAACACATAATGATTTGCTAGCCCTGAGACCCAGGTAGACTATAGCTCTGAATAGCTCTGAATAATACACAAGAATGAGGTTAGGTGAAAGAGGACATACTATCCAAGCCTAGAAATGGATTAAGTATCCTATTTCAACCTGAAAAACCTGTGTGCATGTTTAGAGGTGGAGTGGGTTCAATTGCAGTTTATACCTCAGGATGATTGTGTACAGTTCTTTTGATAAATGTGATGGTCAGTGCTTCCTGTCGCTGTATGTTGGAGACTTGATTTGTCCTAAGATTCATTCTGTTTATTTTTCCAGTAGTTGATGGTATCCATAGAACTTCTGATTTTTTCTATCACCTTTCTTCACTATCCAGTTTTTTACAATAATACATAGAATTTTAAATAATAACACCCATCAGTGACACAATATCCAACTGTCCTTGCATTTTCAGAGAAAATGATTAGTACTGTTTAGTGACAGTGATCAGCCCTGGTTAATACTTGGAAAGGAGGCTTTATTTTAGAAGAAGATACTGGCAAAACCACCTCTCAGTATTTCTTGTCTATGAAACCCCTTATGGAGTCACCATAAGTTACCATGTATATAAATACACAAATACAAAGTGATCATTAGGCACAAATTCAAATAACTAATGTTTTTTTTAAAACAATGCATTCCTGAAACAAACCAATAAGGTCTTGGAGCATGCAGTGGCCTCCCAACTCCAGAGAATTCTGGATGATATGGATTATCTAGGTCCATTTCAGTCTAGTTTCAGGCTTGGCTATGGAGCAGAGACAGCTCTGGTCGTCTGGGTGAATGACCTACACAGAGAGCTAGGCAGTGGGAGTGTGTCCCTGTTGGTTCTCTTGGATCTCTCAGCAGTTTAAGGTACCATTGACCATAGTTTCCTTCTGGGTTGTCTTGCTGTTTTACAGTGGCTCTGGTTTTTCCTGAGAGCCATACTCAGAAGGTGGTACTGGGGGACTTCTGTTCAAACTCCTGGCTGTTGTCCTGTGGGGTTCCTCAGGGTTCCATTTTGTCACCCATGCTGTTTAATATATACATGAAACCACTGGGAGGGGTTATCAGGAGTTTTGGAGTTCAGTGCCACCTATATGTAGATTACACCCAACTCTCCTACTCCGTTCTATTAGGTATAGTTATCTGGAGAATGGGGATGGCATTTTTATCTGTTTGGATAATGTTAATTTGGTTTAGACTATTTCAGTGGTGGGTGGGATCATGCTACCTCTTAAGGAATTTTTGAAAATATTACTTGGACTATGAATTGTTCTTGATTGCTCAGTTTGCAACAGTGAATAGGAGTACACTCCTCCAGCTGGCATATCAGCTGCTTTGTTTGCTGGAAGAGAAATTGTAGCTAACATTTCTCATGCCTTGGTAACTTACAGTACTGCATGCTTAAATGTGTCATTATATCTAGGCATTTTAAGAGTTTTATTAGTACGTAGCATGCTAGAACTCTATCAGTAAAAGCTGCACAATGAAAGTAATAAATGTAGCTGGCATAGCTAGGTCAGTTACCAAAGATTTCATGTGTTCCATAATGTTCTAATTTGCCATTCATGTACACAATCTAGCTCCACTGTTTTTGTCTCATGGTGAGTTGAGACAAAATCTGTTTACCAAATCCAAGAAAAGATTAGTACTATCTTGCCTACTGCACTTCTTAGCTCATGGGGTGGTGTCAGGACTACTGTTGTGGTCCTCACAGCTTGAAATACTTGGGGATTTCAACATTAATGTTGATATTATACTTCTAGGAGTGCATCAGAATGTCATGCTTGCCATGACAATTATGAATCTGTTCCAAGTTGTATCTCACACTTCTAATGCTGCTGGGCACACTCTGGACTTTGTTTTCTGTGCTGAGTGAGTTCCTGATGATCTGGGAGTGTAGGAACAGTTTATGATTCAGTTGTCATAATCTAGTTAAAAGTTGCTTATTTCCTTCCAGGAGACATAAAACCAGTAGGGAGATTCCTATTTGAGAGATTCCTATTTGATCCCTGAACCATTAGTCTGTGGGGTTCCTTAGATCTTGGTTTTGTCTCTTGTGCTGTTTCACATCACAGGCAATCATTCAAGTTAGAGTATGATTGCTTCCCAAGGGTTGGAACTGTAAAGGCCCATTGAGACTTATTCTAGATGCACATTGGTCTTTTACATTGAGGACATACATTTCCAGGTAGAAGGCAGTCATGACAAGGATTTGCTTGATGTGCCTCTTGGCACATTTCTTCCTTTCACCCTGTATTTGTGCCTTTTCAGTGCTATGGATATTTAACATAAACATGATACCATTGAGAGGGCCTGCCAAGAGTTTGAGGGCTGGTACCATAAGTATGCACTTGACTCCCAAATATGTTACTCCTTTCCACCTCAGTCCAAGGAAGCTGTTTTGGTTTTAAATGTGTGGTAGTCATCCATAATGGACTGCGAACAAAGCTTTTAGTCATCTCATTCATAAGGCTGGCATAAGTTAATGTGGACCTTATGGCAAGAAACATCCAAACAAGACAGGGACAGCTCAGGAAACAAGGATTCACTCTGTGCTGGATGAGGTAACAATCCCTCTGAAAATGCAGGTTAGCCAATTGGATTCAATCCTGAATCTGGAAGCTTAAATCCTGATGACAGACAAAAAAGTAATTACATAGGAAAGAATTGTAGACCATCTGCATTCATTCCTTGAGAAGTCAGACCTGATCATAGTGACACATGGTTTAGTTGTTAGATCTGTCTGGATTACTTAACATTTTCTACATGGCACTACCTTTGCATAATGTTTGACCTTCAGATGGTCAGAGCTTCAGCTGTAAGGAGCAAAATATTTCCCATAAATTTTATAACAATCTGGCTTCCTTTTCTTATGCAGATACTTTCTATTGATCAGCACCTTGTACAGGACTTGGATTTGTTTGCTGGATAGTTCATAGGTGCGATCACCTTTTGGCCATGCACCTTGAAGATCAGTGCAAGTTTGTGTCCCATGGGATTTAGAGTACAATCCCACTTAATATAATGGAGAAATTAGATTAAGTGAGAGCCTCTCTCTCCCTCCCTCCTAACCCCCATAAATAAATTCATTCTTGATGGCTTTTGAGTTACTTTCTTACAAAAGATACTGTATAAAGTACTTGGATCATAGACTTGCATTTCAAAAGTCAGGAAGATAACCTTTCAGTGCTAAGTGACATTTGTGTCATAAAGGATGTAGTTCTTTTTATTTCAGTAGAGAGAAAGGTAACTGTGTATAAAATTATATAACCTATAACCCAGGCAAAACATACACAAGGTATTATTTTAAATATTTTGTGTGTATGCATTATTTATTTTATTTTAAACTCTTTTTAATTTTCTAGCTATACCAAATAATTTCTGTTAATGTTTGAAAATTCAGAGGTTTACAACCTAGATTTTCATATTGACACACACACACACACACAAACACACACATATGAATCTTAAATTTTAGAAAGATTCATCAATTACCCAGGACTCCCAACACTTTCAAATTGTAACATGCCATTTTTGTATATTCAGTATATTCACTTTATCCAATGAATGTTGACAACTGTCCAGATGAAATATCTCATTTGTCATTTAATTTCAGACTTAAGAGCTGGGCTATGGTTGGCAGGCTTTAAAATCCTTGGGTAACCTAAGACCTCAGAACATTCAGAGAGTCTTATCTCAGATTACAGCCTATTGCTTTTATTACTCTCCTTTACTGCCAACACCAGTTTCTTGTATTTTTTTACTTCCTGAAATGAGCAGCAGCTACTACTCCCTGAACAACAGTAACAAATCCCTGCTGCCTTCAATGCAAGTTGAAGTGCCCACCTCTTCTGGGTTCACATTCTAAAAAAGAAAGCCAAAACAAAAATAAATTAAATTTAAATTATTTTAATCTTGATGCAGTTTTGGAGGAGTACCAGAGATTATAATAGGAACATGATGGTGGTATAGGAACCGGAGGTTTGGTTACTCTTACCAATCAATAATTAACTAAAAAGCAGAAGATAAATGATCAAACTGGCACTTGTTCATGACAGAAGTATGCAGCCATTTTCAAGTAATTGTTCATATATATTGTAAACCACCTTTCCATAATTTGAGTGAGGTTTTGCTAAAGCTCAGGTCAGGAACATGTAAACTGCTAAGACCAGAATGCAACGCAAGAGATCTTGATAACCATTAAAAACCAGCTTGGGGGGAGGGGGGTTCTCAGCCATCTGAAATAGGTTTTAAAAGCACATGGGGACTACAGTGTGGAGCTTGCCCCTTCTGGATGCTGGTGGAATTACATTTGAGAGCGGCATCCAGAAGGGGCAAGCTCCACACTGCAGTCACTCATTGCTGGATTTGGGCTTCATCTAATAATAATGAGAATCCTATTTAATCAATGGGATTTCTGTACCTGTTAGGTTACTACTCAATAATTGATCAAATGGATTATTCTGTGTAGAACTAGTAGCAATTAGATTTAGAGTAAATGGGGCAGTTAAGCGTGTTTATAAATTTACTGAGTAATTGTAAGAAAAAGACTATGCACAAAAGGGATTGTTCCCATATACAGGTTTCACTCTCAATCAGCTGAAGCTTTTGCTTCAGTTAGGAGACCCAGTGTGGTATAGTGTTTTGACTGTTGGGGTATGACTCTGGAGATCCATGGAAACCCAGTATGTGCCTTTGGACAAGGCACAGTCGCTTAGAGGAAGGCAAAGAAAACCCCACTCTGAAAATGCTGTGATAGGTTCACTTTGGGGTTAGGATAATTCAGAAACTGCTCTTTAGAATCTTTCCTGATGCCAATTTCAGGGGAAAAAATAAGGAGTTGTTTTGTGAAATTGCACCCACTGTGACTTCTCTTGATCAATGCAGAAATATGTGGAGCAGGATGTAGCAACACAGCCTCCATTCCAGCCGGGGGGCCAGGGGGCCGTCCCGGGGGTGCCGATTGCTTTGGACTCGATTGCTGTAGATACAGGTGAAGCGGATGATGGGGCTGCTGGGCCCGCATCTCCAACAGATAGTTTGCAGTGGGATGACACCTGGCCTGAGGCTTATTCGGACGGAGAAGGTCAGGATGACCCAAATTCTGATAGTTATGAGAGACCGGGGGGGGTCCCAGGAACGCATCTGGGAACCTGCGGGGGATGAGTTGATGGAAACAGAAGGGGAGGAAGGTTCTCAGGAAGATAGCAAGCCAGCTGCGGCCTGGCCTGAAGGGTGTTTTGATCGTAGGAGAAGCATTGAGTCCCATCGTAAGGAATTGAGACGAAGCCTAGAGCGATGGGTTCCCAAAGGGGGGGGGATTAAGTATACGTTCCCTGGGAACAGTTCCTCAGTTGGTCGGCCACTTCTGATCTGAAGGGAGTGAAGCGACCGTGTTCCTGTAAGCCATAGTCTGGCTGCCTTGCCAAGTACCTTGCCTAGGACCTTGTAACTTCATGGACTTTGTTTGCAGTGTTTACTCGGATTACCTTGCTTTTTTGGATTCCATGTTTTTTGCCTTTTGAACTTCACTTGTTTTCACTTTGGATTATTGACAATTTCTCAATTGGACAATTTACTTTTTTCACCTGTTCTTTATTATTCAATAAACAGTTAATTGATCATTGTCTCTATGTGTGTGCTTAAGGGGCCGGGCCAGGACCCAGCATTGTGACACAGGAGAATTATATACCAGGTGTATGGGGTTTGATAACTGATGGGTTCAGTGAACAATGAATTCAGTATAATTACTGGATTTTGGATTTAATTTTTTTACAAATACAATATATAAACAATTCTAGAGTTGTGACATAGGTCGATGTACACAGATGAAGAGAGACTCAATCAAAACCATAAAAAGTAAATTGTGGAAGCCAGCCATACACATTTTTAATCGTTAAGGATTGCTTGACTGGGAGTAAGAGAGTTGGATTACCATCTGTGAACAGCTTCAGGTTGACAATGACTACGAGTTGTCATATTAACGGCACAGAGATAATTTGTAAGAACCAGGAATTATCATCTTGCTTACTTCATTGATTTATAATCCCTGCATTGCAACATCATACATAAGAGAGGATGATGCACAAGCAATTAAAACTGGAGAAACAGCAGAGTTGGGGTATATCCACAACCAGTCCATTGACAGTGGGCTGAACAGGAACAATGGTTTCCTGCCACATTACGCATATTAGAACACTAGTTAATACTCCAGCCTCGTGGGGACTGTCTTGTCCATTTTATTGCATCTCCTTTCTTGTTCCCAGCTAGCAATGTATCATATTCCAAGAACTCCCTCCACTATTGACTTAATGCAATATCTTTCCTCCTGTCCTTGTCCCGCAGTGACCGTAATTGAAACTGAACTTGTCACTTTATTGCCATACCCACAGGCATTGCTATTACTATTCTGTAGGCACATTATGCTATACAGTGTTCCTTCATTTATTGCTGGGGTTAGGTTCCAGGACCTTCCGCAATAAGTGAAAAACTGCAATGTAGGGATGCTCTATCTATTTTAACATTTATACATTATTTTAGTAGTTATACACTATTTAAGTCTTTATAAACTTAAAATAAAGTGAAGGGAAGGAAGGAAAGGCCCTTCAAGGCTGGAGGGAGGATTGAGGAGGGAAAGTGTCTTGGAGAGCGGTGGCAGCAAACCCCCACAAAACAGCAAAAATACCATGATATACATTTAAAATTAATATTTTTTGAAATCCGCGAAACAGCGAGTCCGCAATAAGTCAACCGCGAAGTAGTGAGGGAACACTGTATTCCATGAATCTGTTGAAGTAGACTCAGTTTCTGTTACAAATGTATTTCCCTTAATCTCAATGTGCTACAATATTCCTTTAGCTTACTTGCTACTGTTGCCTTGGCTTTGTCACAAGCTTTTAGTACAGCTGAAGCTCTTTAATTATCTTAAATATTAAAAATTTCCAAGGTCATGTTTCGAAATTGGGTTACATTTTAATTCATTATGTTGTTTACCCATGAGTCTGCTGTTGATGCAAAGTTGGTTGGTAAATATTCTAAGTGCTGATGTATTAATTATTAAGACCGAGTAACATAATTGTCAATTAAGACATATGGGGGGTTCTAATTAAAGGATTTGCTCTGCACAAATGCATGAGAAATGCAAATAATGTTCAGGATTTGAGATAACACATGTGGAAACAGAAATAAAACTAGTCAACTTTGCTGTGGGATCTGTTGTTTCATTTACCTAATAAAATACAATTTAATTTGTTGTAAAAGTAGCTCCAAATATTTCAACATATTAAAGATTTGCAGGTGTCTTTGGAACCGTTAAGTGCTAATGAGCAATCTGTATATAGGCACAAGTAAAATGCAGTTGACTTACATATTTTTGTACAAGCATTCTAACCATTATCCAGAGGATGGCCAAACATAAGAATCATTTTTTAAAGAAACTTGAACACATGGACAATAACATTTATATACCCTCTACCTCTAAACATCAAAATTGTCATCATGCGGACTTAATTATACACAGTGCCAATCTGTATATCCAATGGCAGAATCTGATATAATTGTATTTCATCAAGTTTTTGTCCTTCAGGACATTGGAGAAATATAAAGACAGAAGCCCACAATTTTAATGTGGTGAAAGATAATGTAGAATGAAATGAAAGCACAAGTAGACCTCTCTGGAGCTGTGGGGATTTGGTTCTGGGATCCTCCATGGATGCCCAAAAAGCCAGTGGTTGCACCTCATACTATTAAATTACAGCAATTCAGCATTTCTGCCATTTGATGTATAGGACATGATGATCTACAGTCAATGGAAATGTCAGATCTGGAGAGTCCATTATACCAGACAGTCAAGAACACATAGCATACTTGAAATGTTGTAACCATACTTAAAATGATGCTTAACGCTCATAATGATACAATTTTCCAGAAAGGAAAAATACAGAGATTTACTAGAACAAAGCCACAGATGCTCGGTCCTGAAACATTTCTTATTTCAAACAGGTGATATACCGCCTACAAGATGGATTGTAAACTTTGATAGAGACCTGCTTGATGGCCTTGTCCTTGCAGCACAAGTAGCAAGCTATTGCCCTTTTTTGGTAAGACGGTTTTCCAACATTTTGATGGAAATATTTGTTTTACTGTGGTAAACATCACAAGTGTAATAGACAACTGGTAGTTAATAGGCTAATACCAAAACACAAGCAAAAGATCCTGCCTACCAAAATAGATACAAACACTCAGGGTAGGGCTGTAGCCAGGATTTTCATTCGGGAGGGGATGAATTTGATTCGGGGGGGGGGGTGAGTCTGAGTGAAAGAGGGTCTACCCTAGCAAATCTTTTGTATCCTTATCCCAATACCCCCATGCATATGGGATATATTGATCATGGTGATCAGATCATGATATGAATACACATAAAAATTAAAATAATGTACCAGTAAGTCCATCTTGCGGACCATCCTAAGAATTGGGGGGCTGAAGCCCCCCCCCGGCTACATGCCTGACTCAGGGTACCTGTATCAGCTACACCTCTTATTTCATTTTCAATGTCAGCTGTTGATTTTTATCTTAACTTTAATTCCTGTCATCTTCCTTTCCTTTATTGTATTCATCTTCTTATTTTATTAGTATCCTTTTTAATGCTTCCAGTCCTTTCCACATTATTTCTTTTGCATGGACCAGTTTTTTTCATCTCAGTTAAAAGGCCTTTTCTATCCTTTATTTATGCCCTTCCTGAAGACTCACTATTTAGCTTGACTATGCTAAATTCACTTTATTTCTCCCATTGCCATTTTCCCATCATACTCATTGTAATCATAAGCTTTTATTCATACTCCTTAATTAAGTTACTGAATCATAGGTTACCATCCCTGCCTTGTCTACAGCTTGCTTAATTTATTTAGGTGTGCCATGTCAGAAAGTTGCTAAACAGTAGCTTGGCTCTTATTCAAAAAAAAAATGTACCATATATGTTAATTTTGATATTCAGAAAGGGCTTAATTTTTGTTTCATTTTCAGATTTCAACTCACTTTGTGAATATGTACACTAATCCCCAAACTTCTGAACAATATTTTCACAATTGCCTGATCATTGTAAATGCCTTTCACGCAATCACCCTTGACATAGATGTATTGGTAAGTGGTGTTTTCTTCCTAATGTTGTGAATCCTTCATCTTCAGTTCATGAAATAGGCTGTGGTTTAAATATAATTGCAAATTTCTATAGCTCTTACATAGATATTGACTCAGTTTCCCACAGATTTAGTAGTCTTTTGGAGTATATAATTGGATTTAATTATGTGTTCCTTAAAGGAGAGGCTTATTCTTTTGGGACACCACAAGGTTTCGATCCTGTGAAATTATGGGATTGATAGTAAGGGATACTTACAGTTATTAGCCTATCAGCCCGAGAGCTCTTGTGCCTCCCCAAACTACAGTCTCCAGGATTCAATTAAAATGGCACTATAATGTGGCATTTATATTGGTTTTCATTTAGATTCTGTTCACAATTTTGCAGTTTAGTTGCCTCTCCATGTGTGTGTGTGTGTGTGTGTGTGTGTGTGTGTGTGTGATATTAAGTTACAGACTAGATATTTTAAAAATAAACAAGGAATTGCTTAGTTCCCATGTGGTAATGCACTTCAGCTTAATTTAAATGGATATTTCATATGTCACATCCATAATGACCAAGTGTTGTTTAGCTCAGTCAGGTTGTACCAGCAGGACTCCCTATAATATCACTTGCCTTATAGGTATTGCTTTTTTGGTTTAGTTACATGTTAACTGTTGAATGTCAGTTCCAACATATCTTCTGAGGAAATCTTATCTTCTTAGCAAAGGCAGTTTTGTTTGGACTTTTGTGGAATTGTAGCAGCAAAGCCAAAATAAGCTAAGCTTCTTTTGCTAGAGTGACCATGATATCTCTGTCTTTCCAGGCCTACTGTGACGTCAGAGAGGATTAGCCAGTGAGGTTATGAGATTAGAAATGGAAGAGGAAATTTTATAGGATGATATAAATTAAATGTATAAAATGAAAGACCCCCCCCCAATTGTGAAAAGATGCATTGTATTTTGTTGCTTTTATGAGATTACTAATGGAACGGTATTTCAAGTATTTCTAATCTTAGTTCTGTACCAAGCAACCCCAAATGATGTGGGGCACAGTAAGGAAGAAATGGGTATATGAAGTCATACAGTCATATCTCGAGAGAGCTTTATCTATTATATTTTGGAATGTTAATTTGAAGTATGTTTTACAGTGTCAATAGCTTACATTATGACAACTTTTTGTGTAAAAAATCTCCTTGAGTATTGGTATGTTAGAATGCATCAATAATTTAACTAGAATTTTTACATAATCCTAAATATTGATTTCATTTCCACATGTCAAGCAGTTCAGTCTAATGATCTGAAAGTTTTTTTTAAAAAAACACAACAAAAGGCTGTGATGTGCCTCTAGTTTTAGCCTTTGAAAGCTTTAGTTCATACATTATTGCAGGGGGTTTTTTGGTATGGAAACAAATAGATCAGATGATACTTGACTAGACTCATAGAATAATAGAGTTGGAAGAGACAATATGGGCCATCTAATCCAACCCCCTGCCATGCAGGACTAAGGGTGTGTGTGTGTTTATTCATACCCCACTTTTTCTCTCTATACAGAGGCTCAAAGCAGCTTACATTAAAAGCATTTCATTTGAATCTCCTTGTGAAGAGAAAAAGTAGGGTATAAATAAATGTAATAATAATAACAACAACAATAATAATGTTTACATGCATTTCTATTCTTTTGTTTTTGCTCTTGTATTAGGCTACTGACATCTGCGATCCAAATCCAGTCATGATGCTTATGCTTTGTGTCCATTTATATGAGCAGCTTCCTCAGTATGAACCCAAGAAATCTATTGAGTTTCCAGGTCCACTGCATGCCACTGTACTTAGAAAGGTACAGATAGTTCTACCATGTGTTTTGAATAGTTGTTGGCAGCAATAAATTGCCATAAATTTCTGGCAAGAACTTTTACTGAATTGCCATCTTTTGACAAGAATCTGCAACAGAGATTACAGATAAACTAATTCAATGACAATTCCAAATGAAATCAGTGTATAATAGGTAATTTTATTCCAAAATTAAACTGAAATTTGAAGAGCATTAAAAAAACTAAAAAGGAGCTAAAAGAAGTTGGATTTTGAACTTTTTATATGAAGGCATGACTTGTCAAAGTTTGTGTTCTGCAGTTGCACATGCAGTTAAAAATTGGGTTTTCCCTATTGCTGGAGTTTTCCAAGCTGGAATTTGCTTCCATCCCTATGGAAATGTCCTGCTTTCGCCTTCTCATTTATACCTTGAGTAAACTCTGTGACATGTTAGTTTATCTAAGGACTCTATACTTGCATAACATCCCTGTTCAGTACCTTCCATCCCCTATTTCTGATTTTATCTTTTATGGCAGCTGTGTTTTTCAATGTTTTCAAATGGAGACACAAAGGACAGCACACAGAAAGTTTGTAGACCTTTCACAGTAATCTTCATCACTTCTATCCCAACCCTCTGGCATTCCCATTCTCCTCAGTACGTCCGCCAAAAAAAGCTGTCAGTGAGAAGCATCATCTTGCTCTAGTCTTCTCTTATCAGTGTGATGTGTAGCAATGTAGAATTTATCTTCCAGGATATTATTGGACACAAGCAATACATTTTCTTAATGTATTGTTTTACTAATTGTTCAGTTGATTACTCATGCCGTTTATTTAGCTTAGTTTGTAAAGATATAATGGTTAAGAACATGGGCTATGAACCTGAAAGTCTCTGGAAACTACATTCACAAACACGCACACATGCACACACTTGGTGTTGCCCAGGTGTTGGAGGGGCCTCTGCCCCCACTTTCATTCCTTCTTTCTTTCTCTTTCTTTCCTCCCCTCCCCTCATTCTTTCCCCCCTTTCCTTTCTCTTCCTCCCCTCCTTTTTCTTTCTTTTTCCTCTTCCTCCCTTCCTCCTATGTTCCTTTCTTTATTTTTCTCTTGCTTCTTTTCTTTCCTCCCCTGCCCCCTTCCCCTTATCTCTTCTCCAGCTCTGATAGAGTCTACCTCACAATGTCCCTATGCAACACAGCTCTCTTCATGGCTTTTTCTTTCCTTCTTTCCTTTCACCCTCCTTCCCTCCTCTTTCATACACATGCCATCTTTCTTTCTCAGGGACATCACAGGGGGCCATTTCACCTAGCAACAGCCAGTGACTTTACCTAGCAACAGCCTTTGTGATGCTAACAGACGGACAGACAGACTTTGTGCGCATATATATATATATATATATATATATATATATATATATATATATGAGAGAATGATATAATTTTGTGATTCAGGGCAACTTACTATCTTTTAGCCCCAGCCTCTCTGTAATATGGAGATAGAAATGCTGATTTTTCTTACGAAGATAATTGAAATATTCTAGAAATACTTAATATTTAATTGAATATTTCCTATGTGTTGTGTTTATTGGTACAATGTTTTGATGTAGGGCATGGAAAGCATATCAGTTATTTTCACAGATGGGAGATCAAGAGCTTTTTTGGAGTACTTTCTGGAACAAGGCTGATCAAGCATCACAAATCCCTAATACAATTAATCTATCAGTGCTTGTGCTATGTTGTGATGACAACAGAGTACTGTACAAAACAAATAAATGTATTTACAACTGCATTCATATGGCACCAAAGAGATTACTCCATTATAGGATTATTTGCATATGTTGTAAATGAATTTGCAAACACTTTAGTTTGGGTTCTAGTAATGCTCTTACAGTGAAGTTTAGTGTGTATTCTGGAGAAACCTCTGACTGGCTTATTTCTGAGGCTTCATCTACACAGCCATATAAAATCTAAATTATCTGCTTTGAACTGGATTATATTAGTTTACACTGCCATATACTCCAGTTCAAAGCAGATAATCTGGATTTTATATGGCAGTGTAGATGAGGCCTGAGGGTGGTTCCACACAGCAGTAAAGCCCGCTTTGACCCGGGTTTAAAAAACTCAGTTCGGGGCGGATGTAGTCTGCACTCCAGCTGCAAAAACCCACGTCTTTGCAGCTGGGTGCCCAAGTGCGTTCCCAGAACCATCCGAGAGAACACCCAGGCACCCTAAGTCCCTGCCCTACCCCCCAACTCCCGTTTTAAAAATAAAATAAATTACCTGGCCTTCATTAGTGTGGTGCCAGAGCTCTCCTAGTGCATAAGAATGACATGCCAGGAGAAGGGGGGGCAGGAACAATTTTCCTCCCCCACTTTTCTCCTGGTGCTTCATTCATACATGTCAGGAGAGCTCCGGCACCACGCTAATGGAGGGCAAGTAAGTTCTTTTATTTTTAAAGGGGGGCTGGGAAGGGGGTTGGTGTTCTCACAGTTTTCCGGCCTAATTTAGCCCAGAAAAACATGGGACAACTGTCTGGACTGCCCCCTCAAAAGTCCAGAACTTTTGAGGTAGCAGTCGAGATACCGGAAATAATAGGTTTGTCCCACACTTTCTAAGAAGGCGCAGAATAAACCCACTAACATATTAATTCACGATAAGCAAATTAATTCGTTTTTCTGTGGGACATCATCTGGATGCCCCACTTTAAAATGTGGGAACTCGCACTTTAAAAGTGTTGTCTGGATGCACCTGCGATAGTAATTACGCTGATCCAAAAAAAAAAGAAGAGGTTTTTACTTAATTTTATTGCTGACTTGAATAAGTGACTATCAACATATATCCAACACTCTTTTTTGTTAACACAATGCACAATGTGGTAATAAAGAAATATTGGGTTTGTTTTTTTCAACAGATACAAATAAAAAACCCAAGTATCAATCCATTGATATACAATGCTTCAGTTTTAGGAAGAGAGTCTGCAGATTTTACATTGCCTAAAGGAAATATTGTCACGATTCCCCCAAAGTGAGTAGTCTTTTATTCTGTCTTTACTAAATGATAATGTTTCCAGTCTTGATTCATCTGTTACAAGAAATTTGGGAGAACAGGCTTATTCCTGAGTGTGACATGACATTTTCAGTCTCCATAACACAGTTCTGGGCTTCTTATATTTTTTCTATTTACAACCCCATTCCAACCGAAAAGTTATTAAATGACCTTGGGTATATAGGGGTATAAAATAGGTATAAACATCAAACATTTACTGATTACAAATCAACATTTGCAAGTGTTACTAACTAGGCTAATTTTCTCTTTCTATAAAGTATAGCTGAAGCATTTTCCGCGGAGTCCACTGTAAACACTCCACATTGTTACTAATAGATTTGTATAATATTTAAAATAGCCACTGGGTGGTGCTCTGAAACCTTTTGCTGTTACCAAATTTTTCATGACCCCAATCTTGAGCTAAGGGGACCCCATTTGGAGTTGGGGCTCACAGTTTAAGAAACAGTTCCATAGTTCATAAGTGTTATCTCGAGCCATGTACTAATATTTTCCTATTTGCCTTGCCTCTCTCATGTGTATGTGTGTGTGTGTGTGTGTGAGAGAGAGAGAGAGAGAGAGAGAGAGAGAGAGAGAGAGAGAGAGAGAGAGAGAGAGAGAGAAGGAAGAGATGAGAGCTCATGGCACAATATATTTTAGTGTAATTAATCTATACTAGAGGGTTCTCATTGCCCAACCTTGGGGATAGTGTCCAGTATTATGTAAGAAGTTTCCCAATGTGTGTGATCATTGAATGAGGTCAAATAATCAATTATTTACTCTTGTCTCATATAGGATGCTCTAATAGCTATTGTATATTCACAATTGTATACTCATTGTGTGACTTGAATGTTGTACTGTCACACAGCTGTTAATTCTTGGACATTTCTGTGTACTATGTGCATTGTGTTATTTCTAGATGAAAATGTTTTGTCACCATGTGAAACTGATATTATTTCCAGCAACAAACTCCCTAAAGAAAGAAGTCCAATAAATTCTAAGAGGGAACATAGGGTGAATCACAACAAGAAATTGATGTTTTGCTTCTTATTCTTATTGTTTGTGCTGATTTGTTTTCCCTGACACAGAATCAGCTGTCCTGGAAAGCTTTTCTCTTCCAGCTACAATCAGCAGAATTCCATACAAAGTGAATTCTGCTTCTTGACATTTGAGACAGTAGGTCTCTCTGAGTCAATAAAAACAATTTCAAATAAACTACAACATTTTTTCTTCCTTCCTTTTAATTAAAAAAAGACTTAGCTGAATTGTCAGTTCAGGAGGTAATGTCAAGGATTGCTGAAACAAGGATTCAGAAATATTGTTAGCTAGTACTTTTGGCAGTGCTAATACACCATAAAGCTGGAACAATAGTACATCTCATAATATATTTGTTATGTGGAAAACATCTGCTTCAGTTATCATTCAACATCCAGGTGAACCATGTAGAATATTTCAAAAATGAACTTTAAAAAGGCTAAAAATGATGATGGCAGAACTTTTATGGTACTTTGATTTTATCCTGGTGTACAGGTGCTTCTTTCTACCACAAAAGCTAAAATGGTAACCTATATGTAGGATATATAGGAGAGATGAACAGAAAGTGGTTTAACTTTCAGTATATTTTATTAACTAAATTTTTTGTCATTGTTGCGCCTTCAAGTGATTTCAGACTCATGATAAGGCAAAAACCTATCACAGGGTTTACTTGGCAAGATTTGTTCAAAGGCAGTTTGCCATTGCCTTTCTCTGAGGCTGAGAAAATGTGACACAATCACTCAGTTGGTTTCTATGACTGAATGGGGTCAGAAAGCCTGTCCTCTAGAGTCGTAGTTTAATGCTCAAACCACTTCCCCATGCTGACTTTCTAAATATTTGCATATTTCCTTTAAACATTCCCAATATGGTTGACATACAGGGAAATTTTCTAACAAACACAATTATGTGACAACACTGGTGAGTTTAAATTTGTACTAAGATGTAGGCTAGGATTTATCCCATGTATTAAAAATAATTGGAAATTACTGCTTTCAGAGGAACTGGGACATGCAAACTCAGTTGGCTCTCTCTATCTACAGATTCAACCATCCATAATTTGAAAATATTTTTTAAAAAAAATCCAAAAGCACACCTTTATTCTGCTATTTTATATTTTACTGTGCCATTGTATGAGACTTGAGTATCCATGGTTTTTCATATCTACAGTTGAAATCAACCATGAGCCCACTTTGTTATAACCCTTTGTGTGATCTTCTCAGATCCAGGAAGAGAAAGGTTTTAAAAAGTGAGGAGAGCCTAGTACCCACTGTAAGCTTGTGTAGGCCCTCCTTAACCCAAGCATTGGACATGGTGTTTTTATCTAGAATTTCCTAGATCAAACTTGGGAAACTGTAGCCCACACAATGCTTTTGAGCCACTTCTCATCAGCTGTAGCCAGATTGTCTAATGCAGTGGTTCTCAACCTGTGGATCCCTAGATGTTTTGGCCTACAACTCCCAGAAATCCCAACCAATTTACCATCTGTTAGAAGTTCTGGGAGTTGCAGGCCAAAACATCTGGGGACCCACAGGTTGAAAACCACTGGTCTAATGGATATGGCAAGCACCATCATTGGAGGGCTGAACATAAGAACATAAGAACATAAGAAGAGCCATGCTGAATCGGACCTCAGCCCATCTAGTCCAGCATTCTGTATCACACAGTGGCCCACCAGTTGTACACGGGGATCTCGAGCAGAAGGGAGGGCAAAACCCTGACCTGCTCCCGACCCCCCACAACCAGTACCCGGGGAAATCCTGCCTACCTCAACCAACTCCGAGGTGGCACTTGAATGTCCTTTTCAGTAACTACCGATACACTTGGTATCCATGAATCTGTCTAATCCTGCCTTGAAGTTGTTCAGGCTGACAGCTGTCACAACCTCTTCTGGAAGTGAGTTCCATAACCCAATGACCCTCTGGGTGAAGAAATATTTCCCTTTATTAGTCCTAATTTTCCTACCTTGGAGCTTCAGGGAGTGCCCTCTAGTCCTAGTGTTTTGTGACAAAGAAAATAAATTTTCTTTATTCACCTTTTCTATCCCATGCATGATTTTATACACTTCGATCAAGTCACCTCTTAAACGCCGTCTTTCAAGGCTGAAAAGACCAAGGCGTTGCAACCTGGTTTCATAAGGGAGCCGCTCCATCCCTTGGATCATTCTTGTTGCCCTTTTCTGTACCTTTTCCAGTTCCGTTATATCCTTCTTAAGGTGCGGAGACCAGAATTGTACACAGTACTCCAAATGTGGCCTTACCATAGATTTGTAGAGAGGTAATACAACATTTGCTGACCTATTTTCGATTCCCTTTCTGATCATGCCTAGCATAGAATTTGCTTTTTTCACTGCTGCAGCGCACTGGGTTGACATCTTCATTGAGCTGTCCACCAAGACCCCAAGATCCCTTTCCTGGTTTGTCTCGGAAAGCTTTGACCCCATCAGTTGATAAGTATAGTTGGGGTTCTTTGCCCCGATGTGCATGACTTTACACTTGTTTAGGTTAAAATGCATTTGCCACTTTGTTGCCCATTCACTCAATTTCGAGAGATCTTTCTGGAGCTCTTTACAATCAGTTTCATTTTTAACTACCCTGAACAATTTAGTGTCGTCTGCAAACTTTGCTACCTCAGAATTCACTCCTACATCCAGATCATTAATGAATAAATTAAAAAGTAACGGACCCAAAACTGAACCTTGGGGTACGCCACTTCCCACCTCTTTCCACCCAGAGAAGTGTCCATTTATTACCACCCTTTGTTTCCTACAGTTTAGCCAGGTTCCAATCCAGGACAAGACCTGTCCCCTGATTCCATGGCTGAAGAGCTTATTTAGGACCCTTTGGTGAGGGACTTTGTCAAAAGCCTTTTGAAAGTCAAGGTAAACAATATCAATTGGGTCCCCTTTATCTATGTGTTTATTTACACCCTCAAAGAATTCTAACAAGTTAGTAAGACATGATTTGCCTTTGCAGAAACCATGTTGATTTTCTTTCAGCAATGCCTGTTCTTCTATGTGCCTAGTAATTTTTTTCTTTAATAATGGTTTCCATCATTTTGCCTGGAACTGAGGTTAAACTGACTGGTCTATAATTTCCTGGATCACCTCTGGATCCTTTCTTGAAGATCGGTGTTACATTTGCCTCCCTCCAGTCCTCGGGTACAGTGCCTGATCTTAGAGAAAGGTTATATATCTTAGCTAGAAGTTCAGCAATTTCACACTTGAGTTCCTTAAGAACTCTGGGGTGGATGCCGTCTGGACCTGGTGATTTGTTGACATTTAGTTTAGTAAGGCATATGAGAACATCCTCCTTGTTTATCTCTATCTGTTTTAATTCTTTTAATTCCCTCCCTGAAAAAACTGACTCAGCTGAAGGCATATGTTGTCTGTCCTCCTGTGTGAAAACGGAGGCAAAGAAGTCATTTAGCCGCTCAGCAATCTCTTTGTCTTCGCTGATTTTCCCTTTCTGGCCATTGTCGTCGAAAGGGCCCAACTGCTTTTCTAGTTGGGTTCCTGCTTCTGATGTACTTAAAGAAGTTTTTGTTGTTTTTTTTAATATTCTTTGCTATGTGTGCCTCAAAATCTCTTGGCTTTCCTGACTGTTGCTTTGCATTTAGTTTGCCAGAGCTTGTGTTCCTTTCTGTTCTCCTCGGTAGGAAGAGCCTTCCATTTCTTAAATGAGTTTTTCTTCTTTCCAATCACATCTTTTACTTCGTTTGTAAGCCATACTGGTGTCCTTTTGGACTTTCCATGCCTCATAGTTTTTACTGACAGTTTGCTATCCAAACTTAAGTTGAAGGTTATTGTGTTGTGGTCACTGGTACCTATGGGCTCAGTTACAAGGACATCTTGAACGAGATCTTGTTCATTAGTTAGCACCAAGTCCAGGATCCCCTTTCCCCTGGTTGGTTCCATGACCATCTGCTCAAGGGAATAATCAGCTAGCATGTCGAGGAACCTTGTCTCTCTTTCATGCGTAGAACAAGAATTTGGCCAATCTATTCGGGGATAGTTGAAGTCCCCATTATGACTAATGTATTTCTTTTTGAGGCCTGTTTAACTTCATTTTCCAGATAGCAGTCTGCCTCTGGAGTTTGGTTGGGAGGGCGATAGCAGATCCCTAGTGCTAGATTAGTTTTTTGTCCTGGGACTTTTATCCACAATGTTTCTGTAGGTGAGTTTGAAATTTCTTGAAGTTCTAATTCATGAGATTCTAGCTCCTCATTTATGTACAGGGCCACACCGCCACCATTTTTCCCTCTCCTGTCTTTCCTGTACAGTCTATAACCTGGAATCTTTGTGTCCCATTTGTTTTCCTCCGTCCACCAGGTTTCTGTTATGCCAATAATATCAATATTTTTTCCTTTGCCGAATATTCCAACTCCCTATTTTTGTTCGAAGGCTTCTAGCGTTTGCGTACAGACATTTATATTTATTTCTCTGGTGCACTTTCAACTTTGGCTGTTTGTGAGAATTTGTAGAAGGCCTACCATGTCCTACCTCTCGACTACTACTATCTATCTTTTCTGTTGACTCAGCCATTTGTGTATGGATTTCGTCCTCCATACTTGGCATTTCACCCTCTCGAACCGGAAGCTGCCCAGCTCCTGTCGACTTTCCCTTAGGAATCAGTTTAAAAGCTGCTCTGAAATCTTTTTAATATTAGTCGCCAGCAGTCTGGTTCCATTTTCGTTCAAGTGTAACCCGTCCCTTTTGTACAGGTCTGGCTTTCCTGAAAATGTTCCCCAGTTCCTAACAAATCTAAAACCTTCCTCTCGACACCACTGCCTCATCCACGCATTGAAGCTCCTGAGCTCTGCCTGTCTGGCTGTCCCTGCGCGTGGAACAGGTAGCATTTCCGAGAATGCTACCTTTGAGGTCCTGGACCTTAATCTTCTACCTAGCAACCTAAATTTGGCTTCCAGGACCATCCGCTTAGCCTTCCCAATGTCATTGGTACCAACGTGTACCACGTGTACCACGACCACTGGCTCCACCCCAGCACTATCTACCAGCCTATCTAGATGCCTCGTAATGTCCGCGACCTTTGCACCCGGCAGGCAATTTACCATGCGGTCATCACGTCCATCACAAACCCAGCTTTCTATGTTCTGACAATCGAATCACCTACTACAAGAAGCCCACCTCCTACCACCCGTCGAGAAGTATCTTCGGTGCACGAAGATATGGGCACAGCCTCTGAGGAAGGGGTCCCAACTGAGGGAGCCGGTCCCTCTTCCTCAGACTGATGTTCTCCCTGCCCAAGACCCCCATTTTCCAAGGCAGCTGGAGGGCTGCTCATCATGGAGTGGGATGCTCCTGTTGCATCTCTGGAGATCTTATCCTCCAGCCTCACTTCCTCTCTGTGCTTCTCCAGGTCTGCTACCTTGGCTTCAAGGGAAGAAACACGTTCCCTGAGAGCCAGACAAACCAGTCCTGAAGATACCCCATTTCTGCTTTAAACCCACAATCCTGGATTATGGATGTATCACATGCTCAAAATTTTTAGGGAGAACTCGTCAAAACCCATTTTTGGATCAGCTATATTAGGGTCAGTCAATACCTAAATATTATTTTCCACAGTATCTTTTGGATACTGATTATTTTGTGGTGACATGCTTATTTGGCTTGACTGCAAGTTCTGGTTGTCTCTGTATGGTTTTTTTAAATCATGGAAAATAATTATTGGATGTTTATGGTCGAAATAGACCCTATTTCATTTAGAGTTCAGGTTATGTTACATTACCATTTTTTTGGGAGCTGTTCATTGCAGATGCTTTTTTCACAACAATATATCAACATATCTATAGATGGACAGAGAGACAGAGAGATGAGATCAGTCTAAAACGTTAACATTTAAACTTAATCCTTTAACACAGAAAAAACAAGCTTTATTTTCAATATTGGAGTGTAGCCAGCCATTTCCAAAAGGAACACCTTCTTAAATGTTTCATTCCTTAGTTTTTGTTTAGTCTGCCTTTGAAATTTTTATTGAACATTTTGTCCATGCCCTGGTGGTAATAGTACATTGGATGTTTACAGCATTTATGTACTTAACACCAGCAAATAACAAGAAAAGAAAACAAACATCAATAGGAAAATAAAAGATTAAGAGTAAACAATGGGCTAGGAAGATGAAATGCTTCATGGTTACCCACGCCTCTTATTTTGAAAACGTCTGGGTTCTCTGATAGAAGACTTTTAGTGGTTAGTTAAAATAGAAGAGCCATAGTGTAGAGCAGTGGTTCTCAACCTGTAGGTCCCCAGATGTTTTGGCCGTCAACCCTCAGAAATTCTAACAACTATTAACCTGGCCGGGATTTCTGGGAGTTGTAAGGCAAAACATCTGAGGACCCACAAGTTGGGAACCACTGGTGTAGAGTGTTTTTCCAAAATGGTTTCTGGCCAGCTGGAAGTTGATTCTGCTGCAGATGTTCATTTACATATTCAAGATAGACAAACCAGTCCTGATAAAACATGTTGTTTCTCACTTGTCAATTACAACAATTGTATGTTTTTAATTGTTAAATTGTTATTATATGTTTGGGGGGGTTGACTTGTTGCTGTGTTGTATTGAGGGCAGAGACTGCCTGTGCAAACCGTCCCGAGTCGCCTTCGGGCTGAGAGGGGCGGTATAGAAACGTGACAAATAAATAAATAAATCATTTAGTTGTGTAGGAATATTTTTTTTCAATAGCCAGGAGTTCCATATTCTTTTCCACCAGTTTTTCAGATTAGGTTCTTCTGGTATCCAACACTTTACTATCTTCATTTATGTAGCTGGGATGAAGAAAGCAATTAATTTCCTGTGCTTGAAATAGCCATGGTTCCCCATTTATTGAAATCTTATCTATATGTCAAGCTATGGAAAGCCTTTGTCAGATTTTCATTATAGAATATGTTGTTCTGTTTCCCAATTTAGGAGCCAAATACGTGTGACGGTGGAATTCACTAGCCGCTTCCTGTATCCTGCTGAAGCTGTATTGCTGCTTGTTTCAAAGCCTTTAACTGGAGTGGGTGGGGCTACAATGACTATTTCCCTGAAGACTAAGATTACAAATATTAAACCTGCTGTAAGCACTATATTTCATATGGTATAAAGCAGGCACAAGCAAACTTGGGGCCTCCCCATGTTGCATGCTTAAACTCTCACAATTCCAAATAGCCTACCTGTTCTGACTTAAAAACAATTTCTTGTTCATAACTTGAGGGCTGCCTATATTTATAGTTTTCTTGGATTTTTAGCTACAAGGTTATTGTGAATACATTGTGTTTCCATTAGTTTAAGGAGAGTAAATGATTCATGCAAAGCATACCTTCTCATAAAATTCTTCTAGTTCACCTACCAATAAACCCAGATAGTAGGAAGCATGGTAGAGGAGGAAACGAATTTGCAGAGTCTTGAAAATTGTGAGATAAGCAAACTCCCATTTCTTAGAGAATTGCAAAAGGAGAAGAAATTGCTCCCCCTCTTTACAAATATGCACACTGGGGAGAATTTCAGAAAATTTGACCTGGGAAAAAGGACCCAGTTCCATTCCATCATGAGATTTTCAAAGTAACCATTAATAATTGGTGTATGCTATTTATTCTTTGAACTTGGGACAAAAAAAGAGCTAGTCTGCTTTGAAAATAATGAGCTACAAATGGTGGATTTGCTGACCATCACCTTTTCCCATCTGCTTTTAGGGTTCGTTAAAATGCAAATCTCCATGTTACGAGTTGAATAAACTTAGTCTTCAAGTTACTAGCCCTTTCAAAATGGATGGGCCATTCAGGTATGTAATTAAATAAAAATTGTAGACAGTATTAATGTCTGTAATCCTGTTTTAAGCATTAAAACTAGTACATGCCAGCATTTACTGAGATGTATGAGAAAATTCCACAATTTTTCTAGAAATGTGTTGTTTTTCTATATGCATTAACTATGTCTTAAATAGTTTGTACTCCAGATAGGCAATAATTCAATCTAAGAATTTTAATATAGTTTTAATTTTATTTTAATTTACTGCTATTTTCTCAGAAGGGTGGGAGATAATGTAATGAATAGCCATTTGTCTTTTCTCTATTTCACTACTGCATTTTTTCCTCCTGGGTATTACATGCTTGTGGGTACAGATATCTATACTCTCATTTGTTATACTAGTATTGGAAAAAGAGAATTTAGATTTTATATTTCAGACCTACCTCAAGTATAGCAATAATAATATGCTCCTATTTACTTAGCCATGGATCATAATTTGTGGGTTCTCCATTCACTTGAACCATAAATTGGGTTCTCATGTGAACCATAAATAGAAATTTCATAGAAAGAAAACATTGAGTTTTGAAACTGCAAACCAGCCTGAAGCTACCTATTATATTTCATATTATATTATATACTATTATATTTCATCACATAATCATCACATTTTAAATTGTGTTTTTTTTACCAACTATTATGCAGTGAAATAAAATCTGCTGTAAATAGTCTAGCTAGGCTTCCTTTCACATGTTTTGTTGCACTACACAAGCAACAGCTTCACCTATCCGCCTGATCCCTTTCAGCAAGGGTGCTTCATTCACTCTCTCGCTTGCTCGCCCATCTGTTTTTAGGTATGGTGCTTCACTCATTCTCTTACTTGCCCACCCAGCTTTCTGGCATGACACTTCATTGATTCACTCACTTGACTGCTCACTTGTCAGGAATGGCACTTCACAAGCAGGCGAGTCAGCAAGCCAGTGAGTGAAGAGCCATGCCTGAAAGGGATTGGGTAGGTGAGTGAGTGAAGGGGCCTTGCTGAAAAAGGGTTGGAGGGTGAGTGAAGCTGTTGTTTATGTAGTGTGGCAAGACATGTGGAGAGGGAATCTTAGCGGAACTGTTTACAGCAAGGAGCCCGTCCTCCTCTGTTGGCGACACTATGTGCTGGTTGTCTTGCTTGAATCAACAATGTGGCTGTTATGTGAGAAAATAAATAAATACCAATTTTGATTACCATTTATGCAGTGGTGACAACTATGTGATGAAATACAGTATATTGGTAGAAATTTGCTTTTCTTTCTATCTATAAAGCCTTTCCATGGTATTCGGTGTCCCAGCTAAATGGGGTTTGGTACAGAGAGGAGAATCTCTCAGAAATGGATAGAAATGCCATTCATGGCATATACCTCAACCAGATTTTAGAGAATTCTTCCTTTTCCACTGTAGATTATTCTGTCAGTGCCCATCTTGTCTAAAAATCAGGAATTTCTCCCAATCCCCTATTATAGCATTTTGGAAGGCTCTGAGATGTGCTGGAGAAGAAGCGGTGTGGAGATTAGTTTCCACAGATTCCTTTTCCCAAGCACAATTTGGGATACCATACTGTAATCTATATAGATATTGTTACGTTCAGTTTTTTGACATTGTGTTTTATTGCATGAAATTTTACTAAGTTTACAATATTTTTAGGGTCATTTTAATTGAATCAACAAGTTGCATCACTGAGCCTGAGAAACTAGATCAAATTAGACAAATAAAGCAAGGAAAAACAAAATGGTAAGTTTTTTAAAAAACATGTTAACTGGGAGAGGATCAAACAGTAGATTTCTTCTGGTACAATGGCAAAATTTAACATATATGTATAGCCTTTTTGTGCCTCTCTGGAGAACTGAAAAGCCCTCTGGAGCCAGACTTTGACAGCAAAAAAGGGTATCTCACCATCGTGATATTTAAAGCACAACTTTTGTATATCTTTAATATTAGGTATAATAGTAAAACACTTAATACTAAGAAACATAAGGAAAGTGATAGTAAGCAGAGGATTATTGGGGGTTTCAGTTTTATGTATGAGTTCATATTCATAATTTTGCCTATGTAGCATCAGAGGAAATATTTCCTTCCTCTCTGTTATTATTTTATTGTAGAAGACTTTCCTTGTATATATTTGTGATTAAAGGAAATCTTCCTGAGAATGGAAAACAAATTTCTCATGTGAAGCAAACTAGACTCCACTAAAACTTGTTTGAGAGATGTGGTTTCTTTGAGAGTTTTCATTCTCTTATAGCTCTCTCATGTATATTTCCCTATTGAAATGTTCCATAATTCAAAAAAGGTTGTGTTTGCATTGAACTTTTATCTATTGCCAAATCAATTTATTTTAAAAGATGAGTGAACAGTTTCATTTATGTTGAATAAAAGCATTTTTGCCCAAATGCTTTTTATGGCAAGGCTCATTAGAAAATGATGAGAAGCGTGGGCTTTTAAATACTGCTGTTAAAGCGCATCTCAAAGGTAATGTTATGCTTGAGTTTATGTGGTTCATTTTCATTTAGTTCTCATGCTTCTTCAGCCTTGAATGGCTATTTATTTTAAGACAACCATAAATTAGAGCCATTAATTAATAAATATTCTGAGGAATAATTATGTGATCATTAAAGTTCATTGCTGGAGAAGGTGACATATATAATGCTAAAATTAAGCTTGAGTCTAGAGCTGAAATAACGGTGTAATTTCCTTGAGATACATTTCATTATTAATAACTTGTGATGCCTGATGCAAGTGTTACTTTCATACGCCTAACTGTTCATGCTTGCCTCTCATTAACAATGATACAAATGCTTTGTGAGTGGAAAGGACTCTATAAAATTGTACTGAGTAAATTTTATTGATTTCATTGTGCCATCTTAGAGGTGTTTGATAACTCCCTGTGAAAGAAGTAGAAGTCAAACATTAAAAGAGTGCTACTTGTGAAAATGGGCTCAGGTAGTTCCCCAAAATGGGGCAGTGGGGAGAAAGGGAAAATGAAGCAGAACATATATTAGGATCCTTGTTACGACACATTACACATTCATTGGCGTGGCTTCCAACATTTGAAATTAAAGCCTTCCTATTGTTTGTTAGAATCGATGTTGTTATCTCTCTTTATAGCCTTCAGTTGATGGAGCTTAGTTTGAACCTAACAGTACTAATTTCATTATTTGATTGCAAGGTTTAATTACGGAAAATGTAATTCTGTTCCAGAGAGTTAGAAAGATAATAAGCAAGAAATTGGTGTTGTGTGTATGTGTTCTCCAGACTGTTGATGTCCTGGATAATAGACTTGTATACATTTAACTTATTTAATGTCTTATTTATTGTTGTTCTGCATAACTGAACTTATTATATGCATAATCAATGGTTTATTTCCAATTATAAATGAATAGAAATATTAAATCAGGAACCAAAACAACAGAGGGTTCATTGTGTGATATGACATCTGGATTCAGAATTGCACAGAACCTGCAAAACTTAAGATTCGAATTCTGTCACCCAGTACTTTTGCATAAGTTGCCTAAGCAGGCACACAATAGGCTAGGCCATATTAAGAGAGGCTAGGAGGACTGAGTGACCAGCTATCATTAGGAAGAATCTAGACTGCAGGGAGTCTTCTTTATTATTTAATTTTATTTCTTTAATTTAATTATTGATTCTGCTAAAGAGTGACTGCTGACACAGAAGTTTTATTTTTATTCCCATTCTGTGAGTGGGAATGTCTTCTCAGTTATTGCATCTGATACTATCCATGCCAAAGTGACTGAGACAACAGCCCCAAAGCTTTAGTTTTTTAAAATCGTTATTGTTTGGGTGTCCTGATTTGTCCTTCAAGAACAGCCTTAATATGATGTTGAAAGTAAAAGAAAAATGCTTTACTTCAGCAAACACAAAAGAACAGCAAATGCAGATGAAAAATGCAAAAGAAAGCAAGGAAGTCTTAATGCAGACACAAATTAAAATCTCAAAATCCAAAAGAAATAGCAGTCTTACATCAGAAAATGAGCAATGATCACTAAATCCTTAGAAGCAGACTTGAATCAATGGAGTGAAACATCAGCATCAGAGTCATTGTTACCAGCAAAAACTAACTGCTCCTGCTTCTGATTTATAGCCCTGAATTCCCCACGAGGAGATGCTATGCCAGCTCCCAATTATCTCGTGTTTCTAGCAGCTATTGTAGCTGAACGCCGCCTGTGCTCTGTTTCCTTTCACCTCTCCAGAAATGTGGGCACTTGCAAAACCACATTGTCTTATTCCTCTTCCCCCTCCAATTCCTGAGCACTTTCTTGCTCCCCTTCATCTTCTGAAGATGAGGAATCCCTATGGGGAAACCTAGTTCAATTACAGTACAGGCATGGGGTTTACCCAAATGACACACCTAGTGACTACCTCTTTTGGGAGGTGGTGTGCCCACCAGCCAACTACCCCACCCCACTCCACCCCAGCCAGCCATAGCAGCTAAGATACATTATAGACAAATTCAAGGGGATAGCTGTTGTGGCTTTGAATTTTTTTTAATTTTTTCTTTTTAAAATTCCTAAAAATCAGTAGATGTGTGAACCTTTCTGAAATGTGGGGGGAATTATGCCCTGGTTATGTTGTGTCATGTAGAGAAATTCAAAGAGATAGCTCTTGTAGTTTTTCAAAAGTTATTTGTAAAAAAACTTTAAACAGTTCCAGAAAAGCAGTAGATAAGTGAAAAGTTCTGAAATGGGGTGGGGCGGGGCAGTGATAATTGTGTTCAACAATTGTAGCACATTTCATCCCAATAGCTCTAAAATCTTTTATTGGGAGTAACAATATTTCAAACTCGAAGCAATGTGCCAGGAATACTTTCTAAACAAAGGTTCTTTTTATTGAAATTTCAGTGTGAGAGGGTATATCAGAACTTTTACACTTACACAAAGAATGATATTAGACATACAGATTCTATGTAACTACATTGAATCCACAAACCTACAGTTACATTGGCTAACAAACAAACAAAGGTGGTGTGTGTGTGTGTGTGTGTGTACATTTTTACTCAGCATTTACATACACCTTTATCAATCCACAGGCATAGATCACAACTTTTTCCGCTGTCTCCTGGAGACGAACATCTCTTAGGCCGGACTGCTTCTTTCAAAGCTGCCAATGCACCACAACTTCTAAAATGCCAAAATGCATCCTCTTTCCCTAAGAACAGTGCCAAGGATCGGAAATTGACTCTGCAAACGTATCATGACAGTACTTCCAAAATCGCACCCCTTTGTCTTCCCTTGAGAAAAGGAGGCCAAGTGTCCAGAACCCTGCTTTCTCATAGCAGACCTGACAATCCCAATACACCATCTCTTTCCATAGAGCATGGCAGGTGAACAGTGCTGCTGTCTGTCACACTTGAGAATTATTAGATTCAGTCTTTTATAGGAATGTTTCTTCTGATGTTGTTCTAAAGTTGTAAATGAATGATAGATGTTTTTCCAGCCTGAAACACCCTGGCTTCATCTAAATTTCCTGGCAGATGTTGACTGTGTAATTGATGTTGGTAAATGATGTAATCCTTGTGTTGACTTCCTTCTTAACGTAAAGAACCTTGTAAAATTTCCCTAACTTAAAGAGCCATTGTCTCTGATTAATGTAAACATGTAGTTTCCCCCCAAAAGTTTGAGAGTTAATCATTTATCACAGTGTTGATCAGCAAATTTTAATTACAGTTCCTAAGTGTAGTTGTTCTTCAGGCCTCAGGCTTCAGAATGGTGTCTTCCAAATTATTCATCTTTTATACAATTCCATTCAAACCATACCTCATATATTTTTCCATGACAAATGTGCAGGCACACACACAGCTTCCCAAACATAAATCCTCATTAAATTACTTACTTCTTTATGGGGAGGATGTCCAAACTGTGGCCTTCAAAGCTATATTTTAGGCCTCATGGTTTGCATGCAATTTTCTTTACCATTAGCTAACTCTACAGGCAGTCCCCACCTTACAAACATCCAACTCACAATAACTCATAGTTGCAAATGGGAATGAGACAACAGGAAGTGAGAGGAATCTACCCATCGGAAGGGATATTTACTCCCGAAAGAGTTATGTGGAAAAGCCTCCAGTAAAGCTTTCTCACCAATTCTTGTTTGCATAAAAAGCAAAAAATTAAAATCCAGTTATCATAGGTACAGAAAACGAGATGCAATCTTCTGAATAGGGACACAGACAGCAAAACAAACACCACAGGGGTATTAACATTTCCTTATGCTATTCAAAGCTACACATAGATAGCTAGCCACCTTCTAGCACACTAAAACCACTGATTAGTATGTCTACTTATACATTATAGTGGCCATACCAAGACCAAGTGCCAGATCCAGGGAGTTAACTTAAGGGCAAAGTATGGTGAGTGATAAAAGCCTAGGGGTAGGACATGTGGATCCAAACTAGAAAGGGGTCCTTTTATTGCTGAGTCAAAAGAAAAAGGGAGACAGATTTTTAAAGATGTTTTTATAGTAATCGGTGTTTTTAATAATAATTATGGTAAATTTGTTTTCAGCTTACTTTATTAATCCTGACATCTCTGAAATATGTAATCTAGTCAATAACATTTGAGGTTTCTTAAAATCAACCTAAACATAATTGACCCATGGCTTTATTATTAAAGTGTAATACGATTGGTCTTCTAAAACCAATGGTATTCAAGGGTCCTATCCTCCAAGCAAGGATGGTCATAAATTTGCTGTTGTATATCATTTGTCTATTATGACTCAAAGTAATTAGCATAATGCTGTCACTTTTGTATCACTACATAGTTTTAAGTATGCCTCAAAGTCATTAGAAATACTTCACACCAGAATGACATAATTAGATTCCTGAGTCTACTGTGGATTAATAGGCATTTAATATTATGCAAATTAGATCTAGGAAGCTTAGATTACTACATGATCAAAATTCTCAGCACAAAAATATGAGATGCAAGTAAGCTGTGAATTTAGAGACCTATGGGAATCGAACACAGAACACTGAACGGTAGCAATATGATGTTTATGGTATCCTTTTGAGAGCAGATAAGCCAGCCATTAAATAGAGAAAGTGTATTGAAAATAGAAGTAAATGGAAGAAGCACTGCTATAAAAGAAAACAAAATTTCCCAAGCCTTTCATCCTATAATTATATTTAATTCTGAGCCAGGTAGAATATTTCAGTGACACATGAGTAACCATGAGTTGGTAAGTCCTATTCTCAGGGGAACAATTCAAAAATATAACTACAAGTTAAAATAAGCAAGTTAACTAATAAAATTGTAATTGGGAGAGCTTAAGTGACTGAATTGAAGATTGACTTATGTGATTCCTATAGGATTCCAAATAGGTTTATAAATTACAGATGAGACAATCTTTCCCAAATCCCTTGGTAGCATAGCAATAGAAAATAAATATTGCTGGCTCTGTTGGACAGATGCTTTGCAGAACTCCGCTCCTCACTAACAAACACCACTCAGGTGGAACTAATCACTGTCAAACTTTCAGCCTTCCTAAGGAATCCTCACGGGAAAGAAAATCACCTTAAACTTGAAAGACCAGGTTCTACCTACCATCCAAGGGGAACCCATGATCTATCTCAAAGAAGGAGACATCCAACAATATAAAGTTACACCAGTAGATTTCCAAAGCTGCCAGATCACTGAGGTCATTGTAATGGATGGCAAAAAGAGAGATGTGTCCATCTTAGCCTTGTGGTGAAATATTGCTTTGCTTTGGACTTTCTTACTCCTGAGGATCAATAACCTAAATAGGGTCAAATGAACAAACATTGCTCTCCTTAAGAAGTGGCTCAGTCTTCCTAGATCAACCATTAATAAGATCCTATACACTGCTCAGTGATGCAAAGGAATATGGATTCTGAAACTGGGGAATTCAGGGGATACTGCAACCATCTTTCATACAGTCCTTATGAAGTGGGAACCAGCAGGGTGTAGTGGTATGAAACACATAGGGCAGAACAGAGAGGACGGATTGATTGCATGAGTCATCTTTGGCTTTCACAACTGGAAGCAACCTAAATATATGCTGTCCACAATGTGTTTTATTTACTTCCATGTATAGTTTTAAGTCACATGAAAAAGTTGGAGTATACATTCAATAGATAAATAATAATTAAGGTTATATAATATTTTGCAAATTCCCAATATTTCCTTAACTTGCTGTTCGGGATAACATGACAATTAAAGAAAAGTTATCTTATACCCATGATATAGAAGTTACAGTAAGACAATATGACATTTGTGTGTCATTTTAATGCGTTAACTTTGTTTGTTTCTTTTCTCATAGTGATGAATCAAACATCCTTAAGAATACTGATGATGTAGTAGCTGTACATGGATTTTACAATCAAGGGGACAACTCAAATAATAGTATGTATTTTTTGCCAATAACCTGTTTTCTTTTATTCTTATGTATCTATCATACTGTATATCTATAACACATTTAAAATGTCTAAATGTATTCCTTAATGTTGATTGATTTCATAGTGAACTTCAGCGCACTTAAGTCTTGTGGAGTTCAGCAGGATATGATTTCAGATAGGCAGATATATAGTAGGCATGGTTAAGTTCGTTGGGAATCTTCATAATTCAGAATAAATTTGGAAAGATTTCCTTTTTGAAGCGATTTCAAGGTTTTTAAGGAAACCGGAAGTCCCTTTCCCTTCCTAGGCTTTTTCCGCCATTTCTCTTATGAATCAGTAGGTGAGTCAGAAATGATCTAGCTTTCCCCACGCTTCTGTTCCCTGGCCTTTGTTCAAGGCAGAGAAGCCTTCTAAACCAGTGTGCATGGATTCTCTTTCCTTTCCCTCCCGCGTTGGTGAGAGAAGCTGTTTAAACCAGTGTGGATGGGATGGATCCACATCAGTTTAAACCAGTGTGGATGGGATGGATCCGTGTCTGTTTAAACAAGTGTGGATTGATTCCTTTCCTTTCCCTCCCGCCTCCCGAGTCAGTCTTAAGCGAGAGAAGTGGTTTTAACCAGTGTGGATGGGATGGATCCACATCAGTTTAAACCAGTGTGGATGGATTCCTTTCCTTTCTCACCGGTGTCAGTTTAAACCAGTGTGGATTGATTCCTTTCCCTCCCCCCTCCGAGTCAGTCTTAAGCGAGAGAAATGGTTTTAACCAGAGTGGATGGATTTCTTCCCTTTGCTTCCCCCACCCCTTCTGGAGTAAAACAACTACTTTCAAAGTAAAGACCACCCAATGAAACAGGAAATAACACTTTGAAACCATTAACGAAGGATTCGAAAGTTTTGAAAAGTATAGAACTTTAGAACTTTAGAATTGACTTTAGATCCAAATCACCAGCTTCCTCTACATCTGAAACGAGTTTTGAACCATTTTTTTGGATCAAACAACCCTAGTATACAGTTGTAGTCTAAGGCACTCAGAGTAGTCTAGCCCAGTGTTTCCCAACCTTTTTTGAGCTGCGGCACACTTTTAACATTAAAAAAATCCAGGGGCACACCACCAACCAAAATGACACAAAATGACACTCTAACACAGTAAAGAACGGCTGGGGGTTGGTGGCCTGCTGGGAGCAGCTGCTAGGAGTGCCGAAGCCGGGGGGCGGAGCCAGGCTGTGCCATGCCTCGCCCCCTACCCCCGGCTTCACCTCTCCTAGCAGCTGCTCCAGCCTTGAGGGGGCAGTGCCAAGCCAGCGGTGCCAGAGCCAGCACAATGCTGGCTTGGCACTGTCCCCTCAAGGCTGGAGCAGCTGCTGGGAATGCCAAAGCCGGGGGAGGGGGCAGAGCCAGGCCGCGACATGCCCCGCCCCTCCCCCCAGCTTCAGCTCTCCTACAGGCCACACCATGCCCTGCCCCCTCCCCCCAGCTTCAGCTCTCTGACAGAGGAGGAGCATGAGCAGTGGACGGGCTTCAGTGGGCGGGGCTCCTCCATGCAGCTTCAGCGAGCGAGGGGCGAGAGTCATGGTGGGAGTCATGGCTGATTGGAGGCTGGCTGGGGAAACAGCCGAAGGAGGCGGCGCCCCGGTCCCTTTTTCTTTTTCTTCGCCACTGCCCAGCCCTTCCTCCTACCCCAAGCAGCAGGAGTTTGGCAGGAGGGGGGAGGAAGGGGGGCAGAGAGCTTTTCTCGCGGCACAGCAGGAGGTCCGTCACGGCACACTAGTGCGCCATGGCACACTGGTTGAGAAAGACTGGTCTAGCCAATCTGTGGGTGAAAAGGGTGGGGTATAAATATAGTAATTACATTATTGTATTGCACTGGTGGAGTGGGGGAGCAAAGTACTGCACAATGGGCAAGAGGGAAGCAAATGTATTATGGGTTTAAAATTCCTGCATTATGAACAAGAGAAATCTGCATTGTATCCTGCTTCTTTGAGCAAGAGAAATAGATTGAAACTTTATTTGAAAAAGAAAAAAGAAAATGTATTTTAAGTTTTTGCACTTCAGATATTTTGGATTGTAATTTAGAAACTACTGGCTACGCTGGCTGGGATCTGTGGGCATTTTGGGTCAAAGCATCTGGAAGGCACCACATTACCCTTTCTTGGCTATTAGATCCTAGTTTCCCTCGATGGACTGTCACCTTGTCATGGTGAGGGGGCTTGCATGTTCCAATGAACCTGCAGGCATAACGACTGGAGTCGTGCACTCCCAGGAGTGGCCGCGTGGGAGGTTCCAGACCAAGCACAGTCCGAAGACCAAAAGATCTCAACAGCAGAGCAGGTGGAGGATAACATGGTACATGTTACAATGGCTGTGAAGATGGAAGAAGGCTGCAACAGATTGAGAAGCCACTGTCATCGTGTTAACTATACCACCGGTGGAACCTCACTCTGTGAAGACTGTGTGTTGGTCAGTTGTGCACTGACCTCCACACATTAAAAAAAGCTCATGCACAGGCACCTTCCAAGAAAAATAAAAACAAACCAACAAAAGTCCCATAGTGATCAGCGAGTGGTAATGGGGGCAGAACTGTGAAATCTGGAAGCCCCTGGTCACAGACTGGGACATGGGCAGTAGATACAGACTCAGTCGTTCTACCTCAAAGTCCTAGGCATTTCAGTAGTTCGGCAGCTGTATCCATGACTGGGCAGCCCTTTTTAGAATCTACTCTGCTCACCAGACGGGGAAGGGGCTAGAAAAGATGCCCTAAACATAGTCTGCCTCACTTATCCCTAACTGGCCTGCCACATCCAGTGGGGTCACCACCCTGTGGCCAAAAAACAAAATTTAACTTTGAAAATGGAATGTACGGACACTGATGGACAACACCAAAAGTGAATACCACGGACACAGAACTGCTATCATTGTAATAGAGCTGGGATGCTTTAACGTCGACATAGCAGCACTTTAGGAGATCCAGAGAGCAGGAGAGGGACAGCTGAAGGAAGAAAAAGGATCCTACACCTCCTTCTGGAAGGGACTGCCTGAAGAAGACCAAAGCATGCACGGAGTTGGCTTTGCTATCAGAAATGATCTGGCGAAGCATCTGACCGAAGCACCAACTGGCATCAATGAACGACTCAACCCTCTGAACTGAACTTGCCAAAAACCAACAGGCAACCATCATAAGTGCCTATGCGCCAACAATAGATGCTGATTAAGACATCAAGGTCAATAGTTTCTGCAGTCTGCTCTTTCCCCCTTTTTTTGAAGAGGGTGATGATAGTGGCATCCTTGAAATCTGCTGGGATTTTCTTGGTCACCCACTCTTTTTCAATGAGCTGGTGGAGTTGTTGTGTCAGCTCAGGTCTTCCCTCTTTAAAGATTTCAGCAAGGATCGCATCAGGTCTGCTGGCTTTGTTATTTTTTGTTGGCTGATGGCATTGCTGACTTCTTCCAAACTAGGCAGTGCTGCAAGCTCATCTTTAGTTTGTGTTGGGATTTGTGAGAGAACCTTTTTGGCCACATTGGAGCTGCGATTCAGGAGGTTTTGGTAGTGTTCTTTCCAAAGTGACCCATTTAAGATGGAATTAGGTGTCAAACAGGGATGTGTTATTGCCCCGACTTTGTTTTCCACCTTCATCACTATGTACTTCACCTTGTTGATGAGAAGCTTCCCACCGGAGTGGAAATCATCTATCGGACATATGGCAGGCTATTTAACCTCGACAGACTGAGAGCCAAGACCAAGTTTACAGCAACATCTATTATAGAACTCCAGTATGCGGATGACAACGTCGTCTGTGCGCATTCAGAAGAAGACCTACAAGCCACTCTAAACACCTTCGCAGAAGCATACGAGAAGCTCGGCCTGTCATTGAACATCAAGAAAACCAAAGTGCTCTTCCAGCAGTCATCAGCCAATCCCTCTCCAATTCCAGAAATACAGCTTAATGGTGTAACATTTGAAAATGTTGATAACTTCTGCTACATTGGCAGCCACCTCTCCACAAAAGTCAACATTGACACTGAAATTCAGCACTGCCTGCGCTCTGTGAGTGCAGCATTTTTTCGAATGAAGCAGAGAGTGTTTGAGGACCGGGACATCCGTAGGGGTACCAAGGTGCTTGTTTATAAAGCTGTTGTCCTCCCAACCCTGCTATACGTCTGCGAGACATGGACAGTCTAAAGACGTCACATGCAACTCCTGGAATGATTCCATCAGCGCTGCCTCCAACAAATCCTGCAAATCTCTTGGGAAGACAAGTGGACAAATGTCAGTGTGCTGGAAGAAGCAAAGGCCACCAGCATTGAAGCAATGGTCCTCCGCCATCAACTCTGCTGGCCTGACCAGGTTGTCCAGATGCCCAACCACTGTCTCCCAAAGCAGTTGTTCTATTCCGAACTCAAGAATGAAAAACAGAATGTTGGAGGACAGGAAAAAAGATTTAAAGATGGGCTCAAAGCCAACCTTAAAAACTGGCATATACACTGAGAACTGAGAAGCCCTGGCCCTTGAGCACTCCAGCTGGAGGTCAGCTGTGACCAGCAGTGCTGTAGAATTTGAAGAGGCTTGAATGGAGGGTGAAAGAGAGAAATGTGCCAAGGGGAAGGAGTGTCAAGCCAACCCTGACCAGGACCACCTTCCACCTGGAAATTAATGCCCTCACTGCGGGAAAAGATGCAGATCGAGAATAGGGCTCCATAGTCACCTACGGACCCACCGCCAGTACACCGAATTTGGAGGACCATCATTCTCAGACAATGAGGGATCGCTTAAGTAAATACAGTAAGTATTAGGTTCTAGTGCTTTAAATAAGAGTTTAGGCATTGTCTTGTCTTTTCTGAAACAAAGAAAATTATTGCAATAAAATAAATTCCTTCTGCATCTTTTAAAAATTTAGTTACTTAGTATGCGTTCAATTTATATATGCATTTTTGTCTTGATTAGTTTTTTTTATAATGCATATATAGTTGAGCATCTCTTATCCAGAATCCTAAAATACGCCCAAAAATAAAATTGTCTACATGAATGGCTGAGTTAGTGTCATCTTTGGTTTCTAATAGTTCACTGTAGTAGTATCTTTTATTGATTGGCTCATTGGTTCACTGTATATAAACTTTGTTTCATGCACAAAATTATTAAAATGTTGTGTTAAAAATTACTTTCAGACAATGTGTATAAAGTACAGGCAGTCCCCAAGTTACAATTTAAGAACAGGTACATTTTTTAAAAACTTCAGCCATGTCTGTCTATTGTAGCTTTGAATAGCATAGGGAAGGGTGAACACCCAGTGGTGTTTGTTTTACTGTCTGTGCCCCTGTTCAGAAGATTTTACCCTACCGTTTCCCTTTTGCGCTGCATAGTATGCAGCCCACTGTGATCCCATCACTGTTTTAACTGTTTTAATTGTAGTTCTATTTTAATGGGGGTTTAATGTGGTTTTATGAGATGTCTGCTAATGGTAGGTTACATACCTGTGACCATCTTTCTTCGAGTAGAGCTCTGTGAATCCACACTTATGAAGTTTTCGCGCCAGCGCGGACTTCCAACGGAAACTTTCCCAGTTTGAAAAGTTTTGGCGGTAGCTCTGCCCAGCCGGCCCGGAGGGCATAAAAGGCGCATCCATGCGCGCCCACCCCATTCCTACGCCACAATTGCAACTAGGAATGGTGGTTTGAGATAGAGGGGATGGCCGGGCGGGTTCGTGTGGATTCACAGAGCTCTACTCGAAGAAAGATGGTCACAGGTATATAACCTACCATTCTTCTTCGAGGGCTCTGTGAATGCACACTTATGAAGACTTACCGAGCTAAGGTAAAGGAGGTGGGGAAAAAACCAGCCAATTTTGAAAAACCGAACAGGTTTATTGCAACCAGCAATATGAATAAATAACATTATCAACAGTGAAATAAATAAGAGTGGAAGGCATGCTCCCACTTGTAAACATAGTGCAACAAGCACCATTCATGCCAGACACGCAGGCCTCACAGTATAAAGTGCAACAAGCACCATTTATGTCAGGCACGCAGGCCTCACAGTACAAGTGCACCATAGGTGCAACATAGAACCCTAGGGATTCTAGGTAAAGCGCGCTTTAACCGGTAGACTGTGCCCCGGGCCCGGGGCACGGCACACTTAGCCCCTCTACAACGGTAGAGAGGTTTGATCGACCCAAGAACTGTCGATCCAAGCGTTAGAGGGGGAAAAACAGGGTAGACTGTTAGATATTATCCTTGCAGGCCCTTGGGAGTGAGGATCGCTCAACCAAAAGCCGCCTCCCTTCCAAATAGGGTGTCTACCCGGTAGTGGGATGTGAAGGTGGAGGGGTTGGCCCAGATGGCCGCCCTACAAATTGAATCCAGAGGGATCCCCTGGAGGAAGGCTGTCGACGTGGCCACTGCTCTAGTTGAGCGGCCCTTAACTCTAGGGGCAAAACACGGTTGACGGGCTATCTGATAGCACAACTCAACCAGGAAGCCACCCAATTAGACAGCCTCTGAGACGACACCGGCAAGCCCAGCTTGTCGGTGGCGTAGGAGACGAAAAGTCTGGTCGACCGTCGGTAGTCTGCCGACCTGCCCTTGTAGACCCAGAGGGCTCTCCTGACATCGAGGGCTCTGAGGGTCGACTCGTTCTCTCCAGACCGAGAGGGCACCAGGTCTGGAAGTACAATGTCAGTGTTTAAATGGAACGGGGACACCACCTTAGGAAGGAAAATGATGTCCGTCCACAAGATGGCCCTGTCCGCCAGGAACAGCAGGTAGGGCTCGTCCACATGCAGCGCCGCCAGCTCGGAGGGTCGACGCACCGAAGCAATGGCGACCAGGAACGCCACCTTCCAGGAAAGGAGGCGTTGGTCGATGGACGATAACGGCTCGAATGGTGGGGCCGCAAGGCAGGACAGCACCAGGTCAAGGTTCCAGCCGGGCATCGGTGGATGCACGGGAGGGTGGGTGTTGTTTACCCCTCTGAGGAATCTTTTGACCATCGGGCACTGGAACAGCGAAGGACCACCCCTCTGCTGATTGTGCCAGGTGAGCGCCACCAGGTGGGTCTTCACCGAAGACGTGGACAGTCCTCTGTCGACCAGTCCGGCCAGGAAGTCAAGGGCTGCCGGAATCGAGAGCGGGAAGACGGCGCTGGAATGGGCGGTCTGGAACTTGGCGAAGCGGGCGATGCAAGCTGAGTACGCCTTCGACATTGCCGGTTTGTGGGCTGCAGCCAGGATCGCCGCTACGGCCGGTGAGACGTCCAGCGCCGGGAGATCCTCCATGCCGTCAAGTGCAGGGACGGGAGGTCCGGGTGTAGAAGCAACCCCTTCTCCCGAGTCAGAAGATCTGGCCGGCGAGGGAGATGGATGTAACTCCCCTCGGCCAGGTATAGCAGGGTCGGGAACCAGACCTGCCTCGGCCAGTAGGGAGCGATGAGGATGCAGTCGGTCCCCGATAGCTGGATCTTCTCGATGATGCGGAGAAGAAGCGGGAATGGCGGGAAGAGGTAGAAGAAACCCGTCGTCCAATCGAGCAGGTCCGGATGCAGCATCCATTCGTGGGACGACCAGCTGGTTCTGCTGAGAGAGTCCGCCTCCAAGTTCTCGACTCCCGGGAGATGGACGGCCTTGGGGGTCACTTGGTGACGAACACACCACTCCCATAAGCTCTGGGCTAGGGTCAGGAGCCTTCTCGAGCCTGTTCCGCCTTGCTTGTTGACGTAGTACATGGCCACTATGTTGTCTGTCCTGACCAGTACCACGCGTCCCTTGACAAGGGGGGCGAAGGCCCGAAGAGTCTTGGCTATAGCCAGGAGCTCGAGGTAATTGATGTAGTGGAGCCTCTCCACCGCCGACCATTGGCCGTTGATCGACAGACTCTTTGTGTGGCCTCCCCAGGCAAGCAGCGATGCATCGGTCGTTAGCGTGATGGATAGGGTCACCATGTGGAATGGTACCCCTAGGCACACGTTGGCGCTGGAAGTCCACCATCGGAGGGAGTCCTTGACCTTTTCCGGAAGGGAGAGCTTCTTTGAGTGGTGCTCCCTGACTGGATCGAAGTGGTCGAGAAACCAACGTTGCAGCGGTCTGAAGCGTAGATTCGCCAGTGGGGTGACGGCCACTGTGGATGCCATGTGGCCCAGTGTGACTTGGACCTGCTTCGCCATGATGTAAGGCCGGGTGCAGCTGTTCACTTCTTGCCGAAGCGCCTGAAATCTGACCTCTGGCAGATAGGTGAGCTGATCGACGGAGTCGAACATTGTCCCGATGAACTTTATGGTCGTGCATGGGACCAACTGTGACTTCTCCTCGTTGAGGCGTAGGCCTAACGATGAGAGTAGTTGAAGCGTCGCCGTGACCTGTTGTTGTAGCAGTTCCGGGGACTGAGCCGCCAGCAGCCAGTTGTCTAGGTAAGGGAAAATCCGGATTTTCTCCCTTCTCAAGTGCGCAGCCACAACCGACATGCACTTGGAGAACGTTCGAGGAGCCGTCCCGAGGCCGAAGGGAAGGACGTTGAAATGGTACGCCCTTCTGGCCACCTTGAAGCTTAGGAACCGTCAATGGGCAGGTCTGATCGAGACGTGGAAGTATGCGTCCCGGAGGTCGATCGAGGCGAAGTAGTCGCCTGCCCGGAGAAGAGGGAGGATGGACGACACTGACATCATCCTGAATTTCCTCGGCGAAACGTACGCGTTTAGGTCTCTGAGGTCCAGGATGGGTCGCAGGGAACCGTCTGGCTTCGCTACGGTGAAGTACCGTGAGAAGAATGCCTCTCTTTCCTTGCTCTGCGGAAGCGGTGACACTGCTCCCTTTTGAAGCAAGCTGTCGACCTCCTTCAAGATCACCTCGGACGGCTCTGTCTCGACGATGAACCCTGTTGGCGGGAGCTTGTCGAATTCCAAGGCATAGCCGTTTTCAACAATCCGGAGAACCCATGCCTCTGAGGTGATGCGTCGGCAAGCACCGATGAAGCGGGTCAGGGGGTCTCCGAACGGCGGGTGAGATGGTGGAGGTCGAGGGCTGGGAAGAGGCATGGTGGTGGCAGCGGTACCTAGCAAGGAGGCGGTGTCGTCCTTCGCTCCGTCAAACACGGCGTTTCGAATGTCCATTGCCGTTGTTCTGACACGGCCTCGACTTGTTGCGTTGGCAGGGCCGGTTGTTCTGCTGCTGCTGCTGCTGCCTCGGCTGCTATTGTTGTTGCTGCTGCGGGGCCGAGTATGGTCGTGGGGACTGGCGGTACTGCGACCTGGGCTGGAATTTCGCCCGTTGGTAGTACCGGGTCCTGGGCTGTGCTGGTGGTCGATCCAACTTGGCCATCAGGACCTTGAAGTCGTGATTGGCCTTCAGCTTGTCATCTGTGCCCACAAAGAAGAGTCCCTGGGCATCGAACGGCAAGTCCTCGATGGTCTTCTTCGAGTTGGAGGACAACCCAGAAGATTTCAGCCACGCGTGTCTGCGGATGGCGACACCGTGGGCCAGCAGCTTTCCTGAGGTGTCCTCCGTGTGGCGGGACATCAGGATCTGGTGGTGTGCCAGCGCCTGCGCTTCCTGCAAGATGGAGGCCAGCGCAGTCTGCTGTTCCTGGGAGAGATCCTGGAAAAAGGGTTGAGCCCTTTCCCAAAGGATCTGATGGTAGGCTCCCATGCACGCCCGTACTCCGCCATCTTTGTTAGCAGGAGCCCGGCTCGGTAGATCTTTCTACCGACCGTGTCGAATCTCTTCCCTTCTTGGTCAGAGGGGGCTGTGGACTCTCTGCCTGAAGACTGGGAGGAGGTGACGATCATCGAGTTGGGTGTCGGATGATCGTGCAGCCATTCCTTCTCCCTCTCGTCGATCTTGTACCACGCCTGGCTCTTGCGGAGTCTGTCGGTGACGAGGATGGCTCCAACTCACAGCCTCTGTGGGAAGGTGTTCGGTCCATGGCGACCGACAGGATGGACCCCGACATCACTGATCGCGGGGCTTCGCCTTCCTCGACCTCGTCTTCCGACAGCGGTCCCACGTCCGGTACCACCGGAAGTGGGGACGTTGGTGGCTCTCTCGACGTGGATGGGACCGCGGTCACCACCGTCGATGCAGGGGGAGGCTTCTTTGCAGCCGGGGCCATGGCGAGCCTTGTTGTTTGCCTGCCCTTCTCGGGTGACGTCACGAACAATTGTCGGACCGAGGGCTGAGCCTGGGGGACTCTGACGACGGTCTGAACCGAGTCTCCCGGTGAGATGGTCTGCTGCTCTACCCCTGTCTCCACAGCGAGAACAGGGGCAGGCGGGGAATCAGGGCACGACGCCGATGATGATGACGTCAGATTCCTGCGTCTCTTCGGAGACGGGGGTCTCGAGGCTCCGGCCTCCAGAGACTTGCCCGGAGTCACAGGAACCAGGCCTCTGGTCTGGGCTCTACGGGCTTCCTCACTCAACCTCCGGAATGCTATTTCCATAGCTCTGTTGGAGGGAGTCTTCGAAATAGCCGACCTCTGGGAGAGGCCCGACGCCATTGAGCTCGTTGATGAGCGGCGAGGTGGAGGCAGCTGAACCGTTTCTGTCGTCATGGTGCAGGGCCTCTTTGGCGCCGAAGTCTTCGAGGAGACAGACTTCGTGCCCTTCTCCTTCCGTGGACGCTTCTTCCCGGCTGGGTGAGCGGTCGACACGGCGGGGGCCGGAGCAGCCGCCCCGGTCCCCAAGGAGGTAGATGGGACAGCCGTCGCCATCTCTGGAGGGCAGAAAGCACGCTCCGTCAGGTAGGCCTGAAGCCTCCGGGCTCTCGCTCTTCTGGTGTGCGACGAGAAGGCCTGGCAGTGTCGGCAGACAGGAACAACGTGCCCCTCTCCGAGACACCGAAGGCACTTCGAGTGACCGTCGCAGTCCGGGATCTTGCTACCGCAGGATAAACACTTTTTATAGCTGGTTGTGGACATACTATGCTCACACAACCAGCCGTATTTCCGATGTTGCCCAAGTGGCGGAAAACAAAGGAATGGGGTGGGCGCGCATGGAGGCGCCTTTTATGCCCTCCGGGCCGGCTGGGCGGAGCTATCGCCAAAACTTTTCAAACTGGGAAAGTTTCCGTTGGAAGCCTGCTCTGGCGCGCAAACTTCATAATTGTGCATTCACAGAGCCCTCGAAGAAGAATTGTTTTTTATGAATTGCTGTGAGCCGCCCTGAGCCATCTGGGGGGGAGGAGGGGCAGCAGACAAGTATGAAGTAATAAATAAATAAATAATACTTTCTGTCCTGTGATTATTGCATTTTGAAAAATTTGGCTTGTTGTGGAAAACAAGGATTAGTGATAAAGCATTGGTGGAAGCAACTTTTCCCCATGATAATTATGTCAGGAGGGAATTTCCCTTCCTAGGCATTAATACCCCAAATTCTGCCCGGGGTGGGGGTGGGGGATTACATTTTTGAGTTCCAAGCATTTTGGATTAGGGATACTCACCCATATATTAATTATTCCAATAGAGAGAATAATTTCAACCTTATTTCTAAATTATTCAAAGGCATCCTGAGAATTTAACTTTTCTGTCTATGAAAGAGTACTCACTATCTCAGTCTTCCCATCTTTCAGCTCCTGCTCTACTCTAAGGAGATCTTGTAATTCAGAGATCTCCTTTGTTAAAATTGGATATTAAAAATAGCAAACATGAATTAAAAGATTCATTCATGTAGTTTTTTATAGCAAGGATTCAATTTCATTTTGTAGGTTAGGGATTCAATGCACAAGATATTGTTACCAAACATTTGCAATTATAGAGTTATAGCTTGCAATATTCCTTTACTGGAGCAGATATATGTCTTGATACTGTATGTGGACCTGTAATTCATATTTTAACAGGTAGTGGAGTTAACAGCTTACAAGAGTTCTTCAGCCCCAAAGATATAATATTCTTGGGCAAAGAGAGTTCTACAATCCTTGATCTTCACTACCTTCCTTTTAATTTGGGAATACGTTACTGTGCCATAATTTTGGTCAACCAGGAGGTAAATATAATTTTTAGAACATAATCCATTCTAGATGAAATTTAGTATGATAACAGCTAGGTTGATATCTGCAACATCATGTGAACTTATCCACTGCTGTCTTTTGAAAGGATTAATTCATAGCTGCTGTTTTATATCTATTTACCCGGAAGCACCAAGGAAATCAGTGTGGCTTTCTCTGAGTAGGCATTTGTAGGATTGTGCTATAATTCTATTTTATGTGGGGATTTTATTGAGTCATAATGGTGCATTTTCCAAGAAAGAAAGCAGCAGATTTTATTTTCTTTTAAAAAGTATTCATCTTTGTAATAAGGTACCGTACTTGTTTAGATCACAAGGTTCCTAAAAGATTCAGTTTAATCGGAGTCAAAATGGGAGGGTTCGACCTTTTAAAAACTTAATATTACTACATGTGCAAATAATCTATGGTGAAGAAAGTGGTGTTGCTGTCTGACATACTTTGACCTTCATGTACAGATGTCAGGTTTGCCTCCAGGTATAACCATAAATTGTCAAGGTCTATTAATTGGAACCTGCATTTCACAGTTAATAAATGGGACCAGATTGTCCCAATAAAGACAGAAATATTGCTTTAAATTAGCAGCAATTGGAGCAATCTAGTGTGGGCTTCCACTGTAGTAGATATTAAAAACCTGTGTGTGTGTGTTTGTGTGTGTAAATATCTGAGTAACAGTGAGTTCTACCTTTTCTGACTCTAGTGAATAAAAAATGTAACATGAATGAAAATGCATCTCCCAAATCAAATGGTTTTTCTGTCTTTGAAGTTTTTGGCTATTATGTACACACTGGAAAAAGCATAGCAAAACAACGTAATGAGAAAAAAACCCTTCCTAGATTATTCTGTGCCTCAATGCAATGTCTGGATAATCTGAATCCACATTTGCATTGGTTGATCCCATGGCATTCTACTATATAAATGCCTGCTCTTCATATACAGAGCCAGTTACATTTTTTACCCCTTAAATTGCAATTATCAGTAGTTAATGGAAAAGTGACTTTGCGGTCATTGCTAAGGTGGTGAGTTAAGAAAAAGACAAAAGGATTGCAGGCCTTTATAAAAAAATTGCAAAGCTAAATTACTTTATGTACTTATTAATAAGTTGACCTCATGAACAGGTAGAGGGCAGGTTTGGGGGCCAAAATTGCCTTATATACTTGTGTATACATTGACCTCAAGATTAGGTAGAGACTTGGGGCCAAAATTATGGATTTTGATATGATTTGTTAATGAGTTGAACATTATTCTGTGCATTGGGGAAAGCATCAGCACTACCCCAGGGGCCAACTGCCCTTGACTACTACAATTTTCCCATCCAGGAATTTTTTAAAAACAGCAGCATCACACAGCATAGAGAGTAGTAGAGCACGTTGGTGCTTCTTTTACTTTCTCCTAGGACAGGCTAAGCTCTTGCCGTTTACCACTCTGCTCAGGTAACAGAATGGTTCCTTTGTTTTTTTTAATACAGGCAATTCCCAAGTTAGGAACATTATAGGGTCTGTAGGTTTGTTCTTAAGTTGAATTTGTATATAACTCAGGACAATGACTTTTTAAAGTGTAACTCCAGTCACACACATAGTATAAGCTTTGGATAGCATAGGGAAGGGTTAACTCCCCTGTGGTGTTTGTTTTGCGTCAGTGCCCCTGTTCAGAAAATTTCATCTCAGTTTCTGTCCCTGTGATTATTGGATTTTGAAAATTTTGGCTTGTTGTGGAAACAAGGATTGTTGGGAAAGTTTCAGGGGAGACACCTTTTTCCTATTATAAATCTTTGAAGCGTGAATTTTCCTTTTGAAAAGTAGATTTCACTCACTTCCTGTTGACTCATCCCTGTTCTTATCTATGAGTCATTTGCAAGTCATTTGTATATAGGATTGCCTATATATATGAGTTAATGTAAAGTTCTTTCACTGAGCTGCAAATAAATCAACTCACATCTAAAATATTTTGATTAAAAATTATAGACTTGTACATGAGTATCCAGTATGAAAGACAAGCTATTACCGTATTTTTTATACTGTGTCTCCATTTTGGTTTCTTTAAGAGATTTTCCAATAAATACATGAAGCATTTTTGCAAGTGGAATTTCAATGAATTTTCTTTTGTTTGTGATCCATGAGACTTCTAATTTGTTCTGCATAAATTGCTTTCAGAACTGAAATACATATGTTCTTCTCTTTCAGATTGGGGAATTTGTGTATCTGGTGGAAGGAACATGTGGCTTACCATTGGCCTCAGGCTTGCTTGAAATGGACAGTCCAAATGTTCTCGGCATTAAAAATGCATTAGAAGGTAGAATGGAAGAATGCAGGGGTGTGTGAAGCAGATTGGTTTTTGCAGAACATTCAACTTTAGGCGCACTAAATACAGAAAGAAATAAACTATTTTACAAATAGTTAATGACCACAAGATATACATTAATACAATTTTTTCTTGGTTTGAGTTCCACAAGTGGTAGATAAATGTTTTGATACAGATTATAATGTATGCATTTCTTGTCTGGTACAAATAATCAGGGACTATTTTCATTTTTAGATATACGAGAAGCAGTCTTAGTTTCTCGGTATGGTGTCTTTGCAGTATATCATTATGATTTGCTTGTATTACCAATGTTTCAGGTGAATGTTTCTAAATCTCCAAGTATGGAGATTTGATATACATAGTTATAGTTTGATAACTGGTCAGAAATGAGCAGATGTATCCTTGAAGGTACAAAGCAGCAATTCTTAAAAATGTTTCAGTACCAAAAGCTGTTTAGCTGTTTTTAAAGTGGCTATTTTCAAAACAGTTATGCAACGTTACTTATTTAATTTGGTGTATAAAGATCACATTTTCAGACCTTGTACAATTAGTATCCTCTAGCCATGTGGCCATAAGAATTTATTGCTGGTTGATAATGACCACAAGCTGGCAATCCACAGGTAGTCAAAGGAGAAAGAAAGCTAATTGTAATTCCTGAAGAAGATAATTGCTTGCAGAGCTTTCATTCACCTTGCATGGATCCATATAGGAAATTACCTGTAGTTATTGCTCAAATGACCTTTCTTTCATGGGTTACAATTCTCACATACTTCTGCATGTCCATTTAATGAGTGCCAAACAGCCCTGTCACTAAGAAATTGATGCTTGTGGAGACAGTGTGTCCCTGGGCATCTCCAGTACAGGATACACAGTGATATAATAGTGTTAAAGAGAAATATAGCTACAGATCTTTAGTACCAGTGGGTTAGAATTATACCACATTGACAATCAAGACATTTAAAACCTTTTAGCAGTTCACTTGACCCCTTTCTGTTTAATTGCATTCCATTTTATGTACTCAGTATTTGTTCTCATGTGGTGCTTCCGAACACAGCCAGCAATTTGAGCTACAATTCTGGAAATGAGTTTTTGTGACTACACATTTACATATACATTGGGTATTGGGTCTGTTTATGCCGTGCACAAATCACCAGCCATGCCCTCATATTCTTTTCTTTATAATATGTTTAAACCATAGAAAAATATTTTGACATGTTCATGGCTTGTAAAATTTATTTCTAGATGTCTGGCTTCCTTTGGCAATTTTTTAAAATTCCTGTCATATGAAGAAGTGAAAAAGAAGATCTGTTTCTAACATTACCATTTAAAAGCGAGGGAAATAAAGGGAAAACACTTATACAGTTTTAATAGAATTGTAGTTCATCTTTTTGTGTGTGTTAGCTACCTGCTTTAAATGGTAGTTTGAAAATCAGTTTGCTTGCCCCAGTGTTTTTCTGCATAATGGCAGACTATAAAAGAAATGGAAATTCAGATTGACAACTTCCCCCCATGCTTTAGTAAAAGTATGATATGAAGAAATTTAATAGATTAGGTATATGCATTCCATTTATTTCTAGGCTATGAAAAGTTTAATCTTAGCTGTTAAATGCACAGAAGCCTTGCTGCTGAATAAATTTGCAAGACATTTACTGACCTGATACTTATGATTTTCTTATATTAAACAATGCTATCCCAAATATCTGGTCAGATCTACCCTTTCCAGAATTAATCAGCAGTACTGCAAGCCTGCTGGGCTTATTGGAAGAGCCACCTGTATGGGACAGACTTGAGGGAAAGGACTGAGCAAGAGGTTATGTGTAAACATGTGGGTCCCCATATTAAATGATGTCCTTCAAGCTTTAATTCCCTGTCTTGTGGAAACAAACAAACAAACAAAAAAACAAAAACAAATCACTCTGTTATACGCTCTCTCACATACAACTATAATGCACTTCCATATACAGCTACAGTCTCATCAGTTCTTATCAATGGTGTACAACAGCCAATTGGAATAGCCTGGCGATAATTCTTATAACAATATTGGCACCCTTCTGATACCAGCTTCAGGAAACACATCAAATACATCTAGAGCCAATACTCTGCATGATTCCAACAAATAATATTTACCAAACAGCTACTGTCTTCAGAGCGTAGCATTCTTCTCTCACTCTAAAAATGTCTTATGCATTGAAAACTAAAAGTATATAACAAATTTTATTTCTTTCTATAAACTTATATATAAGACCATACAATATTGTATAGTACCATGGAGCTCTCTAATAACTGAAAGAAAAAAAACACATTAGGGATACATTAAATAATCCACAAATATTCTACTTGCTTCTTTTCTCGTTTTTCCCACCCACTTCCAATGGCAGCAATTATAGAAAACAGATATGTTCATGCATGATCTAACAAAGTCTGGTCTTTCAGAGATGTTCTTCCATGTTTTTGTCCCTTTCAGATCTCATCAAGGTCTATGTCCTACCATCCTAGTCTATCACTCAGTGATAAACATGCCCTATTCTCACTCAGGACTGGTTTGTGCTCTATCACTTACTTATTCAGCCACAGAGCAATTCATTGGGGAATCTGTAATATGGCATTATCTTCTCAATGAATACTCATTTTCATTTTGTGTTTTGAATAGTACTGCCAAGGGGGAACTGACAAATGGCTTTCTTCATTGCAGGCCAAAGTGAAGAGGAGCCCACTCTTTATCTGAAATGCTGCCTTACTGATGTACTTCAGGAAAAGCTGAAGGTCCCTCTAATCAATAAAGCCAGGGAGAAGGCTCTGGCTATTGCAGCACAACAACAGATGTCTACTTTGGAGTACGAGCGAAGAAAGATCACAGGGACACTTGAAAGCAGCAGTGTTCGAGTTGCAGTTGCAGCTTTAGGATTTTCAAGAGTTGAGGTGACAATACTATCACTTTAAAATATAAAAAGAAGAACAAGGTAGAGGGGTGAAGGAACTGAAATGATTTATCTAACCTAATTGAATGCAGTGTGGGTTTTTGTGAATTTCAGTCTTCTTTGTCAGGTGCACGGATGGAGTAATTTTAAAGACATAATTATTTCAGCACAGATGCACAGTTGTATAGGTGGGTCAGATACAGAAATATGTAAGACCATATATCTCCAATTAGTTGTGTAAGAGGATACGGGGTTTTTTTTTTTAAAAAGAGACTAATTTGTTGGTCTTGAAGTGAGAAAACAATAAAATATTTGAAATAAGAGAAAAATATGTTGTTTCTTATATAACAGGTCTGATATGACACTCTAGTTTCTGTTCGGACTTTTGATAATAGGTTGAAATTTGTGAAAATGCCCCAGTAAAACTGTTTGTCCTGTATAATTTTCCTTTGATTTTTTTTTCATGAACAGAAGGTTGAAAAGCTCACCATCTGATTTGGGTATACTGTAGTTTTTCATGCCAGATTTTTATCCATTTATCCTCTTCATAGATATTGTCTTGTTTGTCTCACCTAGAGAGCAAAGAAAACAAATGGACACAAATGTCAACGCAGACATCACTAGATAATCAATTATTCACCTTTTTTTAAAAAAAAGAAATGATAATTCTAGCAATTTTCTTCTCAATGTGAGGATTTTTTTTTGCAAACTGTCCATTTTTGAAGACTTTTTACAGTTTGGGATGTATTTTGTGCAAATGCCCATGTGTTATTTTTTGTGTAGAAAACAGCATTTTCTTTTCAGCAAATGGAATTTTCTGTGCAGAACATGCAGAAAAAAATCCCCCCTGGAAGTGTCTATGGGCTCTTCCAGTGCAATTGTGTGGCATACTTCCAGCCCAATTATAGCCAAAATGTAGAACTTGCTATTATCCATGGTTCCAGGTATCCATGCAGGTTTTGGATGTGAGGGTTGTACTGTACTGCAATTTAACTGTTGAAGGTAGAGCTAATTTATCTTGCAAAACTGACAAGGATAGATACTGACAAGGATGGCACCCTGGGGTTCCGCAGGGTGCCATCCTGTCCCCCACCCTTTTTAACATCTACGTCCAGCCCCTGGTCGGTATCGCTAGAAGCTACGGTTTCAACTGTTATCAATATGCCGATGACACGCAGCTGCTGCTGAAGCTCGACCCAGGGGTGCTGTCGGTACCAAAAGCTTTTAGCCGGGGCTGAAGGCGGTCACAAGCTGGCTCAGAGCACACAGGCTAAAGATCAACCCAGCGAAAACGGAGATCCTCTGGCCCGGCCGACCCGGCCCCCACTCTCCACTACCACCCTTTGAGGGGCGAGCCCTTGTCCGTAGCCCCGGCGGTAAAGAGCTTAGGAGTACTCTTGGACGAGAAACTGACGATGGAGGCTCAGATCCAGGCCGCTGCTAAGGGTGCCTTCTTCCACCTCTCCGTAGGGCCCGACGGTTGGCCCCCTATCTACCACCAGAGGCGCTGAGGACGGTGATTCACGCCACTGTGGTCTCCCGTCTTGACTACTGCAACGCCTTGTATGTGGGCCTACCGTTGGCCACGACTGGAGGTTGAGACTCATCCAGAATGCAGCGGCCAGACTCATCTCCGGGTATCGGCCAGGAGCCATATTTCACCAATTTTAAAAGATCTTCACTGGTTACCCATTGAGCTTAGAGCGATCTACAAACTCATGGTGATAACCTTCAAAGCTCGGCAAAAATGGGACCAGCCTACCTGGGCGATCAGCTGACGGACCAACGCTGCGAAGACCCGCACGCGTAATAAACGGCGTCCGGTTAGCTGTCCCTGGGGTGAGAGAGGCCCGGCTGACAGAGACCCGTAGAAGAGCCTTCTCGGTGGCGGCCCCTACGATCTGGAACTCGCTCCCGCCTGCGCTCAGGGCCACACTGGCCCCGGCCAGATTTCTGGCTGGCCTGAAAACCTGGCTCTTCCGCCAGGCTTTCGGGGACTGAACTGGATGGATGGCAGAGCCTTTTACGGCTCATATCTGCTGTTTTAATTGATGTATCTGTGTTTTTAAAGGATGTAAGTCGCCCGGAGCACCATTGGTGGAGGGCGACTCACAAGTAATAAAGTATTATTATTATTATTATTATTATACTCATAATGTACACCTGATATTGAATTAAAGTAGAAACTCCTTTTTCTGCCTATGTCTTCCATAGACGTGTCACTCAAAATTTAAGTCAGGAATTCCACATATGGAACATATCGTTTGGAGTCCACAAGACAGAGATCCTTCTGAATCGCAGCCCCAATCTTGTGGAACTCCCTACCGCCAGACCAAAGAGCCACTCCTGATCTACATACATTTTAGGGGCACTTAAGACATGGTTCTTCAGAAGAGCCTATGATTGTTAAGTAACAAGCTGTGACTATATAGCCTGTTTATTTTAATTGTGTAAGTCGCTCAGAGTACCTTTGGTGGAGAGCAACTCATAAGAAATAAAGTTGAGTTGAGTTGACTATGGTCAGTTAAGTATTGGCATATGGATAAACAGTAATTGGAATGGCAATATTAAATACACAGTTCTGACTCCATGAATTATATATTTTAATGGGGTTTTTGGGAGTTTTTAAAATTTAAAAGCAGGTTTTTTACAGTTGCACAAATTGTTTAAAGAAAAACTTCCCACTCTTTTTTACAGAAAGATGTTCTCTCAAACTCTCTTAATTTCTCTGAAAAACATATTGAATACAGTGTTGAAGGAAGCATGCCCGAGTGTTTTGAATTCTCTGAGAAAATATACATACCTGTGTTGGCATCAAGCAGAGTTAATTCTACACAGCTGGGAATCAAAGTTCCATGGTATACAGAAAAAACAGGTAACACACATTTTATTAGTAAATTTAATTAATGAAAACATTCTGTGAAATTCTTTGCACGTTACCTGCTAGGTTTTCTTGTGTCCAGCTGTGATGAAAGACACAATATCATCAACAAAAGCAAATAAATTCAGTATTGGGAGATGAGGTGCCCTGGGAGCCACTGAGCACATGTTTACCATAAATCTTTAGTATTAAATGGCAAGCCAGGCAGCTTCCTACTTGAGCATTGCTCTCCAGCTGAAAAACTTTAATCCCGCTCCTGAGAATAAATGAGACATCTCTTTTCTGATTTCAATGATATTTTAAAGAAGTAGAAATGGTTGTCCATATAAATGAGTGCTTCTTTTTCTATATACAATGATTGGAAAATGTCCATCATTTTATAGTGGCAGAAATTATGCCTGAGATTTATACTAAATTAGAGAAACTATTAAAAAGGAAATGGTTTTACCTACCAACTTAGTCATTCATTTCACATTAAAATCCCCTTCCCAGCCCATGCTCTCAGCTTAAACTAAATTTAATGACAGTGGGTAGAAATAATTAATGCGAGTAATTATTAATTGAAGTGATGTTGATCCATCTTGAATGAGATCTTGATGAGAAGATAGATGGTGTGGAGCAGTATCAATCATTGCTACATACAACACAGTGTCAGCTGAGCAATTGGCTGTAGCAGTGCCTTGAATTGATATAACTGGTCAGAGAAGGAGTCAAAAGAGACGGGTATACAAGGTATATTTCAATGGTTTATTCTTCAAATGGTCTTCATATGATAAAGTAAATGTTCATCCAAAAGTCAACTGAGAAGTGGAATGCAAATAGTTGTTGGTCACTATGTGCAGGCCATGAAAAGTCCCAAAGGAAATCATAGGTAAATATCACATCAATAATACATTCTTCATGGGGCGGTCAGAGAAAATGGGTCAACGGTCTGAAAAGGCCTGGTCCAAATTAGGCTTCTTCAGAACCCAGGTGTGTGAAAACAAATAATGTGACCATTCCACTGATCCGGGAATATTATAAATGCCAGGAAGTGGAGACTGGAACAGACGCCCGGAACCTGGGACAGCCAGGAAGTGGAGACTGGCAAGAAGACAATATGCCGCTCAGTACACCATTGCACCAGACCTCTGCCATCCCAGTACCAAAGAAGTGGATTTCTAATGAGGATAGGAAAAACCGGCCTCTTTTAGGTCCAGAGGGCCAAATACTGCAATGGCAGACTATCAGGGGCCTTCTACAGTGCCATATAATCCAATTGAAACCAGGTAATCTGTATTTTATATGGCAGTGTAGAAAGGGCCTCAGAGTGAGGAGAAAAAGGTTTCTGGAAAATACAGTTCCATGCTGGGACTAATCACTACACATCTAATGCAAACCCATCTAAGGCCAACCTGGATTCCACTGAGGGCCAGGACACCTTACTTATGGTGACACAACCCATAACAACTACTCTAAATGCTGTACTTAAAAAACCCTGTAAGTACATATTTTGTGCCAATTTGGCTTATAACACCAAACCTTATCTGAGAAAACCAGTCTGAATGGCATTTGGCCTTACCTTTCACTGATCCTGTATACGCTTTCTGACTGGCTGGTCCTGTTCTAGGTTCTACCTCTTTCCTCTGACCAACAGATCCCCCTACTACTTATTTTCTTGCAAAATATGCACCAGTCCTCTTGATCAAATGCCAACCAAGGAGTATTCAGGGAATTGTTTGCCACCATTCATCTTATCTACCTGCCTCCATAATAGTAGAACCAAAATTCCTTAGTGTAAAGACTGTGGTCCAAGCTGTGTGCTGAAATAAGAGCGCTGGGCTTTCTCCCTAGATTGGTGGATATTCTGTTGTTCTTGGGCACATTAAAAATAATTGGTTGCAGTAGTGATATCTAGACTTCATGTATATAAATGTGTATAGGTATGTGTATACTATATTCCAGTAATTGATTAATTCGAATGATTTTAATGCTTGTCAAATGTTGCTGCTTTATTTTCCTACATGTTCTACATAGATAAAGAAAGTGATCTTTCTTTGTTATTGTATTTTAATGTAATGCATTTTCATGCTTAATCAATAGCAAGTTAATACTTTGTAGTTGAACTATGCATATTTTTTAGCTGCAGGTTAAATCCATTTTTTCAGTTGGCAAAAATTTAATCAGTTGGCTAACCATAGTGGGTTGGATCTAAACATAGTTATCTCATTATCATGTGGAGGCGAACTTGGACTCTATAAAAGTATGCTAGCATAACCCAGTATCAGGTAGAGTCCACTTCACTGGTAAAATTTCATTTAGGATTATGATGGCAGAATGCATGTCTCCTGTCTGAAAGGAATTATGCTAAGTAGAGAAAGTTGGCCATCGGGTGACAAGGTGGCCCAATGTAGCTCAAAATTGACCTGCTGTAGCTCAAACTAATTTGTCACATAATGGTTGGACATCAGATGAAAATTATATTACAATTATTTGGTTTGGTAATGACATTAAGCCAATAAAGTAATCTGCTTCTAAGTATTACAGTTGGTGACAAAAACCAAGAAATTAATAGAAGACCACTTAGGCCACCATGAAGGAACTAGTTAAATTCTTCAACTACATAAAGATATATAATTAAACACCAAAGTCAGAATCACTCAAATGGAACAATATATATTTCAACCAAAAGGTCTCTAATTGTCACGATGCACGGACTTGACCGGCCCCTTAATCACACACACAGAGACGGACTGAAGGCTAACTACTTTATTGAATATAAAAACAGTTCAAAAGTAATGTCCAATAGAATATAAAAGCAATCCAAAAGGCTTGAAGTAACAATGTCCAAGGTAGCGTGGCAAATAGGCCAAAAGCTTAGCAAGGCTCCGCAAAACTAGGCGGATCAGGAACAAGGGCAAGGCTCCGCTCAACCAGGCGGATCAGGAACAAAGGCAAGGCTCCGCCAACCAGGCGGATCAGGAACAAGGCAAGGCAAGGCAAGGCTTGATGACCACTGGCTAGCTTAGCTTCGTGGTCCCACTCCGCTTCACGCCTGTTCAGATGAGACGTGGCTGGAGCACTGAGGATTCGTTCCCACGGATCTTATACTTAATCCTTCGGCCGAGGTCCCCGACGCTCTAGGCTTCTTCGTCTCCAATCCCTGCTGATGGACCCGGCCGGTCTAGGGCCCTTGACCACCCCTCCTACTAGACTCAATGTTCCGTCTCTATCAAAGGTTCGACCTTGTCTCTCAGCAGCTGTGTTGCTATCTCCCTGAGAGCTTTCCTCCCTGGAAACTTCCCAGCCGCTTTCTTCCATGTTTTCACTTTCGGGCTCCTGGGAATCTCTTCCACCCGGGTGCTCATAGCTGCCAGAATCGCTGTCCTCCATCTGCACCTGGTTATCTATCTCTTCGCTAGGGCCAAACAACATTTCTTCCCATGCCAAGCTCTCTGTGGGCGAAAGAGGCCCGTCAGGGGAAAGCTGCCCTTCGCCCCAGTCATCTAGCTCATCCTCTGAATCTAGTTCTGGTACTGCTGGCCCTAATGCTAATGGGACCCCGGGTCCTGACCCCCCCTGCCCTCCAGGCACAAACGAGAACTGCTGTGCTACACTATCCCCCCCTCAGGGCCCCTCCGAGGCCGCCCTCGAGGTTAGGGTTTGTCAGGGTACTTGCGGTGGAATCGCGCCACAAGGTCCGGGGCATGGACATTGCGAGCCCGCGTCCAGGAGCGCTCTTCCGGCCCGAAACCTTTCCAGTCAATCAAATACTCCAGCTTCCGGTATCTGATGCGTGCATCCAGGATGTCCTGCACCTCCAGCTCCTCCTCGCCGTCACGCATCACAGGGGGAGGAGGCGGCTGCGTCACATCAGGCTGCACCCCCTTCGCCGGGTGGAGCAAAGAACGGTGAAACACAGGGTGAATCTTCATGTCGGCTGGAAGTTGTAGTTTGAAGGAAACAGGCCCCACCTTCTCCAACACATTGTAAGGACCCAGAAATCTGGCATCCAACTTGCGGCTAGGTCTCTGTGAGGGCAGATTCTTGGTGGACAGCCAAACTTTATCCCCACCAAGATCGCTGGGCCCTCCTGGCGCCGCCGATCAGCCATCCGCTTGTAGTCAGCCTTAGCCTGGTCCAATTGAGTGCGTAGCAAGTCTTGGAGCGCAGTGAGCTCCTGAAGCCAATCCTTTGCCTCCGAGACGTCCCCAGACGGGTCTACCGGAGGGTAGAATCGAGGGTGGTGTCCGTAGTTGGCAAAGAAAGGAGTCTCTTTGAGGGATTCCTGCGTCGCATTGTTGTAGGCAAACTCCGCCAAAGACAACAAGGACGCCCAGTTGTTTTGCTGATAGTTGACATAACACCGCAGGTACTGCTCCAAAGTGGCATTCACCCTTTCGGTTTGCCCATCGGACTGCGGGTGATGAGCCGTGGACATCCGCACATCAATCCCCAGCAGCTTCTGGACAGCCTTCCAGAACTGGGAAGTGAATTGGGTGCCCTGGTCCGTCACCAAACTCTGCGGGAGTCCATGCAGCCAAAACACATGTTGCACAAACATATCAGCGGTCTCCTTGGCAGTAGGCACCCCCACACAGGGGATGAAGTGTCCCATCTTGGTGAAACAGTCCACCACGACCAGTATCGTGGTGAAACCTTTGGACTTGGGGAGGTCGGTGATGAAATCAGCCGAAATCATCTTCCAAGGAGCGGAAGGGGTCGGGAGCGGCTGAAGCAAACCGGCCGGCTTGCCCCCCTGGTTCTTTGCCCTCTGACACACAGGGCAGGAGCCCACATAGTCCTCCACATCCCTCCGCACTTTAAGCCACCAAAAATCCCGTAGCACCAATTGCAGAGTCTTGAAAAGCCCAAAATGGCCTGCAGCCCGGCTATCATGGCAAAGTTTGAGAATGTCCTCCCGCTCGGGCCCAGGGGAAACATAGACAGAGTCCCAGTGATAGAGCACCCCGTTCTTTACCTGGAAAGGGGCTTGGGGCCCCTTGGTCAGCTGCTCTTGCACCCACGGGTCGGTCCGCTGGCGGGCCTGGATACGGTCACTCAGAGGTCTCTTGTCCCCAGGAGCCGGCGGGGCCACTGGAGGTTTTACAGGGACTGCCCGAGCAGCCGCAAAGTTCTCCGCTTTGAGCAACCGGGCCTCGGACGGCCCGTCGCCGTCACGAACGTACTACGGCTTCCGGGACAATGCATCAGCTTGCTTGGTCTGCTTGGGGGTCACATAGTGGATGCGGAAATTGAATCGCTCAAAGAACAGGGACCATCTCTGTTGCCTCTGGTTCAATTTGTGCTGAGTCTTCAAGTGTTCCAAATTCCGGTGGTCGGTGTGAACCTCCACCAGGAATTTGGCCCCTTCGAGCAGATGTCTCCAGACTTCAAAAGCCACCTTGATGGCCAAAAGTTCCTTCTCCCAAATGGTATAGTTCTTTTCCGGAGCCGTCAGCTGCCGGGAATAGTAGGCACAGGGCAACAAGTCCGTCCCCTGAGGCTGGAGCAGGATCGCTCCCACCGCCACATCCGAAGCATCGGCCTGCACGATGAAAGGGGTGCGGGGGTTGGGGTGTTGCAGAAGGGGCTGAGTGGTGAACAGCTGCTTCAACTTCCGGAACCCCACATCCTCCTCCGGTGTCCACCGGAACGGCACCTTTCCCCGCAAACACTGGGTGATGGGATCAGCCCACTTGGCAAAGTCAGGAATGAACTTTCTGTAGTAGTTGACAAAGCCCAGGAATCATTGAATGTCTTTTTTGCTGGCCGGGGCCGCCCAGTCAGCCACAGCTTGGACCTTGGTGTCATCCATGGCAATGCCCATAGGAGAGATGCGGTAGCCCAGAAAGTCCACCTCTCGCAGATCAAACGCACATTTCTCCAGCTTAGCATAGAGCCCGTGGGCCCTGAGTCTCTGGAGCACTTCCTTGACATGGCGGTCATGGGTCGCTTGATCCGGAGAAAAAATCAACAGGTCGTCCAGGTAGACCGCCAGATAACGATCCAGCAGGTCTCGGAAAAATGTCATTCATGAAATGTTGGAAACAGGCGGGGGCGTTGCACAAACCGAATCCCATCACCAGGTATTCAAAACTTCCCCCCTTGGTCTGGAAGGCCGTCTTCCATTCGTCGCCCTGGCGAATCCGGACAAGGTTGTAAGCACCCCTCAAGTCCAGTTTAGTGAACACCTTGGCTCCCCGCATCCACTCCAAGAGCTCGGGATCAGGGGTAGGGGGTAGCGGTTCGAATCGTGATCTTGTTGAGTTCCCTATAGTCATTGCAGAGCCGCAACTCCCCCGATTTCTTCTTGACGAAAAGAATCGGCGCCCCGGCCGGGGACTGAGAAGGCCGAATGAAGCCCTTCCGCAGATTCTCAACCAGGAAATCTCGGAGAGCCTGTTGCTCCGGTTCTGAGAGAGGGTAGAGTCTCCCCCGCGGAATGGGGGCTCCAGGTTGCAATTCGATGGCACAGTCGTAGGGCCGGTGCGGAGGCAAACGTTCCGCCTCCTTCTCACTGAACACATCCCAAAATCCGGCGTATTTCTTGGGCAGGGTGGCCACATTTTCCACCTCTTGAGCCTGGCAAGCCCGGGCCGTCATGCAGTGGCCCTGGCAATGGTCGGAAGAAAAAATTAGCTGTCTCTTGGCCCAGGAGATCTGGGGATCATGGAGTGCGAGCCACACAATGCCCAGGACAATGGGGAAATCTGGGAGCTTAGTCACAAGAAAAGAAATGTCCTCCTTATGGGAGCTGGTCCACATCTTGGTAGGGGCTGTATATTGAGTCACAGCCCCCGTTTTCAGGGTTCTCCCATCGATAGTCTGAACACCCTTGGGCTCTTGGAGATCAAGAAATTGTAATCCAGCAGACTTGCCGTAGTCTGCATCGATGAAGTTGTTGGTGGCCCCCGAGTCGATCATGGCGTGAACCATCATTGGTCCCTTCTCAGGCGACCACAGGGTGACCATTACAAGGAACAATTGTCCAGTCTTGGGTCCCCTTGGGAGGTTAGCGATGGCGGCCGAGTGAGCGAACCCTCTTACACCCGGCCGGCCCCTTCCCCCGTCGCCTGGATGGCTTCCTCGGCCTCCGGGGCCCCTCCAAGGGCGGCAGAGGCCCGAGGAGTCTTTCCACGTGGCTTCTGGGGGCACTCTTTGGAAAAATGTCCAGCCCCCCCGCAGTACCAACACAAATTGAGACGCGGACAACGTGCCTTTTCCGCCTGATCCACTTTGGGCCGCACGGTTCCCAACTGCATGGGCTCTGGCTCATCCGAACCTGCTGGTGTCGGGGCCAAGTGTCGGGGCAGGAACTGTCCAGTCCCCCCCCCTCCTTCCTCGCCGCCGGCTTTTCTACCACACCCTTGTCCCATCGCCTCCGGGTCTGCAGCCCTGCTTCCACCCGTAGGCTCAGGGTGATGGCGTCCTCGAGATCCGCGGGACAGTGATGTTTCAACATCTCCTGCTGCAACTCCGTTGTCAGCCCCGTGATGTACTAGTAACGCAAAGCCGGAAGGTTCCACTGAACCTGGGCAGCCAGCACTCGACTGAAGGCTAACTACTTTATTGAATATAAAAACAGTTCAAAAGTAATGTCCAATAGAATATAAAAGCAATCCAAAAGGCTTGAAGTAACAATGTCCAAGGTAGCGTGGCAAATAGGCCAAAAGCTTAGCAAGGCTCCGCAAAACTAGGCGGATCAGGAACAAGGGCAAGGCTACGCTCAACCAGGCGGATCAGGAACAAAGGCAAGGCTCCGCTCAACCAGGCGGATCAGGAACAAAGGCAAGGCAAGGCTTGATGACCACTGGCTAGCTTAGCTTCGTGGTCCCACTCCGCTTCACGCCTATTCAGATGAGACGTGGCCGGAGCACTGAGGATTCGTTCCCACGGATCCTATACTTAATCCTTCGGCCGAGGTCCCCGACGCTCTAGGCTTCTTCGTCTCCAATCCCTGCTGACGGACCTCGGCCGGTCTAGGGCCCTGGACCACCCCCTCCTACTAGACTCAATGTTCCGTCTCCTATCAAAGGTTCGACCTTGTCTCTCAGCAGCTGTGTTGCTATCTCCCTGAGAGCTTTCCTCCCTGGAAACTTCCCAGCCGCTTTCTTCCATGTTTTCACTTTCGGGCTCCTGGGAATCTCTTCCACTCGGGTGCTCATAGCTGCCAGAATCGCTGTCCTCCATCTGCACCTGGTTATCTATCTCTTCGCTAGGGCCAAACAACATTTCTGACCCCTACCCTCCAGGCACAAACGAGAACTGCTGTGCTACACTAATGTATTCAATGACACCACCAGGAATTCTATGTCCTGTGAAGCAAGAGACTACAAAGATAGCAGAAATGCTGTTAGCAAGATCTCCCATTCAAACAAGCTTTTGCTGAGGAGCTGCACTAAATATGCCAAACAATTACTGGCAGCAGTATTAGTGGTGGGAGACATTGGCAAGAGGATCTGTCAGACAACAGCAGTAACACCATATCTAACACTATTAGCACTGTGCTGAAAGAGGCATGGTAAATCATTTTTCAAATATATTTTATGAAGGAAGCCTTATGATGAGACAATCCAAAATATCAGACCCCCAGTCAGATGGCACACAATGAACTTCTGGGGCACAACAGAAGACAACTAAACATAGTGCTGTGGCTAATTATGCAATTGGGGCCAAGCCAAAATGTTGTTCAACTTTTGATATGCTCAGAAGGGAAAGGAAAGTCCAAAGCTACCCAATACATATTATAGGAACATGGAATATGCAAAACATGGATCATGGAAAATTTGACATAGCAAGGAGAAAGGAGAGGGAAGCAAAAGAGGTCGGAAACAAGCAGACCAAAAGGGACAGAGTCGCAGGAAAGGGACAAGAGGATGAGGATACTCAAGACCAAAGCTCGGATCAGGCCTCGGACTCAGAAAGGGCTTCAGAAGAAGAAGGACAATTCTCGGAGGGAGAGAGGGAGGACTAAGAAGTAATGGAGGTAAACTGTTTCTCTGTTAACACCAACGGGATGAACATCCCGGAAAAAAGAAGACAAGTATTTCACTACCTAAATAAACAAAAAGCACAGGTTTATGCACTACAAGAAACTCATATGAAAGAGTCAAGAAGGGATCTCTTGGAGAGAAAAAATTTGGGGACTTTATTTACGTCAGCGATTGAAAAAAAACAAAGAGGAGTAGCGTTGTACATAAACCCGTGCCTAAAACCAGAGATGCAGTTTAAAGATGGGGAGGGAAGAATTGTGGCTGTGATGGGAAGGGTTAAAGATAAGAAAGTATTATTTGTCTGTATATATGCTCCGAACAACTCCAAAGCAGGTTTTTTTGAAAAGTTGAACCAGAGAATATCAGTGATAGAGTGGGACGATTGCATAATAATGGGAGATTTTAATGGGATATGTAAAACTAGTATTGACAAAAAAATCCAAGGCCCAAAAAACCAGGGAGTGAAAAACAAATTACCAAATACCTTCTTCAAAATGATAAGAGAGAATGCATTGGTAGACATATGGAGAGTGCAAAACGAGGGAGTGGAAGACTTTACATACTATTCAGGGAGAAGGAAGAACTGGACAAGAATAGATATGATCCTAGTGTCCAATAGTCTAGTAAACAAGATAACAAAAACAAGAATATATGATAGAATCCATTCAGACCACTCACCAGTGGGATTAAATATAAAATGGGGTCAGAGAACATACAAATGGAGACTGAATGAAGGGCTCCTAAGATCAGAAGGAGATATACAAAAGAATAAAGCTACAATCGAAGAGTACTTCCAAATAAATGATCAATCTGAAACAGACATATTTACGGTTTGGGAGGCAAGTAAGGCCGTAATGAGGGGTAACTTCATTGCACAGGCCAGCCATAAAAGGAAACTAGAAAAAATAGAATTAGATAAAACACAAAAGGAACTATCAATATTGGAAAAGAAGCTAAAAATTAACCCCAGAGATAAGAAGACAGAGTTAAAACTCCAAATAGCGAGGAATCAGATAAAGATGCTTACGACAAAGGAAATAGAAAAGAAACTAAAATTTCTAAAACAGAAAAACTTTGAATATGCAAACAAAGCAGGGAAATGGCTGGCACATCAATTCAAAAAGGAAAAACAGAAGAGCATGGTGGTGAAAATTAAAAGAGGAGATAAAACATATACAGAAGATGAGGAAATACTGGAAGAATTTGCTAGATATTACAAGGAACTATACCAGGAGGACGATATAAATAGGGCACTCATCCAGGATTATCTGAATAAACAAAAGCTACCACATATATCGGAAGAGGAAAGGAAAGCATTAAATGGGGAAATAACGGAAAAAGAAATACAAAAAGCTATAGGAAATTTAAAGCCAGGGAAAGCCCCAGGTCCGGATGGGATTACCGACATCTACTATAAAACCATGAAGGAAGAGCTAACTCCCTATCTAAAAAGAGTGATGAATGAGGTACTAAAAAGAGGGGATATACCGGAAAGCTGGAAGGAAGCCGAAATAGTAGTGATACCCAAGGAAGGGAAGGATCCAGAATTGGTTCAAAACTATCGGCCAATTGCACTATTAAATTTGGATTACAAGATCTACGCCAATATACTTGCCACCAGACTAAAAGAATTCTTAAATAATTGGATATCACAAACACAAACAGGCTTCCTACCAAAAAGGTATATGAGAAAAAATATTAGGTCAATAATCAACATCATAGAATACTTAGACAAAAATATAGGGAAAAAAACGGCAATAGCCTTCCTAGATGCAGAGAAGGCATTCGACCAGGTGAGTTGGAAAGTAATAGAAAGATTATTAATAGAGATAGATATTGGGCACAATCTCACAACAGCCATAAAGGCAATATACAAATCCCAACAAGCGCAGGTAATTGTCAACGGACAAAAATCCAAAAAGATACCAATTAATAGAGGCACGAGGCAGGGCTGCCCCCTCTCCCCATTAATATTCAACTTTGTACTAGATCTACTATTAAAAGATATAGATAAAGACAAAGAGATAAATGGCCTGCCAATAAAAAATAGAAAATATAAGATATGTGCCTTTGCTGACGACCTGGCTTGCATTATTCCAAACCCCCTAGAAAATATAGGAATATGGTTAGAGAAAATCGAAAAATTTAGCATGATATCAGGTTTCAAATTAAACAAAAAAAAATCCCAGATGTTGGTTAAGAACATGGACCACACAGAAGTCCAAGAACTAGAAAAGAAAGGGGGCATACTAGTTGCAAAACAAGTCAAATACTTAGGTATAGTTATTACATCGAAAAATTGTCAATTGGTAAAAAATAACTACGAAAAAATATGGAAGGGAATCAAAGAAGATCTGGATAAGTGGAAGATACTAGACCTATCACTACTAGGACGGATCTCAACAGTGAAAATGAAGGTCTTCCCGAAGCTAAACTTCCTATTTCAAATGCTTCCAATTCTAAAAAGTCAAGTATTAATAAAAAGATGGCAAGCAGACCTCTCAGCGTTTATTTGGAGAGGAAAAACCCAGAATTAGGATGAAATATCTCCAGGAACTTCCAGAAAAGGGCGGCTTCGGGCTCCCAGACTTATTGGCATATTACGAGGCTAATTGTATAGAAAATCTGAAGGACTGGATAGAAGTAAAGGACAAAGACCTACTAACAGTTGAAGGATGGGAAAATAAAGCCGGATGGCATGCATATCTATTCTACGATAAGATAAAGCAAGATAAAAACTTTAAAAATCATATTTTAAAAGCCCCCCTATTTAAGGTGTGGTTGAAATATAAAAAGTTACTGTGTAAAAAGATTCCTCTCTGGGCGTCACCGGTTGAGGCCTTTGCAATATACAAAATAGGAGGAGAGAAATGGCCAACGTATAAGGAAATACTGAAAAAGGAAAACAATACCTATATTTTGAAGCCTCATGAGGAATTGAGAGAATATAGAATAAACTGGCTCCAGTACAATCAATTGAAGGCCAGAGTGGCGAAAGATAGAGAGAAGGGGTGGGAGGAGAAAATAACAGAAGGAGGGAAGATACTACTATACTCTGAGAAGAAAAGAGTTAGTAAACTATATAAACTGATCCTAAATAATAAACATGAGGAGAATCCAATAAAAGAGTACATGGAAAAATGGAAGAAGAACCTAGGATACAGAATCTCACAGGAAGGGTGGGAAAAAGCATGGAAAAATAATATAGAATTTACCTGTGCATACTCTCTGAGAGAGAACCTCCTAAAGGTGATGTACAGGTGGTACATCACCCCGGCCCAAATTGATAAAATATATAAGACAGGGGAAGATAGATGCTGGAAGTGCCAAGTGAATAGAGGGACGTTTTACCACCAGTGGTGGTTATGCGGGAGGCGGTCAAATATTGGAAAAAGGTACATACCTGGATAGAGGAGGTTCTAAAAAACTAAAATAGGATTCAAACCGGAGGTGTTTCTGCTAAACATTATAGATCTAAAACAGAAGGATAAAGGGATGGAAAGACTACTAATACATATGATTACGGCCGCAAGAATTATCTGGGCAAAACACTGGAGAGAGAAAACTACACCAGACGTGGAAGAAATCAACCTCAAGCTCTTAGACACGGCTGAAATGGATAAGCTGACATTTCTAATGAGAAGAGGACCAATAAAGTATTTTGAGGAGACATGGAAACCCTTTATTCAATACATCAAAAGAGAAAAAAAGGAAGAGTTAAAGGGTTTCTGGATTTAATTTAAGGACATACAGGAGCTCAATGACAATATGGGAGCAGTCTTTTTTCGTTCGATACTGGCGGGTGAAGTTAACCCGTGTACTGTTTGTTTTAACACTGTTGGTACTGTCTGTCTTGTGAAACCTCCCCTTAACCCCACCCCCATTTCCCCCAATGGATCCCGTGTGACCTGTTTGTAATGTCATGTCATGATGTTGTCATGTTATATTTTAATCAATAAAAATTTATTAAATAAAAAAAAAAAAGGAAAATTTGACATAGCAAAACAAGAAACAGAATATGTAAACATTGCAATACTTGAGATGAGTGAAAAAAGTGGACAGGAATAGGACATTTGAATCAGAGAATTACACAGATTGAAAGATTCTGTACTGGACTCCAGGAAGAAATTGATGACACACCAAGGAAAGACTTCTTCTTACTCATAGGTAATTGGAACACAAAAGTAGGAAATGGAACAGAAGCAAATACTGTAAGAAAGTTTCATTTTAAATCAAGAAATAAAGCAGGAGAGCCACTGACTTAATTTTGTGAGATCAACAGTCTGTTCATTGCAGTCAAATTATTCAAGCCACCCAAAAAACAACTACCCATAGATGTCACCTAATGGCCAATATAGAGATTAGATATATTAAATAATTACTGGTGGAAGACGGAGAAGTGCCATCTGTCATGATCCATTTTCGGGACCTTGAAATTGGCGTCCAAAACACAAATCAATGCCAGTCACAACAGAGATAAGGACTCTGAAAGGCTGGGAACAAACAGCCAGCAACTCTAGTGGGAACAACTGCACGCCAATTGGGGGAGAGTGGGAATGGAATGTTTGAATGTGAGGGGTTGTATATAAGGGGGAGGAGATTGAGCTGTGGGCACTCTTGGCTTTAACATGTTAAGATATCCTGGAGTAAAGTTCTTAGTAAAATCCAGGACGTCTCCTGTGAGTTATTTAAGGCAGCTACTGTGAGTCCTTACACCATCCTTTCTTCAAATACAAGATAAGAAAGGAACACCAAAATTTAAGATATGCAGATAACATCATGCTAGTTGCCGAAAATAGAAATGACTTGGAACAATTATTGAAGAAAGTCAAGGTAAAAATAATTACCAGAGGTTTATATAACTTTACAGTAGATAATGAAGACATTGAAATAGTTCAAGATTTTCCATACCTTGCCTCAGTGATTAATCAGAATGGAGACTGCAGTCAAGAAAACGAGACAACAACTAAGACTTGGAAGGGCAGCTATGAAGAAACTAGACTAAATCCTGAATTATAAAGACATATAATTGAATATTAAAGTTAGGATTGCGCATGCCATTGTATATCCCATTTCTGTGAATGGTTGTGAAAGCTGAACAGTGAAAAAAGTGTTTTAAGTTTTTAACAGTTTTATGTAAATTTAACTGATTTGTTCTAACAATTCTAGGTTTAATTCTATCTTAAAATTGATATGTATTTATTTTTATTTATTTGTCACGTTTCTATACCGCCCCTCTCAGCCCGAAGGCGACTCGGGACGGTTTACACAGGTAGATTTTCAAATTGCATTTCTTTTAATCTTGTGAACCACTTTGGGTATTCATTAAGAGAAAAAGCAGCGGAGTGGTAGTAATAGTAATACTACTACTACTACTGATGATGATGATGATGATATTGATATGAAAACCAGTACAAATGGTTATAGAAAGAAAATCAGCTCATTTGAGATGTAATGCTGAAAAAGAGTTCTATAAACTGGTAAATCAAACTTGAACTCTCCCTAGAAGTCAAGATTAATCACATTGACTTCTAGGGAGAGTTTAAGATTGAACTGAGGCTGTTGTACTTTGGCCATGAGAAATGAGCTGAACATACAAAAGACAATAGTTCTTGGTAAGGTAGAACGTAGAAGGAATAAAGGAAGTCTACACTGGATAGGCTCAATAAAAGAAATCAGGGCCCAGAGTCTGCCTGAACTGATGGTAGGGTGACATGGAGATCTCTCATCTATAACGGTCACCATAAATCAAAATGGACAATCTCACTTATTATGTGACAAGGCAAGCTATTTAAAATCCTCTTTTTCTTATCTGATGCCCCATCTCTGTTAGATGTGTATTTAATAAGAGATTCTGCCAATATAGGCAATTGGGAAGAATGAAGATTAAGAGCTAGAGATGCTGTATAATTTAAATTGGATGCCAAAAGAGCTGCAAGAAAATAGGAGATGCTAAAGCAGGAGCTATTGAGCAGTACTTTCTTCTATTGTGCATGCTTGTCAAGCTGAGAGACTCCATTCTCTAAAAAAATGGCACTCAATATACATCCATTTATTTGGTTATCTATTCAGCTTGTGCCCACGCAGTTGCATTAGGATCAGTCATCAATACAGTGGCTACATGTGTGAAGTGTACCCAGATTTGAAGTATAAAGGCTGTCTAAATATATGTATGAACTTTAATAGGCTAAATACCATTTATAAATGTAATAGATTGTTAATGGCCCCGTTACTAAAGTTGGTAATAAAAAATGAGCATATCGACCAGCAAGCTGCCCTCCACTAAACTTGTCAGTGTAAAGTACTGCAAAAGTGTTGCATATCTTGTCCCTGTTTATCGCTTAACCTAATACTGGATATTACTCATAATATGTTGACATTTATGATTGCTAGACCTACTGTAACTTTGAAAAATGTATTGTTATTGCTCAGTCTAGAATACATATTTACATATTTAATAAGACTATCTAGAAAGCATAATTTCCTGAATATTTCTGCAGTTATATATGTTAAAATATGATTTGATATTATTTTCAAGAATGGATGATAATGTCATTCAATGTTTTATGAATTTTTCTTCACAATGTTGTTCAGTTTTGAATGTAATCAGAAATATATTTGGTTTCAAAGTAATCTCCTGGAGCTTCAGACATGTAGAGTGTTATCATTATTCTGTTTCTTCTTTGTTTGGCAATGTCATGGATCAGTATCTAGTGTGTTCAAGACACAAGAACATCTCAGGGAGACCATCCGGGCAAAGATGGCGGCAGGTCGGGTGTCCTGAGGGCTCCTCAGGACATCGGCTGTTCTCACGGGCCAGAGGGCGAATTGCACCCTCACCTCAGGCTGCAAGACAGCAGCCAAGAGGCAGCGAAACCGGGGGACCACACCGATGGCTCCAGGTAATACCCCTTCCCCAAGAAGGGGGGACTGAGAGGGCCCGGTACACTCCCTAATCCGGCGAGCGGCGCGTGGAATGGGCAGCGGGCACAAGCCCGCACTTACTGCCAGCCCAGCCCACCCCACCCCAACCATCAGAAGGGGAACCAGAGAACCCAGGTGCAACGAAAAGGGGGAATAAAGAGGAGATCCATCAACGCGACGGCCACGCAAGAAACAGCTGGCGGCCCCTGAAAACGAACAGGCGCGCCAAAAGAGAGAGCCCCGGGACCCAATGAACAGGAAGAAGAGTGGGGACGAAAAGGACAAGAGGGAGAAAAAAGACCCCGGGCAGCGGCAAAACGGCCCCGAAACACATAGAGGAGTGAGCCCCAAACTCCAAGATGGCGGCGGAGACAAAGTAAGACGAAAAACAACAACCTAAGAAGAGAAGGCGGACATCTTCGAGGGTGGCTCCTTCCCGACGCAAGAGAAAAGGGCGCGAAAAGAACCGGAAGGGAGAAGAACAAGCCGCCCGGACGCATTTAGGAGACGGACGCATACCGGAAACACGGCGGGGACGCAGAAAAGGAGGGGACCGAAAGCCGGAAGCACCAAAAAAGTGGGACAGGACCGAGAGAAGTGCTCAGGAGGACGAGGAAAGCAGGGCAGCGAAAGGTAAAGAGAGGAAACAGGCACACCAGGCGGAACGGGGGCAAAGGGCCCAAAAATAAAAGTAGAGTCGCAGGAAGGAAGAGTGGAACCCAGCCCCCCCCCCCCACCGAAAGCAAGATCCTGGGCTCGCGGAGCTGACAAGGAGAGACATATAGCTCTGGGGGCTGCTGAACAAAGCATGTCAGCACTAAAAGAGTCAAACAGAGAAGCAAAAGAGCGAAGGAGAATGCGGGGAGGGGGACCCGAGGAGGGAAATGTAACCTTAGGGGACATTATGATAGAACTGCGAAGGTTAGGGGAAGCACAGGACGGGTTCATTCAGAGGATGGAATCAATGATGGACCGGCAAGACGAGCACATCGAATCGCTACAGGACGCAGGGCTGGAACCAAGCAGGGAGGCGATCCCCATGGGGCTGGTGTTGACAGTCACTGGTGAAGATGGAAAGGAGTCGCCCCGGGCGGTAGGGAAGAGTGTAGCGATTCAGGAGGCTCTGGAGAAGGGGATGGAGAAGACCTCAAAACTGCAAGAAGCACTGGGGGGAAGAAGAATCCATCCAAAGAGAAGAAGAAGTGGAGAAGGCACCCTGGGAGCTACTAGAGAAATTGGTGGGGATTCTACAGTCCCTGCCATCGAGAAAAGAAGAGAGGACAAGAACCAGGAAGCCGTCCCAACATTTAAGGGATTCCGGGGCGCAAATAAGAATAAGGCTAAACGGAGTGGGAGTCAGGCCGAGGGAGTGAGGGGCCGGAGGAGGGCAGCTCAGCGAGGCGGAAGGAAAACTCAAAGAAAAGACGCCCTTGCTCTCCAGGGAGGCCCACGGAATTTAGCCCTCAGAGAGGCGAAAGCAAGGAGACGGATGTGGGAGATCTAGAATCCCATAAAGAGTATGGTTAGGGAGGCAGACAAGAATGATGAGGGGAAGGGTCACAACCACATTGAGGGACAGGGACTGGACTATGGATATGGCTCCTTCTACCAAACGGCAAACAACGTGAACCCCCTCCAACCAGGCAAACCCAAGAGTCAACAAGGTTTGGATACCTGATGAAGGAATGGGACTACAAGCGGATCTTCCAAGAGCTAGCATACCCCTTTTTTCTCACAGTGTCAACCACATCGTAACCCCCCCCCCTCCATTTCGTCCCTTTTACAAGAACTGAACAATTGAGTCGACATGGAGATACCGGGAATTAATGTAACCCCCTTTTTTTTTTCTTCTCCTTCCCTTTCCACCCTTCCCCCTTCCCTCTCACCTTCCTAGCCTCTCCCCCGCCCCCCCGTCGCACCTTCACTTGGACCTTTCACCCAACCTCACCCCTCCCCTCCCCTCCTCCCCTACCAAGGCCCCAGGAACCTCCCTCCCCACCACCATCACCCTCACATCTTTTCCCAGTTTTGCTGTATTTGAAAACCACAATAAAAATTATTATAAAAAAGACACAAGAACATCTCCATACCATGAGTTTCATAACCAAGGTCAAGGAATGAAAAACATCTGGGCCCCTGAGCCTGATAACATGAACTGGCTCAGACTGGAATATCTGGAGACTGAGTGGAGGAACTTTTGAAAGCTGAGGGGGTGGGGTTGAAACTGAGACATTGCCCATGTGTTCTTTATTTTAGTTTTGCTGTATAGTAGTAACTTAGAATTAAAGAAATTTCCAGGATTTGCTTGTGAGTGAATTTAACCAAGGATCTGCAATAATCACAGGCAATGTTTCCCACAGTGACATATTTTGTTTTACATGCAAAGTATGCCTTGCCTGAGTTTGACTGGTTTTTCTTTAGTAATACATTTCTATTTTTCTAATTATTATGTTCTAATTGCCAGCATTTTAAAATGCACATTGGTGTTAACACCACTAATTAGCAATAATTCTAGCTTTAGTTATGGACTCAAATATCACAACTGCTTTTAGAAATAAGGGGCTCACACCCAATATTGTAGCAAAACAGTACATTTGTTCAGTCAGATTCAGATATAAATGTACTAGTGTAACTGAGTACATATAGCTACCTGATTCTGACCTTTAGGGCCATTCATGGTCAAGGCCCGAAATACCTCAGAGAGCGTCTTTCACATATCTGTCATCAGAAACCACCAAGATCAGCTCAAGAAAACCTTTTGTCTATTCCCGGTCCCAGGGAGACTCACCTGGACTCCACGAGGTGCAGGGCCTTTTCGGTTCTTGCCCCAAACTTGTGGAACTCCTTACCTCCATACATTAGAGCTATACCTGATTTGCGGTCATTCTCCCAAGCTCTCAAAATTTGGCTCTTCATCAAAGCTTTTAAACTGTGATTTATTGTTGATATGCTTGTTGTTTTATTGCTCTGTAAGTTGCTCGGAGCACTCCGGTGGAGAGCGACTCATCAAATAATAAATTGAAATGAAAATAAAATGAAATATGGGGGAATGTTCATCTTTGCAAATCTTTCTTACTGGGTGAGGACACCACTTTTCCAATAGAATTGCCACATCACTATTACAATTGCTTGCACTGCTTAACCTAATGTACAGTGAATGCAGAATAACTACCTTTCCCAATGCCCAATATAATCTCTGTAGCTGCATTTTTTTAAAAAAAGTATTAGATCTCCATCCATGAATCTCCCCCTTCTTATATATTGTAGCCTTCAGCTGTTCAAGTCTTCCTATTGAGCAATGGGAGAGCTGTGCCATAATGAAAAGCCAGGCAGCTAGAGAACATCATGGATATTTTACAAGGCAACATGACTCAGGCTGTAAATCTATGGGCACCTACCAGAAGAAAGTGTCATTGGTGGCATTGGGGCCTTCGTTTGAGTATGCACAAGAAAGATTGCACTGGACAGTCAATAAACTGTCATTCCCATCTCCACAGAATCCAGCACAGAGCCCCAGAGAAATCCCAGACATCATCAGTTGCCATGAGCAAAAGAATCCATACAATCAAGGAAAGGGGAGACTCACGTAGTCATATGAAGAGTGGGCCAGTTCAAATTAGTTGGTCCAGCATTCTATCGCGACATGTGTGGCTGCTCTGGAGTTTTCCAGGTGTTACCCTGTGTTACTGACTATATGTCTTTGGATATTGTCTAGAGATATCCAGAAGCAACTTCTTATAGAACCAGGATACAGGGCTAGCATAGACAAGCCATAGACACATTTTCTTCAAAAGTCTGGATAACGTTTAACTTTTTTTTTGCTGATTCAGTACTCATTGGAAAATACGGCAGTTAATACCCAAATACAAGTGTTACCAGAATCACAAACACAAATAATTTGGGTTTCATGTTATAAAATGATATTCAGTTGCATTAGTTGAAAACACACATGTATTACAATTTCTGAACTTGATAGTTTTTCAGTTTAGACTCTCATTCCTTCTTTAAAACCCGTGTTTGGGAAAAAAAGAATAACACAATATTACATTATATGCCTCCAAAATTACCAAGCTATCAAATAGATTATAGACTGCACCCCAGGTTCAAACTTCTCTGAAATAAATTAGCTTGTTCTTTCATAAAGGCAAGATTAATGACCTCCTAATTTATGAATTATTACCTCTTTTCTGTTTTGTCACCAAGTTATTATCCCCACTGGCTATCGTCTACAAAAAGGCCCCACATTTGTAAGTTATGCAACTAATAAAACTCATTCAATTATTCCTGGCTCGTAAATATATTTCCTCTGATTTAACTTATAAGCATCTCTTATCATTCACATAAGACAGCATAGTCATAGAAAACACTCAAATTAAAAGATATATACTGTAGTTTAAGTACATTCAGTATTTTAGTAGCAAATTCACTGTACACAGACATTTCAACCATTCTTTTCAGTATTAGTGTACTGCAATAAACCACAGAAGTTGGGAGAGATGGCAAGGGCCATCCAGTCCACTTTCCTGCTATATACTGTACAATCAAAGCATTCCCTAAAAATGCTTCTGTTTTAAAAGCTGTTTAAAAAGCTTCACAACAAGGTGGATCCACCACACCCCAAGGCACCACGGGAATAGATAATATACATGTACCATTTAGATAATATGCATTTACCACCACCTATAATAGTACTTGAATGCTATTGCAAGGTTTGCATATACATTGAGTTAAATTGACAATCTTCTTTCCACTAATGGAAAAGTTCTATTTAATGATGATTCCCTCAGTTTTAATAATCTTTCTTTGCTTCCATGGCTCATCTATTCATTGGTGTCTCCCAGCCAGCTGGGGACCATTTACAGATCTGTAGGAGGAATGCTGTGGGGAAGCAGTAGATAAGGAAGTTCACTTCCACAAGCCTAAGTGCACACAGTTAAATCTAGATTCATTTTATTTTGCAGGATTTATGACACATCAAATAACATTGACACCTTCATTGATGGCTACTTTTTATGGTCCATTTGGATTGCTAAGTACGGCAATCCAAAGAGCCTATGTAATTAATTCAAATGCCATGTTTCCCCATTCCAATGTATTCATTTGCATCTTAGGGGGCAATATGTGTATCTGGTACTTTTAAAAGGAAATCATCGTTATCTGTTCAATGGTCAAAAACAATTTTGTCTGTAAATGAAAAACTTGTGAATCTCTGATTCCCCTTAAAATTTTAGTTTGACCCTTGATTCACAGATATGTCTAGAGGCAAATCTGGCTCAATACTTTCCTAACATTGCTTTAAAAGGTTTATGGGACAGAGGTAAATAATGTGTGCAATCTAAACCATCTGCCTGCTGTGTGACTTCTTTTGTTGTAGGGGATATAGTAAGCCAGTAGTCTTGATGTGTGTTTTTAGTTGCAAATATATCTTTATAAGGTTTGCAAAGATCTAATCTAATAAATTTCCCCAAAGGATATCATTGATTTATCTCTAATGTAGAACTGATGGAGTAATAACTGTAGAAACAAAAATATTGTTGATAGGGAAAAGAGCAGCAAAAACCTTGCAGCAATTTTGTCTGAATTTTAAGTGCATTTGTTTTCTCTACAAATTGTGAAACACACAGCATAATCCAAGAAAAAAATACTCTATTTTCTCTCCACAGAAGATGATGCTGTTGAGCTTTCTATGACGTTTATACCTCAGTATCCTGGCCGATATCCTTGCCACATACTTCTGGAGTCCAAATACGATATTCGTCTTTTAAAAATCGAGTGTGTGGTGAATACAGATACTACTGAAGCCGAGTTAGAATTTATAACTTCAGCATATCATGCTGTGACTCAAGACATTCCAATAGTATGTTCATTTTGCTTTCTGAAACTTCAACAAGACTAGGAATTTCTAAGATTAAAATGATGTTTTAGCAAAAAACCAATAATATTTCTGTTAAAAGATGGAAAATGGGATGGATATGGAAGTTTTTCCTGCACTTAATGTATATTACTTTAAAAAACCTTGTGTAATTTTGGGTGCATAATTACAACACTACAAATAGTTGAAAAGGTTTTTAGCTTGCATAGGTTAACGGAATTTATGGAAGGAAAGTATCAGAGCCCTCCTCCACACCTCCTTACTTCATGTAGATTATATTGTGACTTGAATGCAGTTTTCCTGCTTCTTGGCAGGGGATTGGACTGGATGGCCCACAAGGTCTCTTCCAACTCTATGATTCTATATTTGCAAAATTAGGAGAGTCCTTCTGAAGAATGGGGAGTCTGGAAAAGCGGAGAATCGGAGAGAAAGACAGACTGCTGTCTTGTTTTGGCCCAATGTCATTTTCCACCAACAATCTTCCATCATCCGTTAATGAATTTGTGTGCAGGATTTTTTCATTTTTTGAAGGAACTGTTATATCTGCTTATTTATTTCAGACTAACATGAGTCAACAGAATTGGAAACTTGATGCCATTCTAAAGGGATACAGTTTTTATGGCCCCTCTCTTATATATGTAGCCCCAGGTGAAACAACTCGCTACACTCTTATGTATAAGCCAACTGCAGAAGGTGAAACCAAGGTAAGAGGAAAATGTCTCATGTTTTGTGCACGAGAAGAGCTTGTATACAGAAATGGTTTGAAGGTGTAGCTGACATGGCACCCATAAGCTCTTACCAGAATCCTTAAATTTTATGGTGACTCCAAAACAGTAGTAGCATAGTTTGTTGTGGGCACGTGAATAAAGTACATTTTGGGCCTCTTTCCAAGTTTGTTTGGATATATGATATGATTTAAAAAATCAAGAAACTGAGGGAGACAAATGGAAAATATGTGATACAGGTCTCTTAAAGAGGTTACAGGCTGATAGAGCAGCCTCCATAGGTAGGAATGTTAACATTTGCAGAATAGCTCAAAAGTAAAGATGACAACCCAAAATACTATGACATTTTAAAAATTAAAAACCTACATATTAAATTGTCTTTATTTTAACAAAGCACACCCTCCTGTCACATTATGGTCTGGCTTTCTCTGTCAAACTCTATCTCCTTGTGCTCAAATTATTTATTATATTTATACTGCTTATCCAATTGCTGCCTGTTGTATCCTGTCTCCTTTTCTTTCCTGTCTTTCTAAAACTGTATTTTTGTACATATTTACCTGAAAATATGCTCTATTGAACTCAATGGAGCAACATACAGCTTTATGCATTCTGAAGCAACCCACAGAGGTAGCATATCTCTGTACAGCCTTAGAAGAATGTTTTGTACATGCCCCTATATGCCTCTCCCTTCTCTACACAATAAAACCTTTTAAAACTTGTTTAAGGAAAAGTGGTCATAAGAGCTGGGGCACAAAAAAAAGTGGGGAAACGGAAGAACAAAGGAGAAAACATCTAAAACTATGAGGAAACAGAAACAGAAACCCAGGGAGGGACTGAAGGACTGGAAAGAGAGGCAAGAGGGAAGAAGAACAGCTGCAACAGACATAAGGAGAGGGATGAGAGAGAAGTGAGAGAGTGTAGATTGCAACTTCCAGGTAACGAGGTCAGAGAAGAGAAAATGGAATGATGTAAAAGGCCCAAAAAAACAGATATAGAAAGAGACAATAATTACACGCGCACACACAAAGAACTCATAATGCATAGCTCTAAAGGGAAAACTTTACAAACCTCAAGACTTCAAACCAAGAAGGATTCTCTATTAGAGGAGATAAGTTTCAAAGAAATACTACTAGAGATACAAAAAATATCTTTGAAACAGGACACACAACATCAAGTATTACATGAAGAAATCCAAAGCTTAAAGCAGGAGATAAAAGAAGACCTGAAATTGCTGAAAGAAGACAGAAAAGGTGAAAAAGGAGAATCAAAAATAGGCCAAATCTCATGAAAAACTGGAACACAAAGTAGAAAAACTTGAAAACTTTAACCAAAAATCCCATGATAGAAAAAAGAGAGTTGGAGTACCAGTTAAGAATAAGGAACTTGGAGGAACTTGGAGGAACTTGGAGGCAAATAATAACCGATCTTCTTGCAGAATTATTAGACACAAGTGTTGAGGTGATCGGCCAAGATTTGGGTAGAGTGTTTAGCATCACTACAGGATATTCCAACCCCCCAAATGACAAGAGATGCAATAATAAGTTTCAACAGAAAAAACGACCAGGGATGAAATCTTAAAAGAAAATGCAAGAATACCAATATTCTACAAAGAGAAAAGAGTAATTATCATGAAAGAAATTTCTCAACAAAGTCTGGCCCAACACAGAAAATACTCCTATTTAACCCAAAAATTGATTTAAAAGAAAAATTAAATTCAGATGGGAAAAGACAGAAAGCATCACAGTAACACTAAATGACATTAGATATTGGCTAAATACAGAAGAGAAAGGCAATGCTTTCTACATGGAACATATCAAAGGGAAAACACAATCACAATCACAATAAACAGTAACAAATATGGGAAATGAAAGCAAGCAAATGGGCAAGAAGAGAAAACGGAAGAGAGACAGAAGAAGAGGATGATCAAGAAGACGAAAAAAGTAAGAACTGAAAAGACTAAGGCAATTCTCACCCAAAAATTACCAATTAGTGATACCACAAGAGATGATTCAGTGGGAAATGCAAGAGAACCTGCATGGATAAAGACCTAAAGATCTATTCAAACAACATTAACAGGATTAATGCCCCAAATAAGAGGAAGAGACTATTTAATTATAACAGGGCTGTCCAACTTCTACCGGCCCAAGGGCCGGAATTCTGGTCACTGATCACCTGGGGGGCCAAAGGGTCTGCCTCCACCCCGGCTCCGCCCCACCCCTCCCCTGGCTCCACCCCCGCCCCTCCCTTCCTCTGGCTCCGCCCCTGCTGGCGTGGTGAGGAGGAAAGAAAGCCCCACCCCCAAAGCCGATGCCGCGGCTCCTCCCTTCCTCCTAAAGCTGTGACATGCTGGCTTCCTCAGAAGGGCGATTTTGGCCGCTTTCACCCTCTGAGGCGGCCGGCATGCCATGGCTTTAGGAGGAAAGGACGAGCTGTGGGGGAGCCTCTCCCCGCGGCTCATCCCTCTCTCCTAAAGCGGCCCATGCAGCTGCCTCTTCCTTTTGGGGCTTCTGCTTGTGTGCAAATGGGCACTCGCCGCTACCCGCGGTGGGCGGTGATCTCCGCGTGGAGTGGCGAGCGCCCATAAAATGCAGAAGCCCCCAAAGGAGGCAGCCGCTCGGGCATGGGCGCTCCACGCGGCGGGCGGCGATCTCCGGCCGCCGCGGCGGGGAGAGAGGGACGGAGGGGGCTCCCTTGCTCCTCCCTGCCCCGCCTCCTCCTTCCCTCCCCCCGCCGCTGCAATCCAGGTCGCAGCGGTGGCAGGCAGAGAGGGATGGAGGGGGCGAGGCAGGGAGGAGGAGCCGGCTCCCTTGCTCCTCCCTTGCTCCTCCCTGCCCCACCTCCTCCTTCTTCCCCCCCTGAAGAATTTTTTTAAAAAACAATTTTAATTTTTTTTTTTAAAAAGCTGATTTCTTGCAGGAGGGTAGGCGGGCCGTGTCCAAGAGGCTGGCGGGCCGTGTGCGGCCTGCGGGCCGCCTGTTGGACAGGCCCAATCTAAGACAAAAGAACTATGACCTGATTGTGTTACAAGAAACACATATAACGAATAAACACGTAAAATATTGGGTGCAAGAACAACTTGGCAAAGACTAGCATGCATCAATTAACGAAAAAAATGAAGGAGTAGTCCTATATGCGAAGGAATGGTTATCTGCAAAACAGGTATTCAAAGATAGCCAAGGAAGATATATTAGTGTTACTATTGAAATAAACAACCAAAAATATTGATATGTAATGTTTATTGTCTGAATGGTCCCAAACTAAATTTTATTGGAAAAATTGAAAAGTAATAAAGAAAAACAAGAATTCAATGACTTGATAATACTCGGTAATTTTAATGGAGTAGTAGACCCAAAATAGATAAAACATCCAGTAATGCAAAACAAAACAGAGAAAAAATCAAATCATATCCGAGGAGCCTCCACTGAGAAGGCCCTGTCTGTCCTCCCCACCAAATCAAGCCAACTCCCAATGCAATTTCTCCTTCACATGGAGGAATTAAACTTAAAAGATATGTGGAGACATCAAAATGAAACTCAAAAAGACTACACCTTTTTCTCGGGCAGACATGAATCGTGGTCTCGAATAGACATGGCATGGGCAACGAATGCCCTGATAATAAGGCTAAAAAACATCAAAATACTAACTAGAACCTTTTCGGACCACTGCATTAGAATTCACACTAAAAGGAAATGTAACCCAATTCAGATGGCGGCTAAAAGAGAACTTACTGAAAAAGGAGAAAGACAGAATTGAATAGAAAACTACTAAGTGAATATTTAAAAATAAACAAAGGAAACGAAACCCCCAAAACTATACAATGGGAAGCTATGAAAGCAGTAATGAGGGATTACCTCATCCAGCAAAATTTGATAAAAAATAAAAACAGAAATAAAAATATAAAGGAAATCGTAGAAAATATCAATATAATAGAGGAACTATTAAAGAGAAACCCTCAAACAAGAAAATAGTCTTGGATTTAGAAATACTTTAAAACAGCTACAAATAATACAAACAGACAAATTAGAGAATCAACTGAAATTTATTAAACAAAATCATTTTCAAAACGCAAATAAGATTGGCAAATAGCTGGCTAAAAAAAGGATGGAAACAAAAGTCTTATATCATTAAAATACAGAAAGATATGGAATAAAAAAATAGCAGACCAATTTATACATTTTTAAGAGATCTTTACCAAAAGGAGGAAGTATCAAGAGTACAAATAATGGAACATCTTTGCAAATAGAATTTACCAAAATTAACTGATTTGCAAAGAGAAGTATTTAATGGTCCAATAACAATGTCGGAAATTGACAACACAATTAGCAAACATAAGAACAACAAAGCTCCGGGTCCACATGGCTACACCGCAATCTTCTACAAAACATTCAAAAACAAAGTAGGCCCTTTATTAAAAGACATGCTAAATAACATGTTGGAAAACAAAGAACTCCCAAAATCATGGGGGAAAGCTAATATAACCTTAATTCACAAAGAACACAGATGCAGCGGAAATTAAAAATTACTGTCCCAACTAAAAAATGACTACAAGATTTTCACGATAATCATGGCAGATAGATTAAAAATATTCTTGAAAAACTGGATCTCTGAGGAACAGGTTGGTTTTCTACCAAAAAGGCAAATCAAAGACAACATTAGAAGTTTGATAAACACAATTGAATACTATGAAAAACATAATGAAAAACAGTTGGCTTTGTTGTTTATCAACGCGGAGAAAGCTGTCGACAAAGTTAATTGGGACTACTTAAACTGCTCTTAAAAGAATTAGATGTTGGATACAAATTTAAAAATGCGGTAGAAGCAATTTACTCAAGTTAAGAGGCGACATTTATAATAAACAGTATAGAAAATAGAAAGCCAATCCATATTACCACTATTGCCACTACTGTTTATTCTTATGATGGAAACGTTGGTAAGAGATATAAATGACGATAAAAACATAGAAGGATTGAAAATAAGGAATCAACAATAAAAATTGAGAGTATATGCTGATGATGTGGTTTGTATCATAGAAAATCCTTTAAACAATATTAACATGTGGCTGGACAAAATAGAAACATTTTGAAAATTAGCAGGCTTTAAATTAAACAAACAAAAAAACCCAAGATATTAGCAAAAAAATATTGACAGCAAGACAAAGGAGCACAGACATCTCAAAGATCTCTCTGACCCATAGGCCATGAGTTTGAGGCCTGCCTGGGTTGAGGCGGGTGCTCAACCTTAAGTGTAGCCTGCTGTCGACCATTGCAGCCCGAAAGACAGTTGCATCTGTCAAGTAGGAGATAAAGGTACCACATTAAGTGGGGAGGCAAATTTTGACTGAATTATGAGGACATTTAAGAACTCCAGGGATGCTGAGGAATGTGGAAGGAACAACAAGGGACACTGGGAATGCTGAGAGATGAGGAGTATGTCAGCTCCCCCTGGTGGCCAGAGTTTGCCTCTTTTCGTCTATATCTGTGTGTCATGTGGAAAATGGCAGAAATTGTCTGTTAGTATGTGTATCTGTAATCTCCTCTGAGTCCCCTTCGGGGTGAGAAGAGCGGAATATAAATAAGGTAAATAAATAAATAAATAAATAAACATACAGACAAAATCTGAAATAAAAATAGAAAATAAAATAAAATATCTAGGGGTGATAGTGACACCAAGCAATGCAAAATTACTAAAGAACAATTATGAACAACTCTGGACAAAAATTCAATTTTTTTTGGGAAAAGTGGAAATACCAAACATTTCTCTATTAGGACGCATTGCCATAATAAAAATGACCATTCTCTTCCAATTATTATTTCTCTTTCAAACATTACTAATATTTAGGAATGACCACCTCTTCAAAAAATGGATTTTGGACAGAACAAAATGTATCTAGAAAAATAAAAAGCCCAAGAGTGAAATTAAAAATATTGACAGATGATAAAAAGAGAGGAGGACTAGGCCTCCCAGACTTCAAGGCATACTATGAAGCCTGTAATTTAGTATGGTTAAAAGATTGGACCATGCTCAAGAACACCAAATTATTAACATTAGAAGGCCATGATCTCCGAGCGGGGTGGCACTGTTATCTATGGTATAATAAAAGGAAGACAGGGAAAATAATAAATCGGCAACCACTACATTAGAGCATCCTTAATCAGGACCTGGGAGAAATACAAAATAAGGATATATGACAAAACTCCATTATTGATCTATCCAGTTGAGGCAAAGCACAAAAGAGAATTAGGAGAAGATCCATGGCTTACATATCAACAAATCCTTAAAAAAAGATAACCAAGAATTAACAGTCAAGACACACAAAGAAATTAAACAAGAATACCAAAAGATATCATGGTTCCAGTACTATCAAATACTTCAAGAATATAAGGAAGATGCAAAAATTGGCTTTAAACAAGAACAAGGCACACGGGAATTGATAATGCAAAAGGAAAAGAAAATAATTAAATTACTATACCAACAATTACTACAATGGACAGCAGAAGAAAAACAAATAAGAGATTGCCAAGTAAAATGGGCAAAAGACTTTGGACACAACATATATATAAACCAGTGGGAAGATATTTGGAATAAAAAAACTAAAATATACCACAGCTATCAACATTCGTGAGAATTGGTATAAAATGCAATTCAGGTGGTACTATACTCCTTCAAAAATATCAAAATTAAATGAACAAATCTCTAATAGATGTTGGAAATGTGAAAAAGAAACAGGCACCCCAAGGTTCAGTTTTGGGTCCGTTACTTTTTAATTTATTCATTAATGATCTGGATGTAGGAGTGAATTCTGAGGTAGCAAAGTTTGCAGACGACACTAAATTGTTCAGGGTAGTTAAAAATGAAACTGATTGTAAAGAGCTCCAGAAAGATCTCTCGAAATTGAGTGAATGGGCAACAAAGTGGCAAATGCATTTTAACCTTAACAAGTGTAAAGTCATGCACATCGGGGCAAAGAACCCCAACTACACCTACCAATTGATGGGGTCAAAGCTTTCCGAGACAAACTAGGAAAGGGATCTGGGGTTTTGGTGGACAGCTCAATGAAGATGTCAACCCAGTGCACAGCAGCAGTGAAAAAAGCAAATTCTATGCTAGGCGTGATCAGAAAGGGAATTGAAAATAGGTCAGCAAATGTTGTATTACCTCTCTACAAATCGATGGTAAGGCCACATTTGGAGTACTGTGTACAATTCTGGTCTCCGCACCTTAAGAAGGATATAACGGAACTGGAAAAGGTACAGAAAAGGGCAACAAGAATGATCCAAGGGATGGAGCGGCTCCCTTATGAAATCAGGTTGCAACGCCTTGGTCTTTTCAGCCTTGAAAGACGGCGTTTAAGAGGTGACTTGATCGAAGTGTATAAAATCATGCATGGGATAGAAAAGGTGAATAAAGAAAAACTATTTTCTTTGTCACAAAACACTAGGACAAGAGGGCACTCCCTGAAGCTCCAAGGTAGGAAAATTAGGACTAATAAAGGGAAATATTTCTTCACCCAGAGGGTCATTGGGTTATGGAACTCACTTCCAGAAGAGGTTGTGACAGCTGTCAGCCTGAACAACTTCAAGGCAGGATTAGACAGATTCATGGATACCAAGTGTATCGGTAGTTACTGAAAAGGACATTCAAGTGCCACCTCGGAGTTGGTTGAGGTAGGCAGGATTTCCCTGGGTACTGGTTGTGGGGGGTCGGGAGCAGGTCAGGGTTTTGCCCTCCCTTCTGCTCGAGATCCCCGTGTACAACTGGTGGGCCACTGTGTGATACAGAATGCTGGACTAGATGGGCTGAGATCCGATTCAGCATGGCTCTTCTTATGTTCTTATGTTCTTAGATGGGATTTTAATGGAAAGTGGATGAATAGGGCCAATGCTTTTATGGACAGAACATTGTTTTAATCTGGAATGAATGCGTATGATGCTAATGTAATTGTATTTTAATGTATTTTAATGTAATTTTAATTGTTGAAGGGTTCTGGGGTTTTATATTGTTACTGTGTGGGCATCGAATTGTGCCTTACTGTAAGCCGATCTGAGTCCCCCCTCGGGGGTTGAGAAGAGCGGGGTAAAAATCCTGAAATAAATAAATAAATAAATAAATAGGTTACACAAACAAAGGAGATATTACATTTTACAAACAAAGGACTAGATGGGCTGAGGTCCGATTTAGCATGGCTCTTCTTATGTTCTAGGCACCTTTTTCCATCAATGGTGGACATGTAAAAAAGTAAAAAGGTACTGGAACAAAGTCAGTTTAATAACTCAAAAAATTCTAAAAGTCAAATTTCCCTTAGTACCCCTGACATGTATTTACTAGGTCTAACAAGTGCAAAAATAAATGAGAACCAGGACAAAATGTTCTTCCTCATGTGTACAGCTGCAAGACTAACTCTAGCCAAAGTGTGGAAACAAAACAAAAGTACCAACAACTAACGAATGGATTCTAAAACTGTTTGATTTAATACAAATGGACTGCTTGTCACAGAAACTAAAAGATGGAAGAAAGAACACAGATAGTAATTGAGAGGGCAGCAGCGGATCAGATGCAGCGGTTCTTAGAAGACACAGCTGGATTTGATCCCTTCTAGTCCGGCTTCCGTATTGGGCACGGGACGGAGACTGTGCTTGTCGCCATTACAGACCAACTTCGCCGCCAGTTGGACCAGGGTGGATCAGCCCTGCTTGTCTTGCTAGATCTGACAGCAGCATTTGATACGGTAGATCACGCTCTGTTGACCCACCGTTTAGCCGGTTCCGGGGTTAGGGGGACCGCCCTTAAATGGGTGGCCTCCTTCCTCCGGGACCGGGGACAACACGTGGAGGGGGGTGGGGAGGTCTCCGGGAGACTCCCACTTGATTGTGGGGTCCCCCAGGGGGCCATCCTCTCCCCCTTATTATTCAACGTTTACATGCACTCCCTGGCCCAGCTGGCCCGCGACTTTGGTCTGGAGTGTTATCAGTACGCTGATGACACCCAGCTTCTGCTGAGAATGGACGGCAGGCCGGACACCGTACCCGATTGTTTCCATCAGTGCCTGGAGGCCGTGACTGGTTGGCTGCGGGCCAGCCGGCTGAAGGTGAATCCGTCGAAGACGGAGATCTTGTGGCCCGGTCGGCCTGGATTGGATGAGTGCCGGTTGCCTACCCTAGACGGTGAACGGCTTAGTCCGTCTCCGGTTGTTAAGAGCTTGGGTGTCCAACTGGACCACCTGCTGGCCATGGAGACCCAGGTCTCCGCGGCCAGCAGGGCGGCATTCTTCCACCTACGACAGGCTAGGCGACTGGCACCCTACCTTTCCAGGGGCGACCTGGCCACGGTGATCCAAGCGACGGTCATCTCGAGACTGGACTACTGTAACGCCCTCTCGTGGGCCTTCCCTTGTCGACAATTCGGAAACTCAAGCTGGTGCAAAATGCCGCTGCTCGCTTGCTGGCGGGATCGTCAGTAAGAGAGCATATCACGCCCATCCTTCGGCAGTTGCACTGGCTACCTATTGAGTACCGAATCGCCTTCAAGGTGATGGTATTAACCTTTAAGGCCCTACACGGCCTAGGGCCTGCGTACTTGAGGGACCGCCTTGCCCCGTACATTCCCCCGAGATCACTACGTTCGGAGGAGTTGAATTTGCTCCTAGTACCATCGGTCCGCGCCTGTCACTTATCTACAACCAGGCAAAGAGCCTTTTCGGCGGCGGCCCCGGCGCTCTGGAACTCCCTCCCAGATGGCGCCCGAGCCGCTACGGAACTTATCCCGTTTCGCAGGGCCTGCAAGACCGCTCTGTTTAGACTAGCCTTTGATTAGGCAAATAAATCCAATGTAATTCTCCCATGAAATCGGTACCCTGACCCTTGTTTTCTCTGTATGTCTCGGGATTTATATCGCGTTTTATGCTATGTTTTTATTGTATGGCTACATGGATGCCACATGTTAGCCTATTTTATGTACTGTTATCCGCCCCGAGCCTGCCGGGAGGAGCGGAATACAAAATGGAATAATAAATAAATAAATAAATAAATAGGTCAGGCTTCAAAGAATTTATTCAAAATAGTGGAACAACACTCATAGTAGATTTATCCGATGTATGAAAAACAGTAACTGAAGAAGACAAACTGGGAATGACAAATAGAAGACAAATATCCTTTTCGAAAATGTCTTTCTTTGGAGGACAATAGGAAGCCGCACATTTATTGTTGTTTCTTCTTATTTTTTCTGGTTTGTTTTCCCCCCTTTTCTCTCTCCTCTCTTATTTCTCTCCCCCACTTCTCTCTTACCATCCTATTACAATGTTTTCTTCAGTTTTGCTGTAAATATCTCTTATAACACAATAAACATTTAATTAATAAAAAAAATTATATGGGACACCAATATCCTTACAGAGAAGATGTGGCAGTGAAGGACAGAGTCAATGCCTAGTAGCATTCCTTACAAGCTGTGTTGCCCACAATAAGTTGTTCTTGCTTATGTTTTACTGGTTTAATTCCTTCAATAAAAACTATTTCCTCTCATTATTAAACACAGCATTTCCTATGGCATCCATCAGAAAATCTCTTTCACAATTCCTGTTTTTTTTAAAGTACATTGGTAATTATTGTTTACTTCTTTTTTTATCATAGGGGAAGCTTATTTTACAGAACAAAGCCAATGACACGGATCATGTTTTTATCCTGAAAGGGGTTGCGACAAAATCATTGGCACTGGAACATATTAAGATAGTCTGCAAAGTTAAACAGATTACAGAGAAAGTCATAATGGTGCCCAATTTTACCAAGAATGAATTGAAATACAAGGTAAATCTGTGGATGCTTGAATGTGTGGGAACATGTAATTGCTTCATAGAATCAGAAGCCCTACTTCTTTCTCCTCTTTTTATTTTCTTGTTTAGAAATGTTATTATTTCACTCTTTAGTTTGCAGACTCAGAATGGGGAATACTACTTGGAATCATCTCATACTAATTTAGAATAGAATACTTGGTACTGTACAATTCACTAAAATGGGAGAGACTTAAACTGAATTTTAAGTGTTAAATTGTTTATTCCTAATCGTTACCCAGATAGATTACAGGTGTATTATCTAAGCTTTTTATGGCCGGAATCACTGGGTTGCTGTAAGTATTTTGGATTGTATGGCCATGTTCCAGAAGCATTCCCTCTTGATGTTTCACCTGCATCTATAGCAGGCATACTCAGAGATTGAGAGGTATTAGAAATATAAGTGCAGTACAGTGTTCCCTCGCTACTTTGCGATTCGCATATTCCGGACACGCTGTTTCACAGATTTCAAAAAATATTAATTTAAAATATATATCATGGTATTTTTGCTGTTTAGTGGGGTTTTGCCACCGCCGCTCTCCAAGGCATTTTCCCTCATCAGTCCTCCCTCCCTCCCTCCAGCCTTGAAGGGCCTTTCCTTCCTCACTTTATTTTAAGTTTATAAAGACTTAAAATAGTGTATAACTACTAAAATACTGTATAAATATTTAAATAAATAGAGCATCCCTACATTGTGGTTTTTCACTTATTGCGGGAGGTCATGGAACCTAACCCCAGCAATAAGTGAGGGAACACTGTATACTTTAGACAGGGAAAGTTCTAAACTCAATTACGTGCTTTTTCATTATTAGAGCTATCATTATTTTATGTTATTAAGTGTATATATTGATTATATCTTTGTTGACTTTACTTGTTGACCTTATTAATACATTAAGAAAACTCCGTACTATGATGTACTTTCTTGATACAGATACTGGTTTAATGTTTTTCTTTGATACGTTTTTTGTTGGTTATTATATTTGGAATTTTGTTTTCTTGAATAAAAAATACACTAAAATTGATCTTCCACATCTATAAGGTAACACCCTTGATTTTGTAAGAGGACTTTCTCTCCACATACTTTGAGGATTCTCTGAGTAAGTTTGATTAGGGTATTTTAAAGGTGACCCCAGTGACTCAATTACTTCAACGTATGTGTTAATCACTTTAGGTTGTGTAACTATAGTGTGTGCTCTCCTTATCAGTTGTGTCTGACTGATGCTTGCCCCTGTGACATAGGTTGTAGGTTTGCATAGCTACTTAGTCATAGATTGTCTATATATTTTACTTGTGATAGCTGCTTTCAGGTTTTCTTCCTACCCTTCTGGTACTTTATTTTATTTACGATGTATTGTTTTATTTATTTGTTGGTGTATTCATATTGTGATACGTTTTCCAAAACTCTCTCTGAATTGGCATACCAACCATTCATCTCACTTACTGTTCTGTTCTTCACCTCTCTAAAATTGTGCATGCTCAGAATTTCCATATGATTATTTTAATAAACTCAGATGAGTGCTATGAAAGTAATTTGCTTATGTAGAGAAATGCCTGGCCTTTTGTGAATTAAGGAGGCTAGGTTTGTTTGAAAACATATTTGTCTGTATGTGATTTGTGCACTAAAACACTGAATAGCTCTGTACAATTCTGCCCAAAAATAATTGCTTTAACACTGCTTCAAAGGGCCCTTCCAATTTGCCAACTCATTTGCAAGTGGCTAATGGGACAGAGATCTTGTTGATTTGAAGGAGTGGAGAACAAAATTATTTGAAATGTTGTGATTCAAGTCATGTTTATTGGGGCAACAAGGGAAATACAAGTGAAAGTTTCTTTTGTTTTATCGAGGAGTAGAAACATGCAATCGCTGGGATTGAGCAATACAAACATTAGCAAGAGGAATCTATTCTGGACAGTTGATAATATCCTCCCTTTGCCCTGGAATGGTTTTTTGATTCCACGTAGTGGTTGCCCAGGGTTTTTTCATGGCCGGGAGTTCCCATAATCAGAAAAAGTGAGAGGTGGGGTGAGTTAGATGCCACTGTTTTATCACTACCAACAGATTTGGATTCCCCATATATGTTTCTTAAATCTATTGAAATGGTCAGAGTTTAAATTAATGTGTGTATCACTTGGATGTGAGATACAAGGTAATATAAAATGTGAATCCTGCTATGAACCACCTAACTTTGCATGCTCTCAATGCAAATAGAATGCCTAGTGATATTTTTCTATTTTGAACAGTTTGAAGCTTTAGTATAAACATTGTATGGTCAATGGACCACAAGTTTTTGCAGCCATCTTCATATTTTGCTCCACAGTTAAGGTATAGTAGTTAGTAAATGTTTTCCTTTGTGTTTTATATGGGTCTTGGTGTTCAGATTTGTGAAAAATGAGATATATTAAGTCATTGATATAATGCCAATGTCATTTCTTTAAGAAGTTATTTACATTAGCCAGTTTTGTATTTTTTTCTTCGCTTTAACTCAGTTAAATGCCAATCTTGGTATTTGTTTAGGGCAGTGTTGAAGCCGGGGAGGGGGCAGAGCCAGGCCATGCCATGCCCTGCACCCTCCCCCGGCTTCAGTTCTCCCACAGAGGAGAAGCATGAGCGGTGGATGGGCTTCAGTAGGCGGGGCTCCTCCTCCGCGCGGCTTCAGCACGCGAGGGGTGAGAGCCGTGGCGGGAGTCATGGCAGATTGGAGGCTGGCTGGGGAAACGGCCGAAGGAGGCGGTGCCCCGGCCCCTTCTTTTTCTTCACCACCACTCGGCCCTTCCTCCTCCTCTCCCAAGCAGCAGGAGTTCGGCAGGAGGGGGGAGGAAGGGGGGCAGAGAGCGGCACTCCTGATGATCACTCACAGCACACTAGTGTGCCACTGGTTGAGAAACACTGGTTTAGGGAAATGTAAACAAACTAACTGCAATATGGGACTGTGTTTAGTTAGCATTAGGGAAATGTAGTCTTTCTAGCTGTCCTTTTCAGAAAATAATATTTTGGTAGCCCGTTGAGGTGGCTGGTGGGATTTTGTGGGGTTTTATAGTGTTATGTTTCGTTACCTTTGTCTCTTATTGTACTAGGGTGGAAAGAGCACTAAAATAAATATCATCATCATCATATACTCTCAATAGGACAAATATGGTGTCTTAATCCTTGTGTCACATATTAGGGAGGGTAACATTGCACTTTCAGGGAATTAGATAAACCCTTGGACTTTCATATAATAAGGCTTTTTGTGGGGAAAAGAACATTTATTTTTTCTTCATACTGTTTGTCACTCACAAGTCTGGTGCATTGTTTGGAAACTTCTAGGGCTAGTTTTGGGGAGACATCCACCCTCTTGAAATTATACAGCTGAAAGAGACCATAAGGACCATCCAGTCCAACCCTATTTTTCCATGCAGAAACTCCCAACAAAGTGCTCCCTCTCATTTAGGCTCTGTTTAATAACCTTCAGAGAAGGGGGCTCCACCAAACCCTCAGGCAACTCCATAGTTGAACAGCTCTTACCATCAGGAAGTTCTTCTTAATGTTTAATCTCCTTTCTTGTAGTTTGAATCCATTGGTCCATGTCCTTGTCTCTAAAGCAGCAGGCAAGCCCCCCCCCCCCCAGTGACATCATGCAGCCACCTGTCAATTTTATTTTATTCCTTTTGATTGAATATTATAGCAGTAGGCTATAAAGAAAGAAACCTTGTCATTTATCATCAGATCCACCTTTTTGGTACTTCTCTTGTTATACATTTTTATTCATAAGTTCCTGATGTGTCCTCTCTACTGTTAGTCTACGTCTCATCATCCACCCATCATATGATCATTAGTTTTCCCCTGGGGCTTAGGGACTCCAGTCCATATTTCAATAAGACAGCTTTGGGGAAAGATCCCAGTATATGGTGATCATTGTAATTCTTTGATTTGCCTAGGAGAGACCAGTGTGGTTGAAAAAAACACAAGCTGTAATAAATTCAACATATTTGCACTTAGAAACCTGGTAGTATGTTTAAAAACATTTGCATTAGAACAGGGCTGTCCAACTTCTAACCAGCCAAGGGCCGGAATTCAGGTAACTGATGACCTGGGGGCCGCCCCGACCCCCGCCCCCCAGCCCCCCCCCCTCCTCCCAAAAGTGTCATGCCGGGCGGCAAAAGCGCCGATTTCGCCTTTTCTGAGGCTGGCATGACACTTTAGGAAGGGCAGGAAGAGCCCTCCATGGCTTTGCCAAAGAGCCCCTCCATGGCTTCGCCCTTCCTGCTAAGGAGATTCCTCCTCCTCCTTCCCCCCCTGGCGCACGCCGATTGGAACACCAGCGGCGCCGGGAAGGAGGGGAGGGAGGCCCTCCTCCTCGCCTCCTCCTGCCCTTCCGGCACCGGGAAGGAGGAGGAGGAGTCCCCCCTCGCTCCCTCCTGCCCTTCCGGGCGCCTGGTGAAGGAGGAGGAGGGAGGAGGAGGAGAAAGGGAGGATTCCTCCTCTTCCCTCCCCCCCCACCGCCATAGGGCAGTGCAGGGAGGAGGAGCTGGCTCCCTTCCTCCTTCTTGCCCCGCCTCCTCCTCCCCGCCCAGCCGCCATTTTTTAAAAAAAAAATTTTAAAAATAAATTCTTTCAGGAGGGTAGCGGGGGCCGTGTCCAATGGCTGGGGGGCCGTGTACGGCCCACAGGCCACCTGTTGGGCAGCCCTGCATTAGAAGTTGCTATATGGCAACCAGTGCTTGAAGAAAAGCTGTCCCTAACACATTTTCAGGAATGGACAATTGCAGAAGATATTTTTCTTCCATAGATCTCTAGATGTTGGAATTCACTTGGACAGCTTAAATGCATAAAAGGCCAAATATAGCTGCATCCACATCACAAAGTCAAGTTTGACACCACATAAACTGTTGTGATTACATGCTATGGCATTCTGAGATTTGTAGTTTTGTGAGATAGTTGTCAGGGAACTTTGGTGCCACAACAAACTACAATCCCAGCATTTCTTAGGATGGAGCTTTGGTAGTTAAAGAGGTGTTAGACTGCAGTAATTCTGCCTTTTAGATGGTCTTTGTGTTATTTGATATAGCAACTGCAGTTGTTTCTAACCATGAAGCTTCTAGAACAAAGATTTTCTTTAAGATGATGGCCTTAGTAGTTCAAAATGTTATACTCATTCCAAGTCAGTTGACTTAAATCCATAAAAGCAAAGTTCAAGAAGATTATCATGAAGAAAAGGTGAGGAGGAAAAGGAGGATGACAGGAATACATTTTTCTCATTGCTCTGGATCTCTCAGGTCATACAGGCAGCCCCATTTTCAATGCAGCATGTGTCAACTATTCTCTCTTCACTTCCATAACAGTTTTGTCCACAGGCAGACATGTTTGCACCCCTGTGCTATCATTCTCCCACCACTTTTGTTTTCATAGTTTTGCAGGGTATTTAGCTTTCTCTGCCAAAGAGTGCCGGTGCCTCATCAAACTAAAACTCTCAGGGTTCCATACCATTGAGCCATGCCAGTTAGTGGTGTCAAACTGCATTAATTATACAGTGTAGATGGACCCATAGTTGTATTATTCAATCTTTATCCTATACAGCTGGCATGGGCAAATAGATTAGAACAGGATTTGCTCTTAGACCCTAGAACCCGCCCCCCTTCAATAATCAGAAATGAATTGCTTTAAAAGATGATGACTTACATACAGTTCATAGCATCATATTTGGAATGTGTTTACTTGAATGATTGGGCAATAACCCTTAGATCTACTGGCCATTCTGTCTGGAGTTTCTGGGATTTGGGAACCACTGCTGTGGAACAATTGCCTATTCAACATATTTTTATTAATATGGTCTGATTAATAGTTTGTGTTAGGAATCGGTTCCAGTTTTGCCTACACAAGATTTTTTTTCAAGTTCTCAAGTTCTTTCTACCTCTTTTATGAACAAGTACCTTAATTTTGCTAAAACGTTTAAGCCAAAATTATCACTGACAATCATCAACTAAATTTCAGAGATCCAGTTATACTTAGCCATCTTGTACTGTAGGAACTTGATCCCGTAAAGATAAAATATATTTAATATGAAGAGCTGGAAAGCATAATTCAGCACCATAAATATGAGTGAAATACATAGAGATTCAAATCTAGACTTCAGTCTTCTAATTGTATGGATATAGAAGTCATTTTTGCTTTCTTCCCCATTCAGTCTTTTAAAGGCAAGTGTTGTCTCCATCTCGTCTTTGAAGGCATTTGTAAATTTTAGTAAACTCTTACTCTAACCAAAAAAAAATCCAGATGAATTCACGGTAGTGTCTTAAGTTTTGCTTTGGAAGGGGAAAATGATGCTTAGAAAGGTTCTTCTTTAATAAAACGAAAGAAGAAAGAAAACATCTTCTTGTCCAGATCCCTGTAAAACCGGCTGATGTGTCAGCTAGTTATATAGTACAATAAGATGTCTTATTTTCTAATATGTATCTCTAATAAGAACATGGAGCTTCTAGTATAATTTATGCTTAAATATACAGTATAGTTAACATTTTCTGTGTATGCAAGACAACATAAGGTAGTTATCATATCACTTGGATCCTGAGTATGAAAGTACTTATATGTAACTAGATACAATTGAATTTAAACTTTATTGAGCAACTTGCAAAAATCATCACTTCCTTAGCTTAATAGAGCTTAATATATCGGAATTTATGAGACAATACAATAGCAACTTACTAGTAATACAGTAATAAAACTGTTGTGCACATCTTCCCAGGAGGAGGGCATTTCACTACAATAAGGCTGCAAAGGTAAATACTCCCACATTCCCAATGGGGATGCCACAACAAATGGTATTACTAAAAGATAAGGGTTTTTTTTTCTTTCATATAATACCTCTGTCCAATAAAATATACAAATCTGCCTGAAGGGCTGGAATGGTAACCACAGAGCAGTTTGTTATCCAGTTATGAATTAATACAGGATTTAATGTTTGCAGCATAACTGAATTGTAGTGGCTATAAAATTAGATTAATATCGCTCGGCAGCAGTAGAATTGAATATAAATATTATACTATCTAATCTCTTGCTCTTCTGACAGAAATATACCTACAATTTTTGTTTGGGTATTTATATAAAAGCATTCTCTGGGAATAAAAAAATAATTAGTGAATGTCCAGATGCTCATATTTTCCAGTCAACCCCTGCAACTGGCTTCCTCTTGTCTGTAAATTTCCAACTCTCAGGTCTTAAGTTTAACATTCTTCTCTATGTTCTTTATACTTTTTCCTCTGAGAAAACTTCATTAAATTTTTTATCACATGTATCTGGACTTATCCTGTCTGAAAATCATGCCCTTGGACCTTAATGAATGCCCTAGTTTTGAAGTAAATAAATATACTTTGCTGAGAATAAGTATATCCCTTCAGATGTCTGCCAGAGACAGGAAGTTTTCATGCACATAGCTGATATGCATCCTCACAAGTATATTTCATACACATTTATCCCCAGATCCCTTATATATTGGTGTGAAATAACTCTGGATTATGCTTTTACTCATACATATTCAATCAGTATTTTAAATCTTCTTTTGTTTTGATTTCTGCATGGACTTGTACTGTTTTCTTTACTCGCATTATTTGCTTGGTGATTGTGTTGTCTTGTGTTGTAATTGCCTAAGGCCATTCAAAGTGCTCTATATGCAGAAGAACAGGATATAAATATAGTGATGGTGGTGGTTGTAGTAGTAGACTATTACTACAATATCACTGCCATATGATGTATTTTTTATGCTAATGTTTTAACTGAATTTTATATATGTTTTAACTGTATTTTTATAATGGTTGCCATTTGTGAACCACTCTGAGTCACCTACGTGCTGAGAAAGGCAGTATATAAATGTGGTAAATAAATAAATAGTACAATCAGTTGGAATTTGTGTGAAGAGTGCATAGGGATTGGACTACATGTTACCTTCACCATGTTACCTTCACCATGTATAAGAGCAGGGGTGCTCAGAATGGTTATCTCGATCACCAGGGTGATCTTCGGGCCCCATCCTGGTGATCTTCAGGCCCCTGACCAGGTTTTTTGCAGTTGGTCCTCTTCACGCACCCCTGCACGCTGCAAAGAAGTCCTCCGTTGTTGCTCCTCCCCGCTCCCTGCTCGCGCGCCACCTCCAAAAGCTCCAGAGTCCAAGAGGCAGAATGGGCCCCCTCTTTTGGATTCCTCCTCCTCCCTCCGTCCTTCTCCAGCCACTCAGAGTCGTAGGAGACCAAGGGGGGCGGGCCTGGATGACGCGATGCATGGCTGGCCCCGCGCGCATGCGCAGAAACGCCCATTCTGCCTCTCGGACTTCTCGTGAGCTCTTGGAGGTGGCACGCATGCTGGCGGCGTCGAAATAGGAGCAACGACGGAGGAGGAGAAGGACGCTTTGGGGTCATTTCCTTACCGCATCTCAAAGGTCGGTCTTTTTACTTTGGGGTGGGTGCTTGATTGTTCTGTGGCATGTCTCTTTGTTTATTTTTAATGTTTAAAAATGGCCTTTTAGCTCCAAAGCCTCTCTGCTCGCTTTGTTCCTTGAGAAATATATGTTGGGGAATATGGAAATGTGGGAGAAATGGGGTGGTTGGATGTATTTTTCCATGCCTCTTTGTTTACCCTGCTGAGTATTAAATGGCCTTGCAGTTCAAAAGCCTCTCTTCTTACTTTCTGGCTAATAATATGTGTGGTAATATGGCAGTGTGGGAGAAATGGGGTGGTTGGATGTATTTTTGCATGCCCCTTTGTTTACCTTGCTGAGTATTAAATGGCCTTGCTGTTCAAAAGCCTCTCTTCTTACTTTCTGGCTGATAATGTGTGTGGTTATATGGCAGTGTGGGAGAAATGGGGTGGTTGGATGTATTTTTATGCTCTGTTTTATATTGTTGTTATTAAATTGAAATGTTGATGTTATATAACTTTATTTTATGTAAACTGCCCCGAGCCTGCTGGAAGGAGCGGTACATAAAAATGAATAATAAATATAAATAAATAAATAAATAAGAAAATAGTTATACGTTTTACATTTCTGGGCAGGTGATCTTTGGGACTTGGTTTTTTAATCAGTAGCTCCCATGCCGAAAAAGTGTGAGCACCCCTGATATAGAGCAACACTACAGAATAAAACTCATTGGTGATGCAACTTGAATAGAGCCATTGAAAATCAGTGCAGTTGATTAAGGTGATACCTGGGATTCAGGATCAAGAAAACTGACTGCAGACAAATCTCTGAAGGCTGGCAGGAAAAAAAACTTAGAAAAGATCACACAAATTTATAGGAAAGCAAGAACATTTAGTTCTTTGATAGTTATCATAACATCTGTCACTGATTTTTGTATAGGGAGAGAGAACAGTGGAAAGTAACAAACTAGTGCCAGGAAGAGGAAAGAAAGAGGAAACATTCCCAAAGCCCATAACAAATACTAGGAGTTGAGAACAATTTGTATGTATATGGCAGTGGGGAAACTTTTCTCCCCCAGCAAGTCCTTAAGAGCAAAACTATGTGTTGACATAGTATTCGTGACATTGGGGGGGGGGGATCTAGTGATGTCACAAAAATAAGTTACAAAGATGGGTAGATTCTTAACCTGGATAAGTTATATCAGTAGGCGCTGCTTATTAGGCAACAGTATCATCCAATAGACTCAGATCACAGCAGGTATGGCTGTTAGATCAGGTAAGCTAAAGTCATGCTCAGGGTAGAAGAACAGTGAGTTTTAGATAAATCAGAGCACCCAGTTAAAACTGGAAGCTTGTACTGAATCTTAAAAGGAACAGACCACAAATAAAGCAGTAACAAAAGTGGACTAACGTTCTCAAAATGACAGGCCAGAACTTACAGGCAAAATGTAGAATAGAAACCAGAAATCATGGAAGACAAGCAAAAAGAAGATTACAGTCATGAAGGCAGGAAATGACCAAAGTCAAAACTAAAGGCTTTACAGAGGAAGCTTATGAAAAGGTCTTATTTGGCAACAAAATAAACAAAATATATATATGATTTTTCTGCAGCTTTAGTGTGAAGAAAAAAGACAAGGAAGTGACAAAAAAATAATAAAAGCAAGGCTGCTCAGTGTTGTAAAGGAAGTCTTATAGGAAAAATAAATAATTCTGTCTTGGCGATATTAAGCTTGAGAAAGCAATGAATCCTTCATGCTGAGATACATGAGAGAAGTGCTGTATTTAGTTTTAGAAGAACATTTTGGAGTCTAGAAATATAGCTGGGCATCATCTGCATAAGGATGATATTGAGAATCTTATGAATGAATATGATTAACCAGAGATTACATATAGAGAGAAAACAACAAAAGCCCAGAACAGAACCTGGGGAACACCAACGGAAAGAAAAGAAGAAATTATATGGCTCCTGGCTACTAGTTTATTTTATTTTATTTTCACTGGCTTGTCAGATCTTGCAGCTAGTACTTACTTACTTGATTTGCTTGTGCCATTTATGTAATCAAAAGATAAAATACTATTCATTCACCCAAACTCTGACTATGCGTGATCATAAATTGCCATGCCTTTATTGCCACAAACAGTTGCAGGAATAAGTGCTTACCTTCTGTAAAGTTTTGTGTCAGTCGTAAAGTAATTGTCTGATTTTAGGAGGGAAAGTAATGGTCTAACAGATTATCTATTTGAAGTTGCTCCTGTGTTATGTCTCCTCTTATAGTAGTTCTAACAGTTCTTTTCTAGAAAGAGGTGGCTCTTATAGTTGGTCCTCTGTATCCATGGAGGGTTGGTTCTAGGACTCCCTGAAGATACCAGAAATGTGCATGTTGTAGTTCCTATTTAAAATGTAAATATGTACCTGCAATTGACTGTAGTCAAGCTGAGAAACACCACAGCTGAAGGAGAAATAATGCATTCCTTGTGCTGGGGCCAAATTGAAGACTTGGCTGACCCTCTGTAAAAGTGGCCAAACTGACAGCCACTTGTTGAAGGGCATTCTCAGTGATTGCACCGACACTCTGGAACGCCCTCCCTGGCAGATACGCGTGCCATCCACGACTTGCCCCCCTTCAGGCGGGCGTGCAAGACCCACCTCTTCCAGCTTGCCTTCCATGTGTAGGTCTTAGTGGGACGCACCCCGCTGTGGAAAAGCTATTCTCACCCCAGGTCATTTTTAAACTGCTGTTTATTGTATCTTTTTAATGATGTTTTTATGATGTTTTAAGCTCTGTTTTATTCTATGTCGCTGTTTTTATGCTGTGATTTTTTTGGTATTGTGAGCCGCCCCGAGCCCGCCGGGAGTGGCGGCATAGAAGCCGAATGAAAAAAAATAAAATGTTTAAACAAGCCTTTGAGAAAGTTTAGCCCCAGTGGTCCGCAATCAATGACACAGCACTGCACTTCATCCCATGTTACTTAGCTACAATTTGCACTATCCCATTCCCTTGTCTTGTTTACAGTCTGTCCATGTGTTACGGTAGTTGTCACACCATAGGCTATTAGGCGTTGTTCTGAGTTTGTTGTTTTTATATGCAATATGTTTTACTTTCTTGTATTGTATGTTTATTTTATACTCTGTTTAAAGCACTTTGTGTCATATGTAAGCTGCCCCAAGTCACTTTGGGGAGATGGAGGCAGGGTACAAGAATAAAGTTGTTGTTATTATTATAGCCCCCACTGATGCCATGGGATCACTTCTTGCTCTGACTACAGTCAATCACACACATTTTGTTTTTTAAAAACATTTTTCATTGCCAGTCCTCAGCTTGTTAAATCCATGGATCTCAACGTACTCCCTTCTGCTGTATTGGAGGGAAGATACAACAAAGTACCATACAATGAACGCCTATGTCCCTGTGAGGTGGAGGCACTGGAAACTGTGGAGCACGTTTTGTTGTACTGCTCTTTTTACCGTGACCTTCGTAAACATTTTATAAATCCAATTTTAGAAAGTCTACCAGGGAGATCTGCAAGGTTTTATATAGATTATCTCTTGTCTGACCAACACCCCAAGGTCACTGTTAGGGTTGCCAGCTTCTGTGCAGCAGCAATAACTTGTCGGTGCAAGATGCTGTCTTAGAAAGTTTTAACATTTATTTTGGTTTTATCATTGTCATTTTAGCATTTAAATGTATAATACCATTTTAACTATCTTATTCAATATTGGGTTTTAAACTTTGTCTGTGTGTACCCTGACGTTTGTACATTTGTGTACATGTGTTTGTACATGTATGTGTACCCTAATGTTTGCACATGCTGATGTTTGTACATTTTTATGCTGGTCATTGACTGTAATAATTCTTGTTGTTGTTATGCCTTTAAATCCATGGATCCCATCCTGCAAATACTGACAACCCACTGTATTGTTCTTCAACATTTAGTGTGCTTCATACTGAGACATTCAAGTAGTTTTGCATGATATGGGCAATGTGTGGGAACTTTATTGCTTCCACCCCTGATCTATCATGGTTTATATTAGGCATCTTCAAATTCCAGTCCCCAGCTGTTTGGGCAGCCAGTTCCCAGAATTCCTGGCCATTGAACAAGCTTCTGTGAATTGGGAGGCCCAAACAGATGGAGGACCACAGTTTAGTAATGTCTGGTTTATATGCTCATTCAGTGTTGAGAAATAGCAGTCATATTAAAGGTGTTCTTTTTCTTTTAAATTTAAAAAGCAGTTGCTAAATATAACTTTCAAGTTCAATTTGTTCAATTCAGATGTTGATAATGCTTCAGTTGGTTTTCAGATTTTAATGTTTTAGAAAACACTGTAGAATAATATGCATAAAGTACTTTAAAATTTCTTGGAATACATTTGTCTTTGCCTCTGTGCACAGCTGATACCAGTGATGAGGAGAAAGTTCCCTGTTGTCAGCAGCTGCTCTTCGCACTGAGCCTGAGAGATTTTGGCTACTTTCCTTATTGCTTTCTGCCGGAAGGAGCAAGCTCTAGGTTTTTATCCCCTGTCAATGGCTGCAAGAAAACTGGAGGGGATGTGTGCAAATACTCTGTCTGGCTGTCTGTTGTTGTTATTGTTGTTTATATCCCACTTTATCTTCCCAAAGATTACATACATAGCTGATATTAAATTACATAATATTGAATGAGAGTTGGTTCATTCTTTTTGTTAACATTATTTTTTCCAAATCCTTTGCAACCATTAAGCTATCTACTCACATGCATCTTCTATATATCTGACTTGGTACTACTGCTGCTTTGATTAATAGTCGCCATTCCGATATCATTGGCAGATTTAAATGCAATAGAATTCATAGAAAGTATTTTATTTATATTTCAAAGTAAGGACATAAATATCATGTAGCAGTATAGAACATATATAAATAGTAAAAAAGGCATATTAAATCAAATATCCCAGAAGGCTTCATCTTGTAAAACAAAATGCTTAAAATTAACATATCTTTCCACCATCAGCACTGTAATGGGGGATCACTTCAGATACCTGATAATGTGAGTTCTGGCTCACCAAATTTATGACAAAATTTCTCAGTCCTTAAAAGTTCCACTTTTTAAAAAGGTTTTGGTACAATAGATAAACTTGACTGCCTGAAAAATGCATTCAGAGATGGAAATGTAATACCTTTATATTTGCAAGACGATGCATATGCTCTAATGTGATTATAAATTTTATGTCCCAAACCAAATTGATCAGCAATTTTTCCAGTTCAACAAGAAATTAAGACAGTTTAAAGGTGCAAGCTAGTGATTTCTAGATATAATTGCTATTTTGGGTCCATATATGTTTAGACTCTAAACTTTAGAGCCAGTATGAATGTAATGGTTTGAGGATTGGCCTACGACTCTGGAGAGGGCGGTTCAAATTTATGTTTGGCTTTTGATATCAGATGACCTTGTGCAAGGCATAGCAATGGCAAACCTCCTCTGAACAATACTTGCAATGAAAACTTTAGAGCATCCATAAAATGGAAACTACTGGGAGGCACATAACCTATTTATTGTTATAGAATTCATCAAGTGGAATTAATACAACAGTATCTAATACCAGAAACCATGGTTATAGCATTGTCTAAACGGTGCTGTTCATAAATGATAGAAAATTGGAAGCAAGAGAGTTTTGTTGCTGAAAAAAATCCTATCACTGTTAACTGTATTGTTAAGAGGTATATAAAGACAGAAACATGAATCAAGTCCAGTACTAACATGGAATGAGGACTCCACATGTTAATCTTGGATTTTTGGTAAACTCTGAATTTGGGATTATTTTATAATTTTATTATTAAGCACACACTCATCACTTTAAAAATTCTTGTGTGACATGGTGAAGTGCTTATTTATTAGAGCTGTGCATGGATCCATTTTTCAAAATGGGCTTTGGCTTTTTCAGCCAGTCATAATGGCCACAACAAAGCAACTACTGTTTTCCTCCCCTCCCCCCGCCCCCCTGGGCTACACATGGAGTATGGAGAGGTAGCCATGTGCCTACATGGTTTTCCCTGTGAACCCTGTTGCCTGCCTTAGCCAATCAGAAGAAGAAAACTGCTCACATACTAACTAACTAGCTCCATATTCTTTCTCAGTGTCTTTGCTGCTCTTAGGATTGCTTTTGGATTTGATTCCAATCTTTTCCTTTGGAAATTTCATTTATTTTTCTTAGTTTAATGTCTGTCATTCTTTCTTTTCTTTTTTCTTTTTTACTATTTTGCTAGAGAAGTGAGGATGGGAATATGTTTGGGGGAAGGCTGTGAAAGGGCATTTGGGAGTGTTTAAATATTGGGGTGGTTTACTGAACGGAGGGGATAGTCTGTCGCCCCCTTGGGCCCTTGGCACTTGACCTCCCTGGACAAAACACAAGGCAGCTGAGGTACAACAAGCTTTATTGATTATAAGGTAGCAGGGTAAGTAAAGAGTCCAGGAAGCCTTCAGTATGCAGCCTCCGTTTAGCAGCAATTGCTGGAATCAGCAAGGCTTGAGAATCCGCAACAGCAGGATCTCAAGCGGAGGAAATTCAGGAACAAATGCGGGATGCGATAGATAGTCTCTGAGCCCCCAGCCGGCGCAAGAAGGCTGGGCGGCTTGAGGTACTGCAGGCAAGTTCAATGCGGGAGTATCACAGCTCCTCCGCAGGGTTCGACGATGAGCAGGAACAAGGCTTGATGCTGGAACGAGGCAGCCGAGAGAGGCTGGCTGGCAGGACCTTGGTAGCTGGCCGAACGGCCCGGTTCACATTAGCATCATGGCAATAGCGGTCGTTGGTATGAGATACTGGTGTGCAGGATCTCACAGCTTTTATAGGATTTCTCTCTAAAGAACCTGGTGCGTCAAACATCAAAACGGGTGATGGATGGGCCTCAGGTTGTTTTGAGAACCTCAGTCCTGAAGAATGCGGCGCCTCGTTGGGCCTAGCGAGCGCCACCTGGGCTAGGGAGTTGCGCTGTGGTGCCCGAGTACCCGCTTCTCCTATCAGCCTGGTGGGCCTAGCCTGGCCTTGACATGCCTTTCTATAGCATCTTCCTGGGAGGCACATGAGAGCAGCAAAGATGCCAGCGGGCACAGGCCTGGCGTGGGCCCCTCCCTTCCTAGGGAGTTAACCCAGCTGTGCTGGAAAGTTTCTTGGAGCCAGGCGGGCAAAAGGCAGACCCTAGTAAAAACGCCACCTGAAACCCTTGGGGTGTGACATAGTCTAATTCCCTTGCATCCCCAAAGGGAGAATTTTATTCCTTCTAAGGTCTAGTTGAAGGATATGAGGGGAGACAGCCCCTGAAAAAGTGGTTTCTTAAGACTGATGCCTTAACCCAGGTCTAGATGAAGGATATTTGAGGATATTTGAGGAAAGGATCCCAGAAAATGTGGTTTCTTAAGACTGATGCCCTAAAAATGATGGAAGGGGGAGTCTCGAATATTTCCCCATTGCCATCAATGGGCCCAATCTTCCCAGGTAAATGGATCTTTCAGCTGACTGATCGAAAAACAGATTTTTTCCTGCCCAAATTTGGGAGGCTCCTGAAAAACAGATCTGGGTGAGGGGAACCAAAATCTGGCTACCAAAAAATGGCACGGAGTTTAAACAAATTACATAACCCTAGTATCTATATGGAGAGAAGCATTTTGGCTTAGCTTGACTGTAGATCAAGAACCAATCACAAAACTAGTTCTAGATTCAACAAGTTGGTTAGAAAATGAATATCTCTCAAGGAGCAAGGCTTTTTCTACATAAATATCTGTTTTAATTGCCTCACTATTATGGCCTAATTCACATTGTGCATATAAAGGCAAATTATATTTAAAAGAGTTAGAGCAGTGGATTTCAACCTGCGGGTCCCCAGATGTTTTGGCCTGTAAACCCCCCCCCCCCAATCCTAACAGCATGTAAACTAGCTGGGATTTTGGGGAATTGTAGGCCAAAACACTTGGGGGCTCACAGGTTGAGAACCACTGAGTTAGAGATTTGGTGTTTCTGAATATGCAGCTCCTTGCTATTTTCTATTTACATTGGGCAAAACATATGAATATCACTCATTTTTGTTCCTGGATTCTGGAACTAGATTGTGCCGGCTCCAGAATCCAGGAACTCGTTGAACATACTGGTATGTGAACATAGCCTTTTTATCCAGTTTAAGCTACTCTAAATTTAATTCCGACATATGAAGTATATAATGGAAACAATATGTTATATCTGACAACTGATTTTACCATTTTAAGTGTGTGGAGTGTGTGTATGTGTGTAATAGTGGGGGAGTACATTGACCCTCCGCTGTGGTCCATAGGGCTACTACACTTTCTTTGTAACCTTCAAATGGGGGTGATGGTATTTCTGTTTCAGGATGCATAGGATGTTAGCCCATATTTGAGGATGTATGGGGTGTTAGCCATTGTATCACATTTTCAGGCATTTTTAGTTTTTTTCCCACATTTTAATACCACTTTACCAATCTTTCCTTTCAAACAAGGAAATGAATAGACTTGATTCAGTCACTTTCTATTTTGAAAAGAGGTCAATACAAGCCTAAAATGATGTGAGAATGTAGCCATGAACATCTCCAAGAGACCTGAGGGAACTATTGGCCATATGAGTAAGCAAAAACATTTTTTTCCCATTTTTGGAGATGTGTGGAGCAAAATGGCCTTAGGAGGAAAGGGGCTACATTCAATCTATGAATCACACTTTTTTCGCTTTGGTTGTATAGTAATTGCTAAAAAAAACTAATGTCAACTACATTGTTATAAATTACATTGTTATCAGATACGTCTCGAGCTGGACACCGGCTTAAACGCAATGCTAAATGAGTTAACCAAGGAAACTGTCTGTTCTATCTTATGGGATTTTTTTCGTCCTGTTTTTCCTGATGACGTGGACAGGGTCCTTGGGAGCTGTGAGGGTGATTGCTTGCGCTTTCGACCCTTGTCCCTCCTGGCTAATCAAACTGGCTAGAGATGGGATGCTGGATTGGTTTGCTTCTATTGTGAATGCTTCGTTGGGCCAAGGGAAATTCCCGTTCTGCTTAAAACAGGTGGTGGTAATACCTCTATTTAAAAAGACCTCCCTTGACCCTTCTGTGCTAAACAATTACAGACCAATCTCCAATCTTCCTTTTTTGGGCAAGGTTCTGGAGTGGGTGGTCATCTTGCAGCTCCAGGGGTTCCTAGATGACACCGATTTTCTAGATGGATCGCAGTCAGGCCTGGGCACAGTACCGAGATGGGTTTGGTCGCCTTGGTGGATGACCTCCATAGCGAGCTAGACAGGGGAAGTGTGACCCTGCTGGTTGTCTTGGACATCTCAGCGGCTTTCGATATAGTCAATCATGGTATCCATCTGGGTCGACTCTCCAGGATGGGTCTTGGGGACACAGTTTTGCTGTGGCTCTGGTCCTTTCTGGAGGGTTGTTCTCAGATGGTGAAGCTGGGAGACACCTGCTTGGACCCCTGGCCATTGACATGTGGGGTCCTGCAAGGTTCCATTCTTCTCCCATGCTTTTTAATATCTACATGAAACTGCTGGGAGAGGTCATCTGGAGTTTTGGAGTTCGGTGCCATCTCTACGCAGATGATAACCAACTCCACTACTCTTTTCCACCATAATCCAAGGAAGCCCCTTGGGTGCTGAACCAGTGCCTGGCCGCTGTGATGGTCTGGATGAGGATGAATATGTTGAAGATCGATCCCGATAAGACAGAGGTCCTCCAGGTCAGTCACATGTCTGACTGGGGTATTGGGTGGCAACCTGTGCTTGATGGGGTTGCACTCCCCCTGAAGACACAGGTCTGCAGCCTGGGGGTCCTTCTAGACTCAGCACTGACACTTGATGTGCAGGTGTCAGCGGTGGCTGGAAAGGCCTTCACACAATTAAAACTCGTGCACCAGCTGCGACCATACCTTGTGAAGTCTGACTTGACCAAGGTGGTCCACACTTTAGTTACCTCTAGATTGGATTATTGCAATGCACTCTACGTGCGGCTTCCCTTGAAGACGGCCTGGAAATTTCAATTGGTCCAACGTGCGGCAGCAAAATTAATAACTGGGGCAGATTACAGGGAGTGGTCAACCCCCCAGTTTAAGGAGCTCCATTGGCTGCCGTTCATCTTCTGGTCCCAATTAAAGTTTTAGGCCATCACCTATACCTTCGTGACCACATCTCCTGCCACCAACCTGCACAACCTCTCCTATCCTCCGGGGAGGCTCTCCTCTCGCCTCTCTCACTGTCACAGGCAAGATTAGTGGGAACAAGGGAGAGAGCCTTCTCTGCTATGGCTCCCCGCCTTTGGAACTCACTACCAGGTGAAATCAGGCAAGCCCCCTCCTTAGCAGACTTTAAGAAAAATCTGAAGACCTGGCTTTTCCGTTGTGCCATTGAAGTGTGACCATACCCTTCAGTTGTGTGGCCCCATCTTTAGTGTTCCCCTATGACGCACTCCCCCCCCATCCTAAACTGAAAGTTTGTCCCCACTTTTTCATTTTCTTGGGCCACCTCATTTGTTATCTCCTACTCCTATCACACCCAGAGTTTTTATCATTTTATCGTGTCCTCTTGGCCTGCCCAATTTATTTGGTTCCTGTGTGTGAATTTCTTGTGTCACTTCATTTGTTTTGTAATTGTATTATTATTATTATTTTAATTATTATTATTTCTGATGTATATTGTTCTGTACTTTGTATTTTACTGTGTTGTATTGTATTTTGGAAGGGCTTGGCCTCATGTTAGCTGCCCTGAGTCCCCATTAGGGAGATGGTGGCAGGGAATAAAAAAAATGTTATTATATTATTATTAATATTATTATAATAAAAGAAATCTGAAGTACCACTCTTGCAGATTCTTTCTCTTCCATGTAAAATGTTAATTAAAGTAATTTGTTAGATTCCAACATGGCTAAGAAATGTCTTGGTACATCTTTTATTCCCTGTGCTTTGCACTTAATGCATGACTTAATGAACTTTACACAAAGCAGAAGTTCCGGATTTGGAACTTTTAGTGGCAGGATGCTGGTCATGAGATGTATTTTAAGGAATTAACGTAGCTTATCCTGATTAAATGTAATAAAATCTAACTCAGATATATTTCAAAGGGCACAGGGGAAAGTGTTCTCTTTCTTCTCTAGTTAATTAAGCACTGTAGGGAAGATTATGAGAAACTTATTAATATTTGTGCTTGAACTCATTTTTTAAGCTACCTTCTGTACATTAACTTCATAGCTTTGTTGCATTTGAGAACCTTTGGTATTTTTCTTTTCTTTTGTCATATTAGGTGTCTTCAGATCTTCTGATAGTTGGTGGTGACACAACACTCACTGTAGAACCAGGGGACACTGCTGCTTATACTTTGAATATATCACCCTGGAAACGTGGAGAATTTAAAGGTATGTTTTTTCCAAAAAGAAATTATGAGACAATTACCCAGTGTTTTTACCATCAGTTAATCACTGATGAATTTATCTGAATTCTAGCCTCAGTTTCTCTAATACATCAATTAGAAAAGCCCTTTTCTTAGATAATATGCCTCCTGAGGAATCAGACTTCATAGCACTACAGTTCTAAAGTGAAGATGGTGTGAATCTTTACTTTCTTGGCTTTTTTTCAACTCATTGCTTATCCTTGGAGTATTTCCTTAACAGCTGTCCTTTATGCCAGGCTGCTTTTGAGAACAAACCAAATGAATGGTTCATCTTCAAGACAGGGTGGGATAAAAACAGGCAAAAAGAGATGCTCACTGTTAATACTTTTTCTGCTACTTTGGTCAAAGCAATAGTTACAGTGTGAAAGAGTCAAGCCATTTCTTAAACAACACAGGAAACAACCACACGGACTGCTGAATCTCTAGCAAAATAAATAAATAAAATAAAACCAGGAAAAGCACTGATTGACTTTATGCTAACATAGTTTTGAATATCAAACATTTATTTATTTATCTCATCTCTCAGGTCTGGACTCAATGTGATTTTGGTAAAACTTTGTAGACACCTCCCCCCCCCCCCCCGCCCGCAAAGAAAATGTCAATGCTAACATTATTTTTCAAATAATTGTAGCAAAAGGCCTCTCTCCCTCTACCCCCTTTCAGCATAATTTTAAAAAGCAATTGAAATAATATATAGAATTCATTTCAAATGGATTTAAAAACAAGACCTCAAGATAACAACAAAAACATACCATTAAAAATTCTTGCAATCCATTTCTGAAAGCCTATTAGAAAAAATGAGAAGCTTTTCTTTTGCTGGTGAAAGCATGAAAAGGGACAGCCTTCTTAGCCTCCTTAGGGAGGGAGTTTCAAAATTTGGGAGCACTAACCCTTGTATCTATCAACTCTTTTCTAGAATTATTGAGTCTTATGTCAGGAAAAAATACCACTGAGATGGAGAACCAAGTCATCATTAAACATTATTAACATAGTTAGTAGAAGTAACACTGTATTGATTTTCTGAAGCAGGTGGGTAAAGCCCACATACATACAGTCAGTCAACAAATTTATAGCCACAAGTGAGATAATTTGTGATATATAGTGTTCCCTCACTATTTTGTGGTTCGCTTATTGCGGACTCGCTGTTTCGTGGATTTAAAAAAATATTATTTAAATATATATAGCATGGTATTTTCTTTGCTTTGTGGGGTTTTGGCGCCGCCGCTCTCCAAGGCGCTTTCCCTCCTCAGTCCACTATCCCTCCCTCCAGCTTTGAAGGCCTTTCCTTCACTTTATTTTAAGTTTATAAAGACTTAAAATAGTGTATAACTACTAAAATAATGTATACGTATTTAAATAAATAGAGCATCCCTATATTGCGGTTTTTCACTTATTGTGGGAGGTCCTGGAACGTAACTCCAGCAATAAGTGAGGGAACACTTTACTCCCATTAGGCGTTACACTAGATTTATTTCTTCCCCTGAAATGGACCCAGAAGGAAAAGTTGGCCTTAAAGAAAAAGTTATTTAAGAATATTATTGAATACGAATCCTCCAATGCAAAGGCAATATTTATATAAGCCAACATCATTGAATCTATTATCTTCCTTTCTGGATTTAAACAAAATAAAATATATACTGTCAATTTGAATGTTTTTTTTAAAAAAAATTATGATATGCAAGGTTGTATGAACATTGGCATGAGGGTAACAGTCAATCTTTTTGAAACTAATGTCTTGGTAAATATAACATCTGGTTACTATTTATTTTAGGTGTAATTGTATTTGTTGCTGAAGATAGAGAACAGCAGCTGCACCGACAAAACAACCTAATGCAGAAGACAGATGTTGTTAAGTCCTTTCAGAAATTACCAACAGAAGAACTGCAAACAGTCAAGGCAGCAAACACTGGTAGGTTTATTATTATGGGTAATTTGATTATCAGTCTTTACAAATGTCCCATCATCATTCATTTTTCAGGGAAATGCATATTTTATATGTCAAGCCACGTGCCTATCTAAATAATTCACGCTGCCCGACTTTCCCTCTTGTGAAACATTCATTTCAATGTAGCTCCCTCCCCACTCCTGATACTTGAAACATTGTTAGAAATAAAAGTGAGGCTTTTTGAGCAAATATTATGTGGAAATAGAAGTAAACATTTTCTACTTCATATTTTATTCAGAGGCCAATTTGAATTTTCCTGAAGGCTGTTTGCTTGTAGAATGTTGTTCGATTAACACGAATTCTGTTGAATCATTCAGACATTGGTTCTAGACTATTCCCCTTCCTGGTTTATTAAAAAGGCTATAGTAGGATTGGTTGGGGCATGGAAGGAGCAATTAAAGAGAGCTCTTTCTCTCTTTAATTGGGCTCTGACTTGCCCAAAGAAGAAGAAAACCTTGAGTTCTACATGAATGGATGATTTCCAGCCAAGCTCCAATATTTTGTTTCTAAGCAAGCTACTTAAGTAGATGGTGGCTTACCAACTCCAGAATATCTCTAGGAAGAGACAGATTACCTACAAGAGTTGAATGAAAAGTAATGCCTCCACTTTCGTTACTTGGGTTTGGATGAGAATATTTTAATAAATCAAACACAGAAATAATCCTTAGAATGTGCTCTTTAACTACTACTATTCACTTTTGCACATAATCACCAGACAAATGGATACATTTCTGCCAACGATGAACAAGTTTTCTGAAGCCGTCACGGAAGAAGTCGACACTCTGTTTCCGCAACCCATCGGTCACATATCTTCCAATAGCCAAGCAAAGCAATGATGTTCTTGTGAAATGCCAATTATGCTTGAAATTTCTCTCTGAGTGATACGACAATCATCCTGAATCAGTCTGTTAGCCTTTTGCTTGTGAAACTCGGTGGTTGCTGTCACAGGATGTCTAACTCTTTGTTTGTCATGCAAGTCAGATGTTCCCACCTCATCATCTTTAAGCTTACTTGCCCAAAGACGCACAGTACTCACATCAACACAATCACCAAAACCAGCTTACATTCTCTGATGAATCTCGTTTGGGGTGACACCTTCTGCTGTCAAGAATGTAATGACTGCACGTTGCTTAAGTCACATTGACCAACTGTCTGTGCAGGATTCCATGCTTTACACTTTAACAACACATTCAATGCTAAGGCTTCCCGCCAAAATGGAACTGTAGAGGAGAGTCTACTGAACAAGCCAGTACCTGCTGCATACCAGTACTGCTATCTGTTGAGGAGTTACGAAGGTGGAGACATTACTTTTCATTCAACCCTCGTATAATGATTTTGGTCTGGCTTCAGGCCCCAGCTTGCTTGCCTTTCGTTTCCTTGGCAGAGGACTAGACAAGAAGTGTATCCTTGTTAGTTCTGCTGTACCTCTCAGTGGCTTTCAGTACCATCAACTGTTGTCGTTCTTCTGAGCTGTTTGTCTGGGATGAGATTTAAGGGTAGCTTTTTTTTAACATTAAAAGTAGAGTGAAACAAATGCAACTCATCAGGCACATACATTATCAGAACCAATACTGATTGACATGGATATAAAATAAAAGGTAAATGCATTTAAAATACACATTTTAAAATCATATTTTAATTAATGTGGTGAAGCTATATTATTGTGTGAAAAGAACCAAAGAGCAATAAAATATAAAAAGTAAAAACTGTTTTTAAGACAAAGCATTTTAAAATAATTTCCTCACTGCTGTTTTTGTTCTGTATTATTTCACAATTAGATACACAGCATAAGGGATATGCTCCCAGTTGTAAAGTATATTTTAACTGATTATCTTCTAAAGCAGAATATTGGAGGTGTTGTGTTATTTTCAGGCTTCCTTCAATAACTCAAATGTAAGAGTAGAATCCACCCATCAAACATTTGTTCTGCATTTCATTCTCAAAGTTAGATTCTGACCTCTGTGTTTAACACAACTCTAAATGCCCATTATGACATTTGTGAACCAAAGTGTGTTTGATCTCAAGTCTCTGTTTATTGCAAATTGCTAGACTTTATTTCTTAGTTTTTGTTGCCAGAAGGCATAACACAGTTGCACTTTTGTTCTTTTGTTAGGTTTTCTACTTTGTTGATGGCTATATAAACAAATGTCCAGTGGTTTGAGTTTTGAACTATGGCTCTGGAGACCAGGGTTCATCTGCCGTTCAGCCTAAAAGGGGGGGGGGGATATTCTAATTGTACTCTGTATTTTGAGGTTGGCTTTCACAGAGGCTGTAAGAATGTAGGCAGGTCAACAAACCAATATAAAGAGCAAGTTCCAGTAAGTTCCCATCCATGATGAAAGGTGATAGGAACTGGTTCCCACCTTCCAGTATTGAGTTGGCAGAAGAACTGGATTATGCCAAAGGTATTTGTTTCAACTCTGGCTTCCATTAGACTCTTTTCATTCCCTTCCACAAGAAATATGATAAATTGTGTACTGAACAGACACATTGAGAGAGAAGGTAAAGGAGACAAAATGAGAGAGGCTTATATCTTTAATAAGCAAGACGCATAATGTTGGAGTGCACCACACCCTTAAGGCACTGATAGTAGTTGCAGAGTTAGAAAATGAGCTTTAATGTAGCATTCAGTTAGCTACAAAATAAATGGAAAAATCTAGACGAGACTCTAACATGATTCCATTAATCATTTCACACTGGTTTTAGCAATGTGTCCCCATGGTGTCCATACCAAAGACAATGAAAGTTCAGGCCTTGTTTTCCTCGTGCAGCCAGTTTCAATTTAGACAAAGGTAGTTTCAACCCACTATCTGTCCATCAGTTTTCTGCAAGCATACTTGTGTGGGTTGAAGTGCTGTACTAAAAAAAAATCTGTCCCTAAAAATCTAGATGTTTTCAAACCCTTCTAACTTGTGCAGAAGCCCTGTTAGGTGAAGGGTTCTTTCTCAATAGAACTGGAGTTCCATACTATCTAAATCGGGAGTCCCTAAACTAAGGTCCGCAGGCCAGATGAGGCCCTCCAAGATCATTTACCCACCACCCGCCCTAAACTTTAGACTAAGTCGGAAACTATTTGTTGCAAACCTCATCACCCAGTGAAGTTCAGCTGCTCGGCTGCCAGAAGATCTACATCTTTGGCTGTTGGGACCTGATACTTCGGGGGATGGGGGAAGGGGCTATTTATTAGTGGCTCTCAGGGAGCATACAACCCCCTTGTTGTGCCAGCTCCACTGGCTGCCGGTATGCTACCGGGCCCAATCCAAAGTGCTGGCTTTGGCCTACAAAGCCCTAAACGGTCCTGGCCCAACTTACCTGTCCAAATGCATCTCCTCTTATGAACCATCAAGGACTTGAGATCGTCTGGGGAGGCCCTGCTCTCAGTCCCGCCTTCGTCACAAGTACGTATGGCAGGGACGAGAGACAGGGCCTTCTCAGTGATGACCCCTCGACTATGGAACACCCTCCCTAAGGGGATTAGATCGGCTCCCTCCCTCTTAATGTTTCAGAGGAAAGTGAAAACATGGCTGTTTGAGCAAGCCTTTACAAATGCAGAGTAGCTAATATATAGGAAAGCGAATGACTTGACGATGGAACTGGACAATGCTTGATAATAAGGAGATGCTAATGATGTTGTTTTTATTGCTCTTGTGTTTTATACTGTTTTAATATCTTAATCTGTATTCGATTTTATGTGTACTGATTTGTTGGAAATGGCCTTGAGTCGCCGATTGGCTGAGAAAGGCAGTCTACAAATACAGTAAATAAATAAATAAATAAGGCACACAACAACAACAACAATTCTAATTAACTTGACTATCTCATCAGTCAAAAGCAGGCCCACACTTTCCATTGAAATACCGGTAAGTTTATGTTGGCTAAAATTCTTCTTCATTTTAAATATTGTATTGTATTTTCATGAGGGATTTTTTGCACTACAAGTAAGATATATGCATTGTACATAAGAATTCATTCATGGTTTTTTTCAAGTTATAGTCCAACCCCACAACAGTGTGAGGGACCATGAACTGGCTTTCTGCTTCAAACGATTGATGACCCTACCCTAAATTTTAGAATGAACTTATCAGATACCTAAATAATATATGCCAAAAAGTTATACAGGTGTGGTGTTCTTTTAAAATAGGATAATGGAAGAATGCCATTATCACAGAAGGCTTCCATCAGTGGAAGTGGAAGAAATGTGATTTTGTATTAACATAACCTTTCTTCTGTAACTTCATCATCTTCTCATGGGATTTGTGGGAAGATGCTGCAATATTCTGCTAGAAGGGAATGATTGAATCATATCCTTTTTAGTTTTCTTGACTGAAGTGTTGCATTACCAGAGGAAATCTTGCTTGAAAATAGCAACAAACACTTTCACTTTATTTAACACACTCCGGTGCCCTCAAGGTTTTCCTCTGCCATGAAATAAACATAATGATCATCACTCATATCAGGACAAATTCTTCTGCAAATCCTTTCTAGCTAAAAAGCACATACATCTCGATTGTTTTTTATTTGCAGATTTCCAAACAGTTGTAAACTCATGTATGGTCACCATTACTTAGAACACATTTTTCCAATTTAGTTCTTCATTTGACAATAATATTTTTTAATATTCCTGCCTCAAATCAAGTGGTCAGATACCCACTGTTTCCCTATCTACATATGTAGTTCCCTATTATAGATGGCATGGCTGATTTTACCCAGATACCTATTTGCCAGTAGCAATATTTTCACTTGCTTTTGAAAATTTCAACTCATATTTAATGCAATGTCCTAATATTCCAGAAATAAAAAAATGCATTGCAGCTAGCAGAAATTCCATGTAACCATAAGCTGTAAAACGTTATGTGGTGCATGGCATATTTGGAATAAAAACTTGTCTTCTAGAAGAAATTGCCTATTTAAAATTTTAATAAAAACATACTGCAATTTTTAGCAATGTAAACTCTCCATATGTTGTTGGTGAGCTTTAGGTTCTGTCTCCTTTATTGCAGCAGGTGGTTATGTATTGCCATCTGCTGTAACAGTGACATTTTGAAACCCGTGCATCTGTGCCTTTCTGGCACTCTAACACACAGGATTTTACTTGTGCAGGAAAAAGTTAGGGAATTTTTTCTACAAGATGAGTATTCTACTAGTTTATAGTCAAGGTCATGAGCGGTAATGTGCCTTTGGCCTGGAACTTCTGTTCTTCTGTTTCTCTAGCACAGCCACTAAAACAGTGGTTCTCAACCTGTGGCTCCCCACATGTTTTGGCCTTCAATCCCCATAATTCCTAACATCTGATAAACTGGCTGGGATTTCTGGGATTTCCAGGCCAAAACACCTGGGGACCCACAGGTTGAGAACCACTGCACTATAAGAAGATCAGAAACTTTTGCTTTAATTTTTGATTAAAGAAACATCTTGGTTTGCTCTTTTCTAACAAACGTTGGAAAGTGCAAGTGTGATAAATATCATGAGTGGTTTGAATGAAATTGTATGAAAGGTGTATGACTGAGGTCTATATAGAGGCTGAAGATGCCATTATGAGAATGAAGCCTGGAAAGCTGCAAAAGGCCAATGAAGGAGAACTTCCAAAATATTGAACTGCTGACATGACCAGAGACAATGATTAACTGTTGAATTGTTGTTAAAAAGAACATGTTTACATAGTCAAAGTTAATGATCCTTTCAGTTATGAAAGCAAACACAATGCCCCTTACTTAAGAAGGAAAACTAATATCTATCTGGAACTGATGGAGTCAGCGTGTTTTAGCTGTAAAACAACCTGTCAGTCATTTACAACATTTTGGAACAGCAAGAGCAGAAAATTGCTATACAAGAGATCTTTTTACTATCCAAAAGTGGCAGACAGCAGAGTCTGGTCACCCATTGCTTTCTCCAAGGAACGGAGGAAGATGGTGTATTCGCAGAATGGCAGATTTGCAGTGAATGCAATCTGGCCCATGAGCACTTCTCTTCTCCAGGAACAGGAAGAAAAGATGGTAATGTATGCATGATGATTGAATGAATGTTTATATGTGTGTAAATACTGAGTAAAATGTGATATCTCCTTTGTTTGTGTAACCAATGTAGCTATATAGAGTCTGTGTGTCTACCTTCTTTCTCTGTAAATTGCCTGATACTCTTATCTCACTGGAAATTGAATAAAATAACATTTTTAAGGTTTTAAAAAGTGCTTATGACAGGGGCATCTTATTTTACAATTTTTGACTGGAGTGGAATGAGGGAGTGAGATACATCTTAATTCTTAGTATAGTATCCTATCATGTAAGCAGAGTTTCCTATTTGCAGTCAGTAGAGACAAAAGTGAAAGGCCCTTGAAAAAATATCACTACCAACTCTGGTAATAATTTAAACAAGTTTTAAAATGCGTATCTTCTTTAATTTCTCTACATTTCATCCCAGTTTACCCACCACTTTTATCTGAAAATTATTAAATAAAAACACATAATAAGAACATTTTACAATACTACATTTTAATTTGTACAATAGTGACAGAATGTTCATGTTCTGTGGTTCATGTGAACTTTATTATAAGCTTGGTGTGGCTATAGCTTTAGCAAAGATTTATCAATTGGATCTAACATTTCATTGTGCTAAAATAATTACAATTCCAAGGACTGTTTGAAGATTTATTTTCAAATGTAGATACAAAATGAATGGTCTATGCATTTTTCCCCCCTATGAAATATTTTCCTACTTTGTTGCCAAGTTATAATTAATTTCCTAATACAATAGATGTTTTTATCCATACTAATTGAGTAATTGAGATCTCACATAAATAATCAAGGCAACCCATTGTGACTTTTATGCCGAGTAGCAATACTTAAGTAATTTCTAACAGATGACACATAATGATTTTCTTAATTATTTTGCATGTGAAACAAACCATGTGAATATCTTTTTAAAAATTTCTTTTATCTTAATAGACTACATATTTTGCAGAAACACCTGTCTTCTTTATATTAAATTGACAGGTAAATCATATTAATGCCCACTTAGAATTAAGTCCCATTCAATACAATGGGATTCAAAATAGCAAGAAGGAAAGGCTAGTATCCCCACAATTTTTCCCCAAGGCTTTTTTAAATTAAAAAATGGGTGGGTGGGAACTGCACTTGCTCATGTGAGATACCTGAAAAAGGATGATTCTGGGAGAAAATGCATGAAAGAACAATATGTGATGGGATCTGAGAAACAATATGATTTGGAATTCCTGAGTGCAGAAGATGATCTCTGCCTATATTCTCCCCCACCTCTCATATCCAGACACTTCATAAACACTTTTTATTTTTTATCTAAAAATATTTTTATTAAGGTTTTGCATTTATGCATGAAATTTAAAAAATGACCAAAAAACAAATGAAAGAAGAAGAGAAACAAACAAGAAAGGGGGGGCTCAGTTTTAAACTTCCAGCATCCTTCATCATTTTTATGTTCTCTCTTTTCAGTCTTTGTTTTGTTGTTTTCTATGTGCTTCTCCTTTTCTTCATCACCTCTTCAGATAGCACTTCTTGTTTTATTTGATTTATCTAAGTCATCCTTCTTTTCTTCTCCTGGGCCAGGTAGTCTATTGCCGGGCTCCAATCTGTTCCTTTCTTTAATGGTCTGTAAAATCTTGTCAGGAATTGTGTTAGTCCATCCATATTCCTTATTTCCAAAATTTTGACTAGCCCTTGTTGAGTTATGGGTAGTTCTTTTAGTCTCCAGTTCTTCTCATAAACAATTCTTGCTGCTGTTATGAAATAATTTAAAAGTATTTAGTTATTCATATCCATACTACTATCTGTAATTCCTAGTAAGTAAGTTTCTGGTAACATTTTTATTTTTATATTTAAGATTATTTGGTCTTTCTCATGGATTTTCTTCCAATATTCTTTTGCTATTGTGCATGTCCACCACATGTGGTAGAATGTGCCATCTTGTGTTTCACACTTCCAGCATTTTGTTTGTATGTTTTTGTAACATTTTCCTAATTTTGAGGGGTGATGTACCAATGGTACATCATTTTATAGCAATTTTCTTTTAGATCGTAGGCATACATAAACTTTAGCTTTCTAAATACTTTTTAAACGAGACATAACAGATGCAGAGAAGTCCCTGCATCATGTGATGGGCTCCGTTATACATGATTATTTTTTTGTATTACAAGTGTTTAGAAACAAAGGGGGTGAGGGGCTGCATGGGGTGATGTCCTTAGTCCAATACTCTGCTACACTGGAAAACACAACTAAAGCACTTCAGAGCAATCTGTTTTAAAAGATCTCAAAGGAAGAAGAACCCACTGCCCTCCAAGGGAGTCTATTTCACTGTCAAACAATTTTTACCATCAGCTTATTTTGAAGAATTTCTGTTCAGAGGCTATATGAGGATAGATTTCAATACATTTCATTAATGTATTAAAATAACTATAATGAAAAAGGGCTCTTATAATAGCTTTTGTTTTAAAGTTTAAAGGTGATGTTTTTAATAAGTAGCTAGGAGCATATCATGTAAAATATTGATCTTACAGGCATAATCTATTTTCTCTGTTGCCTTGTTCTGCAACATGCCTTACTGTGTTAATAATTCAGATACTTTACAACACTATGTACCTTTTTCTTAAGTTTGAAACTAAGTGTGAAGTATTTAATAATAATTAAATTGAATTGAACAATTAATTAAATTGAAATGTTATTGTTTGCTGAGCCGTTAGCATTTATTGTGCCATGAGAAGCCTGTGAATGAAAGTTGGAATACTGTATTATAGCATCAAAAACTAGCCTTCAACTTGAGGCTCAATGTCAAATAAGCTGGTCAGGTAGTAAAGTAGTTTCTATGGCAGAGTTTTCTGTGGCTAACACAAGATGCATGTAATCAGTACCAGATGTTGATTTCATTGTAAACCTGTGGAAGTAAAATCATCAAAATGTGTGATGCAAATTCTGCTTCCGATTTTCTTTGTCTTTCTTGATGATTGGAGAACCTAACTACTATAATAAGCTAGGCAAACATAATCCAGCCAAGACTCAGTAGATGCCAGTGATATGTCAGTGCCGCTAAAAGGGAACCTGATGAGTAGAGTCTGTTTTAGGAATGTGCCAATGAACTTTCACATCCGGTGAGATGTTTGTTTATTTATTTAGAGCATTTGTACCCCGCCCTTCTCTACTCCTGAAATAATCTTTCAAAAATCTTTCCAATCTCATGATTGATAAAAGTCTACAGATTTGATTGCTCATCCTCTAATAGCATTATCTATACATTATTCATGGGTTCAGCATACTCCTGTATCATGTTCTTCCATAGTGAGAAAGGAAGATCTATGGTGAGAAATGCTATATACCAGAGGCAATCACTTGTGGGCAAATATTGCATTGCAGAGAGATTGGTTTGTGTCTGTTTTTTTATTATTTAGAGGATTTGTACCCTGCTCTTCTCTACCCCTGAAGGGGGATTCAGGGCAGCTTACAATGGCAATAATTCAATGCCCCACAGTACAATCAATAAAAAAACAGTTACATAGTAAATACCAACATTCAACGGATTAAAAACTATTTAAAGTGCAAAAAATCCAAGCTCTAAAGTCACCAATTAAGCCAATTCACAGTCCATTTGAATATCTTGTCATCCTTTTACTGACCGCCTGTTATCCTACTGTCTAACCAAATGCCTGGTCCCATAGCCACATTTTTAGTTTTTTCCTAAAGGAAAGGAGGGAGGAAGTTGTTCCACAGGCAAGGGGCCACCACCGAGAAGGCCCTGTCCCCCATCCCCACCAAGTGTACTTGCAATGAAGGTAGGACCGAGAGCAGGACCTCCCCGGAAGATTGTAAATTTCAAGGTGGGACATAAGGGGAGATACATTCGGACAAGTAAGCTGGGCCAGAACTGTATAGGGCTTTAAAGGTCAAAACCAGCACTTTGAATTGTGCTCGGAATTCAGGCAGCCAGTGGAGCTGACATAACGGAGGTGGTATGCTCCCTGTATGACGCTCTAGTGAGTAACCTGGCTGCCGCCCATTGGACTAATTGAAGTTTCCGAAACGTCTTCAAAGGCAGCCCCACATAGACTGTATTGCAATATTCTATTCGGGATGTAACAAGAGTGTGGACCACTGTGTAACAAGATCGGACTTCCCAAGGCACACAATTTTTAATTGTGCAAAAGCTCTTCCAGCCACTGCCGAGACCTGGGGTTCCAGGCTCAGCGATTAATCCAGGATCACTCCCAGGCTGTGAACCTGTGTCTTCAGGGGGAGTGTAACCCCATCCAACACAGGCTGTAACCTATGCCCTGTTCGGCCTTTCGACTGACCAGTAGGACCTCTGTCTTGTCTGGATTCAACTTCTGTTTGCTAGCTCTCATTCAGTCTGACACAGTAGCCAAGCACCGGTTCAAGGTCTGGACAGCCTCCTTGGTGACAGATGGAAAGGAGTGACAGATTTGGACATCATCTGCATAGAGATAACACCGCATTCCGAAACTCTGGATGATCTCCCCCAACGGCTTCATGTAGATGTTAAATAACATCGGGGACAGTAGTGAACCCTGTGGGACTCCAGAAGACAAAGGTTGTGGGGTCGAACAGGTGTCACCCAGCAACACCTTCTGAGACCGTCCCTCGAGAAAGGACTGGAGCCATTGCAAAGCAGTAACTCCAAGACCCATATCTGCGAAGCGTCCCAGAAGGATACCATGGTCAACGGTATTGAAGGCCGCTGAGAGGTCCAGCAGAACTAACAGGGACACACTCCCCCTGTCTAGTTCCCGGCATAGATCATCTACCAAGGCGACCGAGGCTGTCTCAGTTCCATGTCCTGGCCTAATGTTAGTCCTTTCTCGATCCCTGCTGAAATTTTGAGAGAGTTTCCAAACTAGTTCAATAATAATAATAATAATAATAATAATTTATTTGTAGCCCATCCTCTCTCCCCGAGGGGACTCAGGGCAGTTTACAACATAAAGTGGCAAACATTCAATGCCGTAAAGTGCAGGAAAGCAATAAACAATCATAAACAGGTGAGAACATATTAAACAGTAAATATGAAATAATTATAGAACCGGACAGTAAATTAAACATAACTAAAATACTAAACTAAAAACAATTAGACAATGCTCAATTAAAACTAAACTCATTAATTAAAACTATTAGTTTAAATTTAAAAAAATTAAAGCCATTATAAGGAATCTTTTCCACATTTCAATTCTATTTTGTTTTGCCAGATACGTTTATGACGCCTCCTCTCTATATGCTTGACCACATAAAATGGTTTTTAATTGTTTTTTTAAGAGGTTAAACCAACCAAGATGGCTGTTGTTTGCTACTGGAAGATACTAGGATGTGTGTTTTTCATATTCAAAGAGTCCTTGATCCCAGTTTGCAAATGAAATTTCTATTGTACAGTTTTGAGATTTAAGAGTATTGTTCAACAATGTCCTCTAGTACTAAAATACATGAAAGCTATTAATACTGGAGCATGCAACAAATGGCAACTTGTAAGTCTGAAACAGTGCTTTAATTTCTATGGTTATTATTACTAAGAAGCAGTGGAGGGTTAGATGGGTGAGAGACAAAGAGCAGGATCTAAAGTGATGGATTATACTGTGAAGGAGGGAGGAACATACTGCATTTATATTCACAGACTCGTTTGGCTGCCTGGTGAGAGTTTTGTTACTTGCTTACTGGTGCATTTTGATAAATATGTAGAATCTTGCATTCATCTGAGAACAGAATGGTGAACTAGTAGATGAACATTGGTTTGATTCTGTAAGGCAATTCTCGTGTTCTCGATAAAGATACATGGACAAAAATCTACCTATTGTTCCTCCTGGAGAATTAAAGTGATCCCATTTGACTATTATAATTTGCAGATATTATTCCTGTCTACAAATCTATACAGGTATTAAACTGATTCCACAAGATAACTAGGCAACTAATTGCAGATGAGAATGCAATCCATTAAAATTGGAAAAATAACACCTACACATTTTGCAGCATTTTCTAGTGGTTTGAGCATTGAATGACAACTCTGAAGACAAAAGGTTAAATCCTTGTTTGGCCCTGAAATTACACTCTTTCCACGTCAGAGGGAGCCAATGGACAAATCTCAACTGAACCAAACTTGCCAAGAAAACTCTGTGATAATGTTCCTTTAGTGTTACTATAGGTTGGAAACAATTTGAAGGCACACAACACCCACAACAACAATATAAAGCTTTAAGGCAACATGTTTTTTTTAAAATCATCATGTTCTAAGGAATGACATTAGGTTAAAATAGATTCTGAAGAATTAGGCATTGTTTTTCAATTACCAATATCCAACCATATGTGTATGTCAGGCCAGTAAGAACATAAGAACATAAGAAGAGCCATGCTGAATCGGACCTCAGCCCATCTAGTCCAGCATTCTGTATCACACAGTGGCCCACCAGTTGTACACGGGGATCTCGAGCAGAAGGGAGGGCAAACCCCTGACCTGCTCCCGACCCCCCACAACCAGTACCCGGGGAAATCCTGCCTACCTCAACCAACTCCGAGGTGGCAGAAGCTTCGAGGAAGCCCAGAAGCTTCAGATAATTTAGTCCAGAGCTTTCAAAATATTTCATGTTAATGACACTGACACAGCAATTCAATGTTATAAGTAAACTGCAAGTTAAACTAACCCCTAATAGTATATATGGACAAAATATATGGGGACACAACATATCTCATGAAAACCTTGCATTTATATTTTTAAAAATATAATGCAGATTGAACTGCATTATATGGTCTGTGTAAACTCATAATCGGTTGAATTGCATTATATGAGTCTACACTGACCATATAATGCAGTTCAATCTGCATGGGGCCTCAGAGGTGTCTCCTTATGCGACACACCTACAAACTGTAGCCAACACACTAATGTCTTGCAACACGCAGTTTGTAAAGCTCTGGTCTACTCACTAATTTCTTGCCTCTTTTTGGCTTCAAATGAAATAATAGAATCACCCTCCTCTGTTTTGTGCCCTGGGTGCCAGAAATGGACATTTCTACTTTTACCGGACTTTTCAATACCTGTTTCAAATCTTTCCTGGTAACTGGAGCATAACATATGGATAGAAGTCCATAATAACACAACGTTCTTTTCTCCCTGTTACTGTGGCAACAGTGCTGCTCCTTACTCCATCCTCACTAACTCAACAATTTTCGCCTGAAATAACACTCCTTCTGCCAGGAAAGCAGAGATTGCTCCCTTTTGATAATCTCTTATCCATTTGTGTCCAAACACAAAACTACTTGCCTTCCAACCAGATGGCAACTGCAGCCTCTGAAAGTACAATACATTTTTCTAGAATATCATTTTTTAATCCATGTTTTACTTATAAGGGTGGAATATTTTAACAAGTATATGTAAAGTTCTATATTCTGTGCATGTATTTTGTGCTGATGAAGCACGTATTACATTAGTCCCTTGTACAATTCCATCTTTATAACCCATTTTGGTTCAATGTTGATGAGCATATTTCAGCATGCAGATATTGAGCCAAAAGAGAGCCTAAAGGTTATTTTTCTTTAAAAAGGAAATTAACTGCAGCATCCCATCCTGCTCTGCTGCTTGGCAACCTGCTTTTGAAATAGAGAAATTCTTCTATTTTTGTTTAGAGGTGACCTTATTTAAAGAAATAATAATAATTTCACAGAGCTAGCTTATGCCACTTTTAAGCACCCAAGTAGCAACTGGGATCTGAGGTTTAGTAATTTGTGTATTAATTGTCATATTTATTTTCCACACCGGAAATGCTTACGTGTTTCAAGAAATTATCATTTGAGACTTAGTATTTTCTTGTTTCTCTAACTTCCCTAGGGCAAAGTTCAACCAGCTGCAAAGTGTGGTTTTCACTAGAGATACATAGTATACCAGGACCACCAGAAAAAACCCTGAGTGTGGAATGCCCTGTTTTGGTAAGGAGTCTTCTGTTGCTGGCACAAAGAAAAAGACCTTAGTTGTGCACTTGTTTTACTAGAATGAGATATATTATATGGAGCTCTTGCATGCAACAAGCAATCTAAATACACATATAAGGGTATGTGAGGAGAGAGGGGACAAATACTTACTTAGACAATACCCAAGTGTTATTTCATAACATAGATACATCCTGTTGGGATAGTTTTTTATAGAGTTAATTTCCTGTAGTCTGTTTTATCCTGTAGTCTATTTCAGGCTATGATGTATTACACTACGGTGTATTTCACTATTATCTATTCTTATTGTTGTCTTGTCTTACTACAACATCTACTTAGTCTACGTGATTAGAGAATATTGGACAAGATTAGACAAACAATAATAACAACAAGATATTGGATACTATTTTTTTAAATGATGTAATCAGAAGTATATTTCATTTTTTTCAGGGGACATTGCTTCTATATATATCTGTTCAAGATCAAGTTACTCATTATGCTTATTTTATCAGGACTAAAATAACTTCGTGTGAAAATACAATTATTAGTTAATAATCTAGACATACTGTATGAAATGTCACATTTGTCAAAGGTATATCATTGCTCATATATACAAGTAAAATCTTGTCCATACAAATCAGTCAACACAGTCCAAACCATGACTGTGACACAAATATGTTGGTGGGCCTAAAGGGCTTTTAGGGCAAATATTTGATTTATTTACACATATCTGTCGGTTTTGTTTTTAGATTCACCTGTACTGTTGTGTTTTCACAGATGTATTTTATTGTGTTTATTGTGTTTATTATGTTTATTGTTCTTCTATGTTGTTGATATTTTATGATGTGTTGTTCGGGCATGGCCCCATGTAAGCCGCTCTGAGTCCCCTCCGGGGAGATGGATGTGGGTTAGAAATAAAGTTTTATTATTATTATCTTTTCCATTTCAGTGATTTGAGCAGCTACTCAGATTTTGATTTCCTTGGATTAGGTTACTAGTGTAAGCTCTCTTTTTGTGTAATTATATGGGTTATTTACTCAAGCTGCTGTATTGAACACTAGAGCAGGTTTTCCCAAATTCTGTACTTCCATATTACATCACTTACGCATCCAAAATTACTGTTATATAATGAAGCTTAGTTGTTGAAGTCTGTCTATTTTCTCCAATCTGCTTATTTCTTCAGGTACACAGAGTCTTTCATATGGAGGGGGTTTTTTTGTTGCTATTTCCTTAGCTTAAGGCTTCCTTAGTCTTTATAAGAGTTAATTTCTTATTGTTAAGGCTGAGATTCTGAGCAGCTCTGCTATGGAAAACATTCATTGGGGACGCTTCCTGGGTGCTTCAGCTTGAAACTTTCCTGAGAACCCGAGGTATACAGGTGAATACACAGGGAAGTTACCCACCTCGTACCAGGGAGTTAGTTAAACAGCGCATTGTGGATATACAGGCACAAGAGGATATACACGGGCTAGCGAACATCAAATCCCTAAAATGGTTATCGGTACAACAACATGCATTTAAGAGGGCACAATATCTAACACACCAGCTCCCTAAGTATTTAAGGCTCGCCATGACTAGGGCAAGATTTGAGCAGATGGCGACAATGGAGAGATACGGCAGATTTCACTCAATACCATACTCCGATAGAATTTGTATCTGTGAGGCTCCAGAAGTAGAAAATATTAGTCATATACTCTTAAACTGCCCGATATATGCAATAGACCGGGCTAAACTTCTAGGCCCGATTTTGGGAAACAAGGAACATTGGGCAGAGCAACATAAGATTAACTGGCTCCTATCCCATGCGAATCCCACCATAATAAAAGAGTGGCCTCCTTTTTGGTGATTGATATGACTGATGGTCTCTCAATAAAGATTCATTCATTCATTCATTCATTCATTCATTCATTGGTAAAAAAAATTGCAAGAACAAGCAGAACAACCAACAACTTAGTAATAAAATAGGAAATAACTGAGAAAGAGCCATCATTTTTACAGACAGGGAACACTAAAGCTTAGTTCAAAGGCTATCAGTGAATCTAGGGCAGAAAACATTAAATAGAAGCAAAGGAGATCAGTCCTGAAAGTGAGCCATGGCTTCAAGTTCATGTTATAATAGCTAGGATTGCTTATGTGCAGTTTCAAAGCAGCTAGTAAGACTGGTTGGCAACACCTGGTAGACCTGAGCCATGCTCAGTCAGCATCAGCTAGTGATCAAAGAACCTTCACTGACTGCCTTCTAGCTTATGACAAAACTATAATTTCCCAGGGATATAATGGCATTCTTCAGTACAACCTGCATTGGGCAAACTTCTACAACATGGGTCAGCTGCAACAAGTATGCTGCTTTCAGTAAAAAAAATGCTGGGGAAAGTTCATTTTATATCAACCAGAAGACAAGAAAAAAAATCCAACTTACATTCTAGGATAGATAAAACAGATCTGGGTAAAACCTCTCGTGTATGTATGTAGGTATAACTTGAGTACCCTTATCTGGAATGGTGAAAACCAAAGTCCTCCAAAATCGTCCATATTGGTGGCTTGTTTTTGTGTCAGGAATGACTTGAGAAATTGCAAGTCACTTCTGGCATAACAGAATTGGCCGCCTGCAAGGACATTGCCCAGAGAATGCCCAGATGTTTGATGTTTTACCATCCTGTGGGAGACTTCTTTCATGTCACTGCATAGGAAGCTGGAGATGATAGACGGGAGCTCACCCTGCTCCCCGGATTCAAACCATCAACCTGTTGGTCAGCAGTCCTGTCAGCACAAGGGTTTAACCCATTGTACCTCTGGGGGTTCCATATTGGTGCCTGAGATAGTACATTTGCTTTCTAATGGGTCAATATATAAATTATGTTTCATACACAAAATTATTAAAAATATTGTGTATATAATTAGCTTCAAGCTGTGTGTATAATCAAAAATAAATTAATTTCATGTTTAGACTTGGGTCCCATCTCCAAGGTATTTCATTATGTACATATAAGAATTCATTTTTTTAAAAGCAAAATATGGAACTTCTTGTTCACAAGAATTTTAGACAAGGGGTACTCAGCCTGCATGCACTGAATGTGTTTATTATTCTGCCTTTCTCCAAGCACGCGACCCAAGGGCACTTACAAGACAGATCAAAAGAAAGTGCAGCTAAAAGTCCAGTGATAAGAAACAGTTAAATAAGCAATCCTATTAAAACACACTGATTTGAAATAGCTTGAGATACATTCAAAGATAGTAACAAAGATAACAAATAGAACACACATTTTGAAGATTCGTCTAGCACTACCATTTGCAACCAAACGTGTCTCTAAATAAAAATAAACTGCCTCCCAGTATAAACAGAAAAGAGAGCAGTTCATTAGGGTCAACTATGTTATGTGCATAAGTATTACACATATGTCTTTTGTACAATACCTGTGTTTTTGTGTATGTGATAGAGGCTTGAACACAGAAGTTTCACATGAAATAAATGTCTTCTTATTAGAGAAGGTGTCATGGCTTGGAAAATGCTTTTGTTTATTTTTGAAAAGAGTGGGGTGACTGATAAAACTGCTAATGAGAATGAGATCAAATGAGATCTAGCTTTAGCTTGATTTAATGTAGAGCCTATAGTATCCAGACTTGGGAAAACTCAGGTTGTAAAACCATTAAGTCTGCAAAATGAACTCGGGGATTTTTTTTAAAAAAAACAAACAAACCCTCAAACGTATGTTTTTATTTGTTCATTCCTGGAAGTGCAACATTTTAATTTAGTGGAAACAGATTTCTGCCAAGTTTCACCAAATAAACAAATTGTTTGTCAGACAGTTTCTTTATAAGTATTCTGATCAGAGTTTCATTCCAGCAGGCTTATGCCATTCATGCATTATGAAAATGTTCTCTGTTTACATGGGCAGAACCTCTGCAGTTGAAACAGAAAAGTGTGTGTGTGTGTTTTGTTTTTTTGTTTTTTAAAAAACCTGAGTTATTTCACTCTCATTGGTTGTCTGGGAAAATAATATAGCTATTCAGGAAGAAATGGCAAAACAAAAATACCCATTTTCCAAATGCAGTTTTGAAAATGTTCTCTAGGAATATACATCATTTTTGAATTATGTTGTTAAAATATTAATGGTCAGTGAGTTCATTGGTACATGAAAAAGCAAACAAAATCTCTCTGTTTTTGGGTCACTGTTTAAATGTGCTTAACTTTAGAAAATGAGGAATACAAATTTTAGTAAGGGTAATTTTCATTTAATGCACATTCATACAATACAAATAGACATACAACACAGGAGACAACATATACCATGTGAAATATAGGGATATCAACACCAAGGTATATCTAATGTATTTCCTAAGGACACCATTATAGATTTTTTTTGTTAATCAAAATTACTTACAGATTACTTTCTGGTTCTTAAAGTGAAACAGTATAACAAAAACATCAAATGAAAAAGCAAAGTGAAAACAAAATGAAATAGTATTCGAAATAGACAAAAGAAAAACACAACTCTGCTATTCATTTAATATATAGTAAGCATGGAGCCTCCTTCCCTTTCTTGGCAGATACGTCCATAGTTTGGGATCTTGCTTCAGAGAAGCCCTGGTTTGTATATATAGAATCATAGAATAATAGAGTTGGAAGAGACTACATGGGCCATCTAGACCAACTCCCTGCCATGTAGGAAAGGCACAATCAAGTATCGCTGACAGATAGCCATCCATCTGTTTTAAAGTTTTCAAGGAAGGAATTTCCATCACACTCACAAGGCAGAGAATTCCACTGTTGAACAGCCCCGACAGTCAGGAAGTTCTTCTCAATGTTCAGGTGGAATCCCCTTTCCTGTAATCTGAACTCATTGATCCTAGTCCTGGTTTCAAGGACAACAGAAAACTGTCCTTATCTTCCTTATGATACCCTTTCACATATTTATACATGGCTATTATGTCTCCTCTCAACCTTCTCTTCTGCAGGCTAAATATACCCAGCTCTTTAAGATGCTCCTGATAGGGCATGGTCTCCTGATAGATGATCATTTTAGTTACCCTTCTCTGGGCACCTTCCAGCTCGTCAATATCTCTTTTGAACTGTGGTGTCCAGAATTGGACATAGTATTTCAGGTGAGGTCTAACCAAAGCAGAATATAAAGGCACCATGATTTTCCTTGATCTTGACACTATACTCCTTTTGATGCAGCCCAAAATCCCATTGGCTTTTTAAGCTGCTGCATCAAACTGTTGGCTCATGTTCAACTTGTTGTCTACAAAGCCTCCAAGATCTTTCTCACATGGACTGCTGTCAAGCCAGGCATTACCATTTTGTATCTTTGCATTTCATTTTTTTCCTGCCTAAGTGTAGTATGATACATTTGTCCTTGGTGAAATTCATTTTGTTAGTTTTGGCCCAGGTCTCTAATCTGTGAAGGTCATTTTGAATTCTAATTTATTTCAAAATGAAGACCACTTCTAGAATTGTCTTGAAAGCACAATTCAGCTTGAAAAGAAACCGTATAATCTTCATATGTCTTGTGACCTTTTTGCCCACTCCCTGCTGTTCAAGTTGGGATGGGGTCGATAGCTTATAGCTTATACAGTATGAGTTTGGTGGTAGAGATAGTAGAAGTTTCCCAACCCCTATTCTAAGATCTTATACAATAGATGGTTTCTTGGATAAATTATTTGGAATGTTGAATCAATAAAAAGGGTTTTCAGCAAAGGTCTTCAGTACTTCTGGAGAAGCATGACAATTCACTTTGGAAGAGATAACAATAGCATGTGTTACTCCATTGGTTGGCCTTCATCTGTTTTTATAACAAATAGGCATCTAGTAAAAATTTGATAGGCATCATTTATCTACAATTCTCATGATGAAGAAAATGAAACTCAACTAATCATTGGATATTTCTTAAATGATTGTTTCATTGGATGTAACTATATATCACACAATATTTTGATTGCTTATTCCATCTGTTGGAGGATATATAGGAAACCAAGTATCTACTTTTTCTAAAATTTTCAATATCATTATACAAAAAGAAGCATATCTTGGGGTGATTAAATTCAACAAATAAGACCAAGGAGCTCATAGTGGACTACAGAAAGAACAGACCAGAAATTTAGCCATTGGTCATAAATTGTCTGTCTCCTGAGGAATCTGTATAATGATGAAGTAGCAACAGTAAGAACTGACCATGGAACAACAGACTGGTTCAAGATTGGGAAAGGCATACAGCGGGGTTGTATACTCTCACCCAACCTATTCAGCTTGTATGCAGAACACATCATGTGATGTGTGGGGCTTGACGAATCCAAGGCCAGAGTTAAAATTGAAGGAAGAAACAGTAATAAACTTAGATATGCAGATGATAACACTTTAATGGGTGAAAGTGAGGAGGAGCTGAGGAGCTTTCTAACCAAGGTGAAAGAAGAAAGTGCAAAAGCTGGGTTGCAGTTAAACATTAAAAAAACCCAAATATTATGGCAACCGGATGGATTGATAACTGGCAAATAGAGGGAGAAAAGGTGGAGGCAGTGACAGACTTTGTATTTCTAGGTGCAAGTATTACTGCAGACACAGACTGCAGCCAGGAAATCAGAAGGCGTTTACTTCTTGGGAGGAGAGCAATGACCAATCTCTATAAAATAGTGAAGGGTAGAGACATCACACTGGCAACAAAGATCCACATAGTTAAATCAATGGTATTCCCCGTAGTAATCTATGGATGTGAGACCTGGACCATAAGGAAAGTTGAGCGAAGGAAGATAGATGCTTTTGATTGTCGTGTTGGAGGAAAATTCTGAGAGTGCCTTGGACTGTGGGAAGATCCAACCAGTCCATACTTTGGGAAATAAAGCCCGACTGCTCATTGGAGGGAAGGATATTAGAGGCAAAAATGGACTACTTTGGCCACATAATGAGAAGACAGAAAATCTTAGAGAAAACAATGATGCTGGGGAAAATGGAAGGAAAAAGGGGCTGACCAAGTCTGCACCAACAAATATAGTGACAGAAGGGTGGTGAACTGCTCTGGCTGCTCACTGAAGGGAAGGATATTAGATGCAAAGATGAAGCATTTTGGCCACATAATGAGAAGACAGGAAAGCTTGGAGAAAACAATGTTGCTGGGGAAAATGGAAGAAAAAGGAAGAGGTGCTGACCAAGGGCAAGATGGATGGATGATATCCTTGAAGTGATTGGCTTGAATCTGAAGGAGCTGGGGGTGGTGACAGCTGACAGGGATCTCTGACATGGGCTGGTCCATAAGCTCACGAAGAGTCGGAAGCGATTGAATGAATAAACAACATCAACATAAATGGAGATCAAGTGGAGTAGGTGACCATTTTTAAGTCCCTGGGTGTCGCTGTTAAGGAGGTCTTGATCTGGGGCACCCATATAGCAGTGTTAATTAAGAGGACCCAGCAGACACTGTACTCCCCGAGATTTCTAAGGAACCAACAACTGAATGATAAACTGCTGGTGACTTTCTACCGCTATGCTATAGACCAGGGGTGCTCATTAGGTAGCTCAGGAGCTACTAGTAGATCTTCAGCCCTCTTCCAGGTGATCTTCGGGCCTCACCAGCCAGATGGGGCGCTCCTGCCATGCACACACAAACCCTGCGCGCACGCGTGCTCCTGCTGCTGGCTTCTGCTCTCACGGTGCTTCTTTCGCCTGCGGGGCATTGCAGGAAGAAGGAAGCACAAGGCGGGGTCTCTGGAGGGAGCGCCCTGCCTCTCTCTCAGCCAGAAGCAGCTGTGCAGCCTCCGTTGCTGACGAGACAGGCAGGGCGGAGCGCTCCCTCTGGATGCCCCGCCTCGTGCTGTCTCCTTCCTGCAATGCCCCGCAGGCGGAAGAAGCGCTGTGCGGGCGGAAAACAGCAGCAGGAGCACATGCGGTGGGAGGGAGTGCACGGGAGCGCACGGCGGCAGGTGTAGGTAGATCTTTTGGACTTGGTTGCATTAAGAGTAGCTCGCTTGCGGAAAAAGTGTGAGCACCCCTGCACAGTGCCCTAACCTACTGCATCTGCATGTGGTTTGGTAACTGCACAGTGGCAAACACTTCAGCACAGAGAAGAATTGGCTGCCCTTTCCCCTCTTTGGAAGAACTTGATAGGTATCACAGCCTTAAGAAAGCTCAGAGCATTCTTGGAGTTATATCTCACCCAGCATTTTCTTTTTTTCCTTTTGAATCTGGCAGACAGTACAGGGTTTTATCTTAGAACTGTGGCTAATGTTGAACTCCATCATTTCACATTGCTGTGGCATTGGAAGCTGTGTGGTGGTGGTTGGGATGTAGAGCAATGGGTGCGTTGTTTTGTGATGCATACTGGCAAAGGCATTTGATTTTGTTGTGCAATAACACAATGACAGAGTTTTTCTATTCTATATAATGCAGATTGAACAGGATTATATGAGTCTGTCATATAATCCAGTTCAGTGCAGTTAATTGCATTCTGAAACTGCATTATATGGCAGTGCAGATGGGGCCACAGATATCTGACTCTTCACACACTGAATATTCCTAATGCTATGCCAAATATGTAAATAAACACAGAAGGTTAGTTTTGACTATCAGCAGAGATAGTTCAATAAAACCCATTTCAGCTGTTTTGAAACAAGCAGTGAAATTCAACAACTGATTTGCTCCATAAGATGTTGAAATGTTGTTTTACTGGTGTAAATATGCAGTAACTCTCTTTCAGTGACTAAAATTGCCTTGGGCTTATGTGTCTTTTGGAGAACTAAATTAAATGCATCATAAGGTTTAAAACTGGATGGGAAATGACACCATGAAAAAAAAAGATTGGGCAGGACATCATTTTGTTTGCCTGTGTTTGCATTCCTAAAATGCATCTACAGTTTAGATATTCAGCAAATTTTCTGTAATTGGAAATAGATTTTATGTATGTTTTCCCCCCAAAAAGTCACTTGGCACTTTAACACATTTCTGTACATCATTGCCCCGGCTCTCTGGAATATGCTACCACCAGAAATGTGGGCTCTACGAAATGTAGCCACCTTTTGTCGAGCCTGCAAGATGCATTTGTTTAGACAAGCATTTGAAAGCCGGTGATACAAACATGTTTTATCTGCTGTTTTATGTATATTCTATTTTATGTTTTAACCCATTGTCTGTTACTGAATTGTATTGTAAACCGCCCCGAGCCTTTGGGAGTGGCAGTCTACAAGCCCAAATAAATAAAGAAATAAAATTAGTTGGAAGTAAATTTCTGAAGTATTGTAAACGGTCTTTGTAATATATGCAGGTGTCTTCACAATGTTGAACAGAGAAAGATTTTGGGAAAAAGGAAAGCAGGTTTTAGAGTGTTAGAGACTCTAAACATGTTGGTCTTTTAAAATTATGTTTCTGCTTTAAATTTTGTTAACACAATTTAAAGTAGAGAAAGTTGGGTCTCAATCTATTTTTTATTTTGAAAAGTTCTTGTATCAAACCTCTTAGCTTTAAAAGTGCTGTCATTTTTCCTTTTTCTTCTCCCCTCTTCCTTCCTCCTTTTTCTAGAGAACATGAGTGCAGTCTTTCTATGTCTCCAATCTTGATCTGAATCAAAACAGCACAATAACTTGAAACCCATTGAGAGCACATCTACTTCATTTTTCTCACGGTTGGGAACAGATTTCTCTAGAATAGAAGGGTATTCCATAGATTTTGTGACAATACCACTCAATTCTTTTGTGCAATCTGACAGATCGGGCTGTTTAGAGAAACTGAGAACTGAAGCTATTGGGACCCCCTTTTTTAAAAGTCTCATTAGTCTATTTCCTTTCATCTTTGAAACAGCATGTTTCTCCAGCTATAGGATCTATGTGTATCAGATAATGTATTGAGCTTTGCTGGAGGAATGGATCAGTGGTTATTCCAGGGAGAGACTGAGGTTCATTCTGCTACGTTCTGCTTTGGCTACTTTTGGCACAGCTGATCCTCTATTGGAAATAATTTGGGCCTCATCAACTTTGGGCATTATTTGGGCCTCATCATCTTTGTGTATTCATCATTGCAAGATAGATGTGTTTGCTTCAACTGAAGCAGTGTTTGGAAGGCCCATGCTTCAGACAGTAGTGATATCATGAGGGAGATGAAGCACAACTTTTTCATCCAGCAGTAAGCACTTTGATATGTCCCCGTTTAACATGGGGACTGCAGGAAAGTGAAACAATGTTACCTTGCATGAAAGTTCCTTTTCTACAAGAATGGCTGGGGCATTCTACCTTCCTCTAGTGTTGTTGCTGCTGGACAGGATCTGTTTTTGTGGTTGCTGTTCTTGGTGCAAACAGGGACATGAATTACCCATAAATGTGTAATTCAATTACACATGCAAACAGTGTAATTGAATCCAGAGCAATATCTCAATCTTTCTATTCCTTTACTGGTGGGAAAGCCTAGTTCTCTCAATTAGGATAGAGGAAAGATAGAGTAGAAGTCCGTCCGTCCCCCCGTCCCCCCGCTTAACTTCACAACAACACTGTAGTGTAGGTCAGGCTCAAAGAGATCTACTATTCCAAGCTCACACAGGGAGTTCCCTGGCCGATTCAGAACTTAATCATGGATGTACTTAGTATCTATTTAACACTCCAACCACACATCACATTGAGATACACATGCTAATTTGGTGTACCTTTTCCCTAATATATGTGTGTTATTTTTTTAATTTGAGAGATATGCTATTTGGAGAAGTATAACGATTCAAGGATTACTATTTGTTAGCTCATTTATACATTTAGAACATGTCTGCAGGGTATAACTGTTAGCTCCTTCTAGATCACTGATTCTCAAAGTGGGCGGTACCGCCCTCTGCTGGGCGGTGCGGCAATCCAAGGGGGCTTTGGGGGGCGGTGAACCCCTTTAAGGGGGCGGTGAACAATTGGCCATTTAGCAGGGGTTGTGCAGCCCTCTTCTTTGGCCCTGCCCCCTTTGCAGCGGAGGAGGAGGTGGCGGGCCTTTCATTCCCTCTGCCTTTTTTTGCTGCTTTCAGTGCTCCATAGGCCCAAAATGCTCTTTGATTGTATGTGAACTATAAATCCCAGCAAGTACAACTCCCAAATGTCAATATCTATTTTCCCTAAACTCCACCAGTGTTGAAATTAAGGCATAATGAATATTCGTGCCAAGTTTGGGTCAGATCCATAGTTGTTTGGGTTCTCAGTTCTCTCCGGATGTAGGTGAACTACATCTCCTCTCAATCACAGCCAATTCCTCCCAAACCCCTCCAGTATTTTCTGTTGGTCGTGTGGGTTCCCTGTGCCAAGTTTGGTCCAGTTCTGTAATTTGTGGGGGGGTCTCAGTGGTCTGTGGAAGTTAGAGCTGAATCGATTGAAGGAGTATACTGGATGGTCATGGAACCAACCAGGGGAAAGGGGATCCTGGACTTGGTGCTAACTAATGAACAAGATCTCGTTCAAGATGTCCTTGTAACTGAGCCCATAGGTACCAGTGACCACAACACAATAACCTTCAACTTAAGTTTGGATAGCAAACCGTCAGTGAAAACTAACACAGAGACCGTAAATTTTCACAAAGGGAAATTCACCAAAATGAGAAAAATAGTAAAGAACAAACTAAAAGTAAAAAAAAATCAAATCCCTCCAAAATGCTTGGAAACTGTTTAAAAATACTTTAAAACAAGCCGAACTAAAATGCATTCCTAAAATAAGAAAGAGGCCGGGAAAGTCCAAGAGGACATTGGTATGGCTTACAAATGAAGTAAAAGATGTGATTGGAAAAAAGAAAAACTCATTTAAGAAATGGAAGGCTCTTCCTACTGAGGAGAACAGAAAGGAACACAAGCTCTGGCAAACTAAATGCAAAGCAACTGTCAGGAAAGCCAAGAGAGATTTTGAGGCACATATAGCTAAGAACATTAAAAAAATAGCAAAAACTTCTTTAAGTACATCAGAAGCAGAAACCCAACTAGAAAAGCAGTTGGGCCACTTGACGAAAATGGTAAGAAAGGGACAATAAGTGAAGACAAGGAGATTTCTGAGCGGCTAAATGACTTCTTTGCCTCCGTTTTCACACAGGAGGACAGACAACATATGCCTGCAGCTGAGTCAGTTTTTCAGGGAGGAATTAAATGAATTAAACCAGATAGAGATAAACAAGGAAGATGTTCTCACATGCCTTACTAAACTAAATGTCAACAAATCACCAGGGCCAGATGGCATCCACCCCAGAGTTCTTAAGGAACTCAAGTGTGAAATTGCTGAAATTCTAGCCAAAATATATAACCTTTCTCTAAGATCAGGCACTGTACCCGAGGACTGGAGGGAGGCAAATGTAACTCCGATCTTCAAGAAAGGATCCAGGGGTGATCCAGGAAATTATAGGCCAGTTAGTCTAACCTCAGTTCCAGGCAAAGTGATGGAAACCATTATTAAAGAAAAATTACTAAGCACATAGAAGAACAGGCATTGCTGAAGGAAAATCAACATGGTTTCTGCAAAGGCAAATCATGTCTTACTAACTTGATAGAATTCTTTGAGGGTGTAAATAAACACATAGATAAAGGGGACCCAGTCGATATTGTTTACCTTGACTTTCAAAAGGCTTTTGACAAAGTCCCTCACCAAAGGCTCCTAAATAAGCTCTTCAGCCATGGAATCAGGGGACAGGTCTTGTCCTAGATTGGAACCTGGCTAAACTGTAGGAAACAAAGGGGGGTAATAAACAGACACTTCTCTGGGTGGAAAGAGGTGAGAAGTGGCGTACCCCCAAGGTTCAGTTTTGGGTCCGTTACTTTTAATTTATTCATTAATGATCTGGATGTAGGAGTGAATTCTGAGGTAGCAAAGTTTGCAGACGACACTAAATTGTTCAGGGTAGTTAAAAATGAAACTGATTGTAAAGAGCTCCAGAAAGATCTCTCGAAATTGAGTGAATGGGCAACAAAGTGGCAAATGCATTTTAACCTAAACAAGTGTAAAGTCATGCACATCGGGGCAAAGAACCCCAACTACACCTACAAATTGATGGGGTCAAAGCTTTCCGAGACAAACCAGGAAAGGGATCTTGGGGTTTTGGTGGACAGCTCAATGAAGATGCCAACCCAGTGCTTGGCATGATCAGGAAGGGAATCGAAAATAGGTCGGCAAATGTTGTATTACCTCTCTACAAATCTATGGTGAGGCCACATCTGTGTACAATTCTGGTCACCGCACCTCAAGAAGGATATAACGGAACTGGAAAAGGTACAAAGAAGGGCAACAAAAATGATCCAAGGGATGGAGCAGCTCCCTTATGAAATCAGGTTGCAACGCCTTGGTCTTTTCAGCCTTGAAAGACGGCATGGGATAGAAAAGGTGAATAAAGAAAAAATATTTTCTCTGTCACACAACACTAGGACTAGGGGCACTCCCTGAAGCTCCAAGGTAGGAAAGTTAGGACTAATAAAGGGAAATATTTCTTCACCCAGAGGGTCATTGGGTTATGGAACTCACTTCCAGAGGATGTTGTGACAGCTGTCAGCCTGGACAGCTTCAAGGCAGGATTAGACAGATTCATGGATACCAAGGGAATCAGTAGTTACTGAAATGGACATCCAAGTGCCACCTCTGTGTTGATGGAGGCAGGCAGGATTTTCCCGGGTACTGGTTGTGGGGTCGGGAGCAGGTGAGGGTCTTGCCCTCCTTTCTGCTAGAGATCCCTGTGTACAACTGGTGGGCCACTGTGTGACACAGAATGCTGGACTAGATGGGCTGAGGCCCGATTCAGCATGGCTCTTCTTATGTTCTTATGTTCTTAAATCCCATCATCCATTGTCCAGACTCCTCCAAACATTGTTTTTTATTAATCACTATGCTTTAATTATGTTCAATTTGTAACCATGAAAATACATCCTGCATATTAGATATATGCATTAGAATTCGCAAGAGAAGCAAAATTATTTATGTAGTAGCAACGAAAATATGGTTGGGGGTCACCACAATATGAGGAACCTTATTTAGGGGTCACGGCATTAGAAAGGTTGAGAACCACTGCATTAATACATATATCCGTTTAATTGCTATTAATTTTTTAAAAAAAATTCCAGGGGGCGGTGAGTAAATTTTTTTCTAGAAAGGGGGCGGTAGGCCATAAAAGTTTGGGGACCACTGTTCTAGATGCATGAAAATAGGATTACTATTCTAGCTGCAGATTAAAGCATAGGCACACTGACTTATCCAGCCTTCGAAGCACCTAGGTTATGTAGCAGTAGAAGGCAAACCATTCAAGGCTGAAATCCTGGGGTGGTATAACGATGGACAAAACTGGTAAAACTTCGATCTTGCCATCAAATTGCAGGTAAAACAATCTGTCAAAATATCGTGGAGGAACCTGCTAGAAAATAAAGTTAGAGGAATTTTCTTTAGAGGCAGGTCATTTTTATAAACATCTGTAGTCTTAATAAATTGACACAAGAGCCGGGAGAAAAGCTTCCCCGCAAGCTATCAAGACCTGCAGGAGGGTTTTCGCCTGCCTCTCGCATCCCTCCGGTCAGAAGGACGCGAGAGCTGGGCAAAAAGCTTCCCCCGCGACCCATCGGGGCCTGGGGGAGGCTTTTCCGCCTGTCCCCCACGCCCTTCCCAATTGGGTGGGTGAGGGAGCCAGGAGGAGGCTTCTCCCAGGCAGCGAGGCTTCGCTGCCTCGGGGAGGCTTTTCTGATTGTCCCCTGTGCCCTTCCCAAATCGGGTGGGTGAGGGAGCTAGGACTAGAGCTTCCCCCAGGCAGCGAGGCTTTTCCGCCTGTCCCCCAGTTCTTCCTTCCCTCCCCCGCTCCCTCCCTCTTTCCTCCCTCCCTCCCGTGTGTGTGTTTATGTTGGAAATAGTCATCTTGATTAGCATTGAATGGCGTTGCAGCTTCCAAGTCTAGCTGCTTCCTGCTTGGAGGTCCTTTATTTGGAGGTGTTAACTGGCCCTGATTGTTTCTTGTCTGGAATGTCCCTGCTTTTTGAGTGTTGCTCTTTATTTACTGCCCTGATTTTAGAGTTTTCAGGGCCAAGTAACATCTTCCAACAAAGGATTCCCCCAGACAGCGACTTTGAAGTTGCAAGGCCATTAAATGCTAATCAACGTGGCCATTTGCAACATTTGCACTTGCCTAAAGCAGGCAAGAGTTCTTTCTTCCACCCTGGACACTCCACAGATATATACACCTCACTTGCCTAGTTTCTAACGGAGCTCACAACCTCTGAGGATGCATGTCATAGATGTGACTGAAATGTCAGGAGAGAATTCTTCTGGAACATGGCCATACAGCCTGAAAACCTCACAGCAACCCGGTGATTCCGGCGGTGAAAGCCTTCTGCAAAAGCTCTTTGATTTCTGCCAGGATATCTATGTTGTGTTCATCGAAAGAGGCCCAGGTTTCACACTAAGTGAGTGTATAAATACATTTAAAAACATATTAACTATATGTATTACTGTGTTAGAGTGTCATTTTGTGTCATTTTGGTTGGTGGTGTGCCCCGGGATTTTGTAAATGTCAACAGTGTGCCATGGCTCAAAAAAGGTTGGGAAACACTGGTCTATATTATCTTGTTAATAAAACTTAATTTTAAAGAAAAATATTGAGGTGTTGCTTAATTTACAATTTAAGTTATGTTTACAGGGCTTTGTTATGAAACTCTTAATGATGAAATGGTCAAAGAATTTGTTTACAGCAGTTAAATGATTAATTTGAGCTTTTAAGTATTTTATAGGAAACTTAATGTGTCTTACTGATGCAGGGCCATTGAATTATTTAGATGGATATAACTCTACCATCTGTAAAACATTAAATGTGTTTTATGTGTTTTTAGCTCAATTTGCTGTTTTCTCAAAATGTAAGGGTTTCTTTCAGGGTAGTGGGGAAAATGTGGCTCAATATATTTCCTGCATAAACTTCATTATTATTACTATTCTTACTTATTTATATGAAGAATTTTACATGGGTAAAATGGTTCATATTTGCCATAAAGACCAACCTTGACTCTGTTATTGCAGTTATAATGCCTCATTTGTTTATGTTTCATTTGGAATGAAAGGTGGATCGAGATAGTGTAATAGGAAGGAAGGAAAGAAGGAAAGAAGGAAAGAAAGGGAAAAAAGAAAGAGTGAAGGAAGGAATGGAAGGAGAGGAGGAGGGAAGGAAAGAAGGAAGGAAAGAAAGAAGGAGAAAAAGAAAGAAAGAGGGAAGAAATGGAAGGAAGGAATGGAAGGAGGGAAGGAAAGAAGGAAGGAAAGAAGGCAACATCTCACTGAAATGAAATGTTTATGGCAACATCTCACTGAAATGATTGCCCTTTCCCTTTGAAGGTTATATTTCAAAAATAGTCACTGGAAGAGTACATTTTTTTTGTTGTTATTTATATGAAGCAGCAAGAGACTGAGAGCAAAAATTGATGTGTGGTTTTTTCAACTTTGTGAGATAAATCTCCCTAGTTGTGAGTTTATCTAACAACGGTGGATGTTTCACACATTGTGTGGTAGCAAATTCACACAACTAGTAATATTTACTTCTTTCTTTATTATATGATTTGTTATATGCCTTAAGGCAAATGGCAGGGTATGAATCACTGAAGCAGCTCAGCTAATACATCCTGGCTACATTATGGTTATTTCAGTGTAACAAACTTGTTTGGAAAATATATTTTTTCATAGACTTGGATAGTTAAAGCAATTGTGTGACAAGTTCACATATTATGGAAGACCCAACTCTTTTCAATCTCCAGGGTCACTGGGTGGTTTGGGCAAGGAACCAGCAGAAGGATGATTATTCATTCAATTTCTTTTTGTGGACCCCAAAGTGATATGGAACTTGAGAGCCAATGTCTTATTTTAAAAATCAAATTATAAATATAAAAACCTATATTTAAGTCATCCAGGCTATGGAGCAAAGCTATTATAACATGCTGAAAATGAACTGAAATAAAAATGGTTTTTGCTGCCTTTGTACAACTTGGCAAATACAAGGGACAAGTTGAGCTTCTTGGGGTGGTACTTCCACAAATATGCTGTTGCTATAGCTAAGGACCTCTACATGTCCACACCTGCTTGAATGATGGAACATGTAAGTCCCTAAAGATGACAGGGCATGTAACAGGTCCTCACATTACAGGCAGGGATGTACAGAAGAAGGTAGTATTTCAAGTACCCTAATTTCCTATCATTTAGAGTAGGGGTTGGGACTCTTTTTGACTCAGAGAGCCATAAAAGCAAAAATATTTTGAAATTTATTTCAGTGAGAGCCATATAATATAAAACCCATCCAATCCAATAAATAAATAAATAAAAACAAAATCTGACCGAACTCTCTCTCTCTCTCTCTCTCTCTCTCTCTCTCTCTGTATATATATATATATATATATATATATATATATATATATATATACAGGGATTTCAAAATCCCCAAATAGGCTTGCCAAGACTCACCTTTGGGCTCGATGGCGGCAAGTGATGGAGGTCCCCCTTTTGTGCGTGCAGTCTAAAGATGCCCCTTGTACCTGCGCAGGGAGAGGGTGGGCCGGCCGGCACATGTGCACGGCTGGGACCTTCGCACACCATTGCGTGTGTCACCAAATCTCTTTGCCACGGTTGGGGTCAGTTCCTTCTCCTCCCTAGCAGCCTCAGCTCAGAAGGAAGTGACCCCAACCGCGGCAAAGAGATTTGGTTGCATGCGCAGCGGCACACGAAGATCCTGGCTGTGTGTGCCACCAGATCTCTTCGTCACAGTTGGGGCCACTTCCTTCTGAGCTGGGACTGCTAGGGAGGAGGAGGGGCCTCCTCCATGGCTCTTCCAAGTGGCTGGGGCCCCTCCTCCTCCCTAGCAGCCCCAGCTTGGAAGGAAGTGACTCCGACTGCAGCGAAGAGATTTGGTTGCCCATGCAGCGGTGCACAAAGATCCTGGCTGTGCGCGCCACCGGATCTCTTCGCCGTGGTAGGGGTCACTTCCTTCTCAGCTGGGGCTTCTAGGGAAGAGGAAGGGCCCTCTCCATGGCTCTTCCGAGCGGCTGGGGCACCACCCCCTGCTCTGAATGAATGCCAGGTGGTGAATCCATGCGTCCCCCTACTCCCCTTGACCCATGGGTGGAGTGCATACCTGGTCTGCCTTGGCCCCAGCGGGTCTCCCAGCAAAAGGAGAATCCTGGTTTGGTGGGGCTGGGCAGAAATTATTTGCTCTCTCCTCCGGTGTCACCGCCAGAGGACAGTAGGATCTGAAAATACGGCACATGTGGCAACCTTGTCTCAGAGCCATATTAAATCATCAAAAGAGCCAGATATGGCTCGCCAACCATAGGTTCCCGACCACTGATTTAGAGTTTAACCATCCCTTTGAATTGATATGGGAATAATTTTGTATATTATTTATTAAAAAGCAATTCAAATATTATGTCCTGGACATCCTTGATAAAGAAATAAGGACAAATGGTTTGTGTTTCAATCTCTTTCTCTCCTTTAGGATACTATTATTATTGGAATTCCTGTAACTAATCCCACAGCTGACATTCTTCCATTAGATGTGATACTCATAGATGCTGCTGTACTTAGTGGAGAGAAAAAGCTTGTTCTTCAACCAAAGGAAATATTTCACTATGAAGTAATGTACTCTCCAGCTGTTACTGGCAACTCAGTTGGAAGGTAAGATCGACTGTCACAGCTGGTAAAGGGAATAGCTTCAGTTGATTTTACAGATGTAATTCATCATTAATTTGGGTTTCAAAAGAAGCAATGAGTTACATTAGTAATTTTCTACTCACTGTTTGAAAGGCTTTAAAATCAGGAAGGTTTCAAAGACTGTTTGCTGTTTGGGAATTATTCTGCATCAAATAGGCACATGGAATTTTTGCACAGACATTGGTAGCACAAAAATAATATTTTCTGCACAAAACAAACAAACAAAATAAAACAGTGAATTGTGTGTAGAATAAGTCCTGAACAGTGAAGATTCTTATAGTTCTGGATTCTTCCAATCAAGATTTCTAATGTTTGATTAAGTTGTTTTCAATCATTTTGAAGTATTGTGGAATATTCTTTCAATTTCTATTAGATCTAATTATAAAAGGCTTTGTTTTATTTTGTTATTAGATTTATACCTTGTCTTTTTCATGGCATCCCGTTTATTGGTTCAAATAAAGTAAATACCAACAGAAAGGCTAGAAATTACATATATTAAAATGGAGATTAAGTGCTCTTACTATTAAAACTCACACTGAATGGAAATTGTTTATTTTCAACTATTTTTAAACCACGAAGGGGGCCCAGTGTTGCAGTGGGTTAAACTCTGTGCTGCTAAACTGACCTGAAGGTTGGCAGTTCAAATCCACGTGACAGGGTGAGCTCCCACCATTAGGCCTAGCTCCTGCCAACCTAGCAGTACAAAAACATGTAAATGTGAGTAGATCAATAGGTACCGTTTTGGCAAGAAAAGACAAAAAGACTCTGCAAGCAGTCATGCCAGCCACATGACCAGGAGGCGTCTTTGGATGCAGGCTCTTTGGCTTAGAAATAGAGAAAGAGCACCTCCCCCAGAGCTGGAGATGAGCACCACCTCCAGAGCCGGAAATGAAAGGAGAAGCCTTTGCCTTTGTTTATGTATTTGTGTCTCATTGTATGTCATTGTAAACAAGGCATTGAATGTTTGCCTGTTTCTGTTTATATACTGTAATCTGCTCTGAGTCCCTTCAGGGAAAAGCACAGAATATAAATAAAGTGTTGTCGTTTTTGAAGACAATTTTCATAAAACTGACATTCATTTGAATACATGATTTATGCATGAATGGTTTTAGGTACTTTTAGATTGCTTTTTTTCTTTTCATGGTGTCTAATCGTTATATTAACATCACTTTTTCAGCTTCAGACTGATAGCTACATTGTTTCCCCTTTTACTAAAGTTGTGACTCAATATTTTTGTTTCAAGATTTGTGAGATAAAATAATCTTCTGCTTTCTGCCCAATGAGCTTCTCCTTGTAACCAGAATAATGGTGGGTGCAGAAAACAAAATAATGATTTCCCTAGGGTGGTTACAAAACACATGGTAGTGGTGCTCAGACTAGGAGTCAAAATGTTAGGGAGGCAATCTTAATGTTCCTTTGCATGAAACTCCCCACCTCTAGTTAAACTGTATTTTCCCTCTAATCTTCTAAGATTGTATAAAAGAATGACATTACAATGTACGAAGAGGTCCTGCTCTGTGCTTCCGTCTAATTTCACCACTTCTCTAATGAGATAAATGTGTGGAAAATATCTTTGTATAACCTCAATACAACTCGAAACTTCTTTGGTATATACAGTGCAGCACATGTAACAAATTATACCTAGTATAAAAGCTATTTATACATCAGACTTTTTAAAAATGTGAAGCTAATTGTAACATATTTTCAAAGCAGAAAAATCCCAGGGAATATGTTATTGAGAATGTTAAAGAAAAAGCTGTTTTGTTGACTTTTTTACCTTCTGTTTTTGCTTTAACACTTTTACTACTGTAGCAGAGTGCAGTCAATGTTTATTGGATTATGTGGTTTAAATAATTTTGTGTTGGAATGTTTTTAGCAGATGTTTTAATGTATATGTTTTATTTGCTGGAAATGTATTGTATGACATCAAATTGTGGTACTCTGAGTTCCCTTCAGGGCGAGAAGGATGGAATATAAATATGGCAAATAATAATAATAGTAATAGTAATGCAAAATTATACGTGTTAAACATAGCTTCCTTATACTTCCAACTTTAGTGTCATACTCCTGTCAGAGACTGTTGGAGAATTTTGGTATGCATTGCAATTGAAAGCACAGAGGCCTCAGCCAACCAGAATGCCTGAAATAGAATGTGAACTTGGAAAGTAAGTATAAGATTTTTTTTCCATTCAAGATGATTAAATGGTAGTATAATTGTCAATACTCTTCTACTCATTCACTCCCTTTCTGGACCATTTGGAAGGGATATCATCTAAGTGCCCAAGTAAGTCCTACTCAAGTCTGTGGGGCTTACTTCTGAGTAGATATGTATCGAATTGTGCCTTGAGAAATATTTAAAAATGAGACAGAAGGAAGAAGAATTTTTTTGATACCAAAGAATAAATTACTTTTTCAGTCACAACTGGCAGCTGAACTTTCATATCTTTTCCTTATCCACACCAACATCAAGACTGAAATTGCAATCCTGTACACACTTATCTGAGAGTAAGTTCCACTAAAGTCAGTAGGAATTACATCTCAGCAAACCTACACCAAATTATACTTTAGTCATTGAAAAATAACTGTTTAAAAGTGAAATGAAGGGGGAAAGACTTCTTTTTCTAAAACAAGGATTGCTTTCGACTTATGAAAATTGTGCAGGTTGGATGTCAAAGCAATTTTGGGGGAAAGGGGCAGGTAATACCAAGAGTGGTGCACCTCTGGCTCACCACACTAGATTATTTGCACCCCTAACAACTTCCACTTTGAGAAAACTAAAACAATTCAGAAACAATTCAAATAACGTTTTAAAGATTAGAGTCTCTAGGTTGTGGGAATTAAAAGAACTATTTCAATAAGTAATGTGAATTGCTACCGGTATTTAAAATATTTAAATATTTGTGCAATTTTAAAATAAAAAACAGGAATATTTGCTAGAAAAAGGAATAGGTATGCATGCGTGGATATGCCTTCTTTATCCACTCAGTGCTTAAAATAGATTTTAGAATTTCTAGTTCAGGAACTGGTGCTCCTAGGTATTTTCATTTCAGAAAGACTTTTTTTGACATCTCCTTGAACAATCAAATGAATGAAGGTTGCCTAGCAGCTGTGTTGTGAATGCACTGTATACAAGAAAACAAGTAAAGCAATGTAGGTTGAGGGAAACATTTTGAGTGCTTTCCATTATCTTTTCCTGAGGAGAAAAAAGTAACCAGTGCTGGAAAAATGCTTTGAAAAAAATGCTATAAGAGATCAGACTTACATGATGACGATTGCCACTGTATTGCATCTTGCAGTTTTTTATGGATAGCAGGAAAACAAGGGAGCAGAAATCCATGTGAACAATATGTCAGTTTACCCAGGCTTTCCTTCATGTACTGGTAGAAATGATGGGCCTCTGTGGATAATTAAACACTGATTACAAATGTTTTTAATTTACTGTCTTTGGAAGCTGCTTTTGAACCCATTCCAGGAGAACAGTGGTATATCAATTAAATAAAATAATGTAGTTGAGGATGAGACCATATAAAGCCAGTAACAATGCTGTCAAGTACAGCTTCATAGCTTGCAATCATTTTTCCCCATTGTGTCTCATTTTACACTTTTGTGTTCCATGGGCATCAGTCTAAAAGTTACATTTTTATTTATTGAAACCATAGTGAAATTATAGCACATTCCAAATAAAGTCAACATTGCAAAACTGGGTTACCTTTTCCTTGGAATCCAGGCCCTCAAGACTACATTGATTTGCTACATAAGTTCCAGTGGTTTTTTTAAAAAAAATTTTTAATATCTATCTCCCCAAGGGGAATCAGGTCGGTTTCCAAGTAACAACACCAAATTATACAGAGTATCAACATAAAAATAAAATTAAGAAAACAACATAAGCATAAAATTATCACAAGCCCCTTCCCCTGCCCCCCACCAGCTGTACTTGGAAGGGTGGTGGGACTGAAAGGAAGGCCTCCCTGGCAGACCCAGAACCCATGCCAGTTCATAGATGGAGATGCAGTCTTGAAGATAGATTGGACCCGAAGTGTATAGGGCTTATAGGTAATAACTTGCACTTTGAATTGGGCCAAGAAACTTGGAGCTGCTTTAATAGGGTGTGGCATGCTCCCTATTGGTAGCCCGAGTTAGTAATCTGGCCACTGATCTTTGCACTAACTGCAGTTTCTGAGCCGTGTTCAAAGGCAGCCTCACATAAAGTGCATTGCAGTAATCCATTCTGGATGTAACTAAGGCATGGACCACCGTGGTCAAGTCAGGTACATTTTAAAGTGTAATTCCAGCCAAATGTCTGTCTGTCCGTCCCTCCGTCCATCCGTCCATCCATCCATCCATTTATCATCTATATCTTTGGATAGCAAAGTGAACAATTTACACCCCTGTGGTGTTTGTTTTGCTGTCTCTTCCCTGATCAGAAGATTTCACCTCACTTTTTGTCCCTGTGATAATCGGATTTTGAAAAAAAAATGACTTATTGTGGAAACAAGCATTTGTGGTAAAGCTTCACTGGAGGCATCTTTTCCCCCATGATAATCTTTCTGTAGTGAATTTCCCTTCTGAAGGGTAGATTTCTTTCACTTCCTGTTGTCTGAGCCCCTTTCTTAACTATGAGCTGTTAGTAAGTCAGATGTTTGTAACCCAGGACCCCTTGTAAATGAAATAAATATAATGTAACAATAGATTTATAATTAAATATATTATAAATCTTGATTATACATCGGTTGTTCTTTAGTATAGAAATAACGATGCAGTGGCCACTAATACTGCAGTACTTTATGTTGTTCAACATGTTACAGTTGTTGTTTAAATTCTGTTCCATAGGTATTATTATTCTTTAAATATTGATTTAGCTGTAACTGGAGGAGTGGGAATTATTTTGTAAAACAGATTTTTGTCTCTTTAAAACCTCAGCCTATCCACAATAAATTAGGTTGATAGTATGATACTAAGTTTATAATGATGATAATCTGATATTTTTAAAGATCGCAGATAGCAAGAGTGAGATATTCTGTATTTGCTAAAATTAAATGAGAGAGTCAGTGGTAATATGATTACAAAGTACTGGTGGGCAAAAACCATTTTAGCAAAATGTTCTATTGCACCACAATCATCCAGGTACATTATCATGATATACCACAATAATAATCAGTTTTATTTGTATTTTCTAATAGATGGATTCGCCAGAATATTCCTCTGGTTAACCCTACAAATGAAATTCTGGAATTGAAACCTTTCAACAGTAACCCAAACCACTTTTCAATGGAAATAGACTTTAAACCCCAAGTAAGTCTTGCTGGAGAACAATGTTGTTTTATCTTCAAGTATGAAAGTGCTTTTAAAGAATGTAACTCTTCCTAAAAAGAAGTTTAGCTTGCTGGATTTATGTATTAAGGCAAGGAAGGTGTCTAATCCATTTGACTAGAGAATATAACTGAGTCCTAAGATCAAATTGAAAGTTTTTTGAGAAATAAATAGCAGTCTAGACACAGTTTCCTAATTGGATTCTTCAAAAACATGAACAGTCAAGGCAAATGTCCAAAAACAACATAGAGGAGGGGGAGCATTGTATCTCAGTGGAGCATAAAGCAATTCCTTTGAGATAGGAGCAAAAGATACATCATGAATCTGAAATTAACAGAGTTGAACCACTGTTTTGGCAACAAACATGACTTATGATTTAAAAAAAGAGAGAAGCATGATGCTAGAAATGAGGAAGCTTTCATGTTAGAAACAAGGGTTTGTCAGAAGCAATTATTAGAGATGTAAGGCAAATTTCTAGTTTTGTTGTAATCATGATGGGTATAGCGCATGAATTTCCTATTCATGAAGATGTGTTTCTTGTTTTTGAGACTAGTAGTAATTCTAAAACAATAATTTGTCTTTATTTTGAAAGATAAATATAAGCATATGTGAAAATAGTAGGATTCCTGGAAAAGGAAAACACCAATCCTGAGAGTTCAATAGAATTTGTCGTTGAAGATCTTATCTGTTTGTCATTCAACAGTTGATGGACTGAAACCTACTTTGGGTCTTTTGTTGCCATAGCAATGGGATCCAATAAGCTTTAAAGATAAGAATAACATTGTCCAACAACTTTTAAAAGGAATTTGATTGAATTTTTTCAGACTGAATATTGCTAAATTATTGTTAAACCTTATTTTTTACAATTTTGTATTATTAATGATGATGGATTAGCTTCCAATAATAAACTGGACATGCTGAACACAGGAAGACAATCTTTTAACCCCACAGACATTATGTGATCTATAGAAGTCTCAATTCATTATCATTAACTCTAATCCATCTCAGGGCTAATGATCTGACCGAAATATAGATGAGCTTGTTAAAGTGATTCCCGAATCTTTTTACAGCAAATAATATAATGAGTCAAGATTACAGAGCTTGGCTACTTGCACAAATACTTGTGAAATGATTAATCCTAAAATAGAAAGTAGTTAGTTTTTAGTTATGCTATAATGAGGTGATTAATAAACTGAAGACTGAAAATACAGAATAAAGTAAATGAAAACAATTTTATTTGCTTAGTTTTACATCATATAATTCTGGCATAGGAAGCATTAGGCATGTTTACTTCTTTAGTTTTTTCAAACATGAGACTACGAAAGAGAAAGCTGTTTTTATTGACTTGCATGAAGAGTTCCTGTGAGGAGATCCTTTCGTGCAAAATCCTTTAGCTGGAATTAGTGTGGGAAAAGTTACTTTTTATAATAATAATAATAATAATAATAATAATAATTATAATTTTCTTTCTTACCCACCTCTCCCTATGGCTTGAGGCGGGTTGCAACACAATTAAAAAACATGAACATTGCAAAAATTGAACTAATATACATATTTCTTTTGAAGATGCAAATTCAAACTTCATTTCTATAAATACATATTAAAATACATAAAACAGACATCAAACAAAGGACATGAGTTTAAGATTCATAGTTAAAAACTGTCTGTCCTCACATGTATTCAACTAAAATGTTGCTCAGAGGCATTGCATCTGATGAAATGAGCTTTAGTCAACGAAAACCTATTTCATGATACATTTGGTGCAAGACCCACCTCTTCCAGCTTGCCTTCAATGTGTAGGCCTTAGTGGGATGCACCCTTCTGTTGAAAAACGACTCTCAATCCAGGTCGTTTTTAATTGCTGTATATTGTGATATTTTAATGATGTTTTATTCTTTGTTTTATTCTGTATTGTTGTTTTTATTCTCTGATCTTTTTAGTGTTGTGAGCCGCCCCAAGCCCACCGGGAGTGGCGGCATAGAAACCGAAATAAATAAATAAATAAATAAATATAGAGAACCATAGAACTCTTCATTGTTATCCCATAGTGATTCTGATGGAATATTTGATGAGATCGCCAAAAACCACCTCCCTCTCCCCAAAAAATCATGTTTATCAGTAGTAATGTTTGTCAATCCAAAAATTCACTGTTGCAGGTCATCGTGTTCTTACATTAAAATAACAAAATCATGTTCTTGTTTCATATACTATTGCTAATTTTAATGCATTGCTTCCAGAAATGTAACATCATGCTTATGTCATTCTGGTATATGGACTGCTGGTGAGATTCATCCAAAGCATCTACGGTGCCTTCCAGATGGAAACCACAGTTCAGTATTAAGAGTGTATGCTTTGTGTACAGACAATAACAGATTCTTTCTTCAATAATTCCATTTTTTTTAAAAAAAGTCTTTATTAAACATTGGAAAAGACCTAATAATATTAATATTAATAATTTTTATTTTCTACCTGCCTTTCCTTGAGCTGGTTAAAAACACATATATTGTTCCCATAATTAAGCTATATTGATATTAAAATGTAGGTTTTATTATGAATACTCACTCATATTTGAAGAATACCACAAGCTAAATATATAGTTTTATCACATCAATACATGGAAGATCCTGTATGAAATGGAGGCTACATGTGCACTTGCTGAAGCAAAAATGAGTTCATTCTTGTCTATTATGTTTTAAAGTTACTGTCTTGGATAATCTGTTATAGTAATGTGATTATAATGTTAGAATGATAAGGTTTTTTATAATGGGAGAAAATGCTTTATTGTGCATATGGTATAGTGTACATTTTCTGATTCATTATTTAATATTTATATAAAAGATATTAAATAGTATTAAATAATCAAAAGCTATCAGTAAGTGATAATTTTACCAATCACTATTCATATAGCGCTATGGTTTTGATTTCATTATAGTATTAACTTAGTGTAGATGGATTTTGGGGAGAGCTCTAACAGGTCCATACATTATGCGATCAGATCATTACCAGAGAAATTGATTAAACTTAATGATAATGAATTTTGACTCCTGTAGCCTGAATTTGAACTGTCCTGGCAGTTTAATTCAGCCTTCCCACTTTCAGCTTAGCTAATTCATTACCAGATGCAAATATGCAACCACTATTCATGCCACATTATCTGTAAAGGCACATTAAAAATAAATTACCTAAATGTACTTTGTGAAAGTGTTCACTCCCCAATGCCTTAGTCCTCAGCACTGAACATGTGAATTTCAAACACTACCACTTCTGCTTCGTTCTTTAAGTACCTTGGCTTTGAGCATTTTTAGTAATCAGCCAGCTGCCACCTTTTGCTTGAAGAGAACCTTCAAAGTGCAGAAGATTTTGGTTACTAATTGAAATTGTATGACACCCATCTCTTTAGCATTCATTACAGGAGTATGCATGTGTTGCCATATAGAAATGCTTCTAAAAATACAGTTTTCAAGTATTGACCTGATTATTGCCTTTATCCTCAATCATCCTTGATTTTTTTTTCTTTGAAAGCTCTTATCACATCATCTGAGAATTCTTGTTTTGGAAAGTCATTTTCTATATGACAGAAATAACACCTTGACTATCTGTGGTTAACTGCAGCATGACAATTTTAAGAAGTAGAGGACTAATGCAGAACATCTAATAGTTTTTGTAGTGAATATAAAACTGGATCTCCTTGGAGTATGATTAGGAATGTTGGGAAGTGAGCATAGGGATGGGATCTGTGCATCAGAGTGCAAGGAAGTGTGCCCCAAGCAGGAGACTGAAGGATGTTAGGTATAGATCTGTCTATGCATTATCACCAGACCTTTCCCAAAAGAAAAAAAACTACAATGTAACTAGGACAGTTGTCAAAAATGCATCTTGAATAATGAGAATCAGGAACAATTCCATGTGTAAGACCAAAGTGCTGCAAAAAGCCTAGAGTTTACCCTACATATGTGTTTGCGCCTAAGGGGATTTCATGAATTTTAGCAATGTTATTATGAATTTGAACTTTGTTGGGTGTTGCCAGTCTACATTCTCAGTATTTACTGGCTGTCAGCTAAGAAGCTGAGACTTATTAACCAGAGCTTGCAATGCTAATACAAGAAACCTAACTCATAACAAGATTTGTTTGTTTGTTTGGAGTATTTCTGTGTCTCCTCCCAGCCTCCTGAAGTGGTGAACAAATAATAAAAATAGAAGTACAAGATGTAAAAAGTACAGTGAAATGTTCTCTAAAATGTTTTTAAAACAGTCAAAAAGGAAACCTATCCTATAATACAGAAATAAGAATAGTTAACTAGAGATTATATTTAGTGTTTTTGGTTTTTTTTAAATAAAAAAAACATAGCTGTGTTAGTCTGGAATATAACTATGCAACAGGTATCTTGTAGCTTCTTATGAGACTGAGAGAACAATGTTAGTAACATATTTATAGGGGCCCTTGCACCCAGACCTATATCCCAGAATATCAAGGCAGAAAATCCCACAATATCTGTTTTGAACTGGGTTATCTGAGTCCACACTCAGATAATGTGGGATTTTCTGCCTTGATATTCTGGAATATATGGCTGTGTGGAAGGGTCCTAGATTAAAGGAACCTTCCACATCTGGCCACATCTGGAGTACTGTGTACAATTCTGGTCACCGCACCTCAAGAAGGATATAACGGAACTGGAAAAGGTACAGAAAAGGGCAACAAGAATGATCCAAGGGATGGAGCGGCTCCCTTACGAAATCAGGTTGCAACGCCTTGGTCTTTTCAGCCTTGAAAGACGGCGTTTAAGAGGTGACTTGATCGAAGTGTATAAAATCATGCATGGGATAGAAAGGGTGAATAGAGAAAAATATTTTCTCTGTCACACAACACTAGGACTAGGGGGCACTCCCTGAAGCTCCAAGGTAGGAAAGTTAGGACAAATAAGGGAAATATTTCTTCACCCAGAGGGTCATCGGGTTATGGAACTCACTTCCAGAGGAGGTTGTGACAGTGGTCAGCCTGGACAGCTTCAAGGCAGGATTAGACAGATTCATGGATACCAAGGGAATCAGTAGCTACTGAAATGGACATCCAAGTGCCACCTCTGTGTTGATGGAGGCAGGCAGGTTTTCCCCAGGTACTGGTTGTGGGGGGTCGGGAGCAGGTGAGGGTTTTGCCCTCCTTTCTGCTAGAGATCCCTGTGTACAACTAGTGGGCCACTGTGTGACACAGAATGCTGGACTAGATGGGCTGAGGCCCGATTCAGCATGGCTCTTCTTATGTTCTTATGTTCTTATGTTCTAAAGGCCTGTCTACACAGGTCACAAATCTCGAATTGGGCAAGAACTTGTTCCTGGGCATACAGATGATATCCAGTGACTTTAAGACTCTACGCAGTGTAAAACTAGTTAACCTAGTTTTACCTAGGCATGGGTAGGTTCATTCGGAATCTTAGTTATTCGGATTAAAATTGGAATAATTCCCTTTTTGAAGCGATTTCGAAGCGATTTGGTAACCCGGATGTATCGTTGCCATTTCGAAGCCACTGTCGTCATCTTTTTTCTGATCCAGGATGTGAATTGGAAATGAATTTTTAAACTATGAATCTTAAACTCATGTCCTTTGTTTGATGTCTGTTTTGTGTATTTTAATATGTATTTTGCATCTTCAACAGAAATATGTATATTTGTTGAATTTTTGCAATGTTCATGTTTTTTAATTGTGTTGCAACCCGCCTCAAGCCATAGGGAGAGGTGGGTAAGAAAGAAAATTATTATTATGATTATGATGATGATTATTATTAAAAAGTAACTTTTCCCAAACTAATTCCAGCTAAAGGATTTTGCACGAAAGGATTTGGAGGAGAAAAGGAAAGGGGAAAGGAAGAGAGATAAGGAATGAGGAGAAGGGAGAAAGACAGCAGGAAAAAAATGTCAGTTTAAATAATTGTGGATGGATTCCTTTCCTTTCTCTCCCGCATCAGTTTAAACCAGTCTGGATGGGATGGATCTGTGCCAGTTTAAACCAGTGTAGATGGCATGGATCCGCATCAATTTAAACCAGTGTTGATGGGATGGATCTGTGTCCATTTAAACCAGTGTGGATGGGATGGATCTGTGTCAGTTTAAACCAGTGTGGATGGATTCCTTTCCTTTCCCAGTGGTTTTCACCAGAGTAGATGGATTTCTGTCACAATGCAGGGACTCGGCCCAACCCCTTAATCACACACACAGAGACGGTAATCAGCTAACTATTTATTGAATAATAAAAAACAGGTGAAAAGGGTAATTGTCCATAAAAGTGTCAAAAATTCAATCAAAAATGGTAAAGAGTTCTTAGGTAAATCCAAAGGCAAAAGCTTGACAAAAGTTCCGCAAAAGCAATGCGGATCAAATCAGACTTGGTCCGTGGCAATTCAAACAAGGCAAAGTTCAAGGAATCAAGGCCCAAGAAACTTCTTGGAACACACGAGCCCCAGTCCTGGCTCCGTGGATCTTCACTCGCTTCACTCCCTTCAAATCAGAAGTGGCCGAGCAACTGAGGATCCGTTCCCACGGATCCTATACTTAATTCCCTTGGTGAGACCTACGGCGCTCTAGGCTTCTGCGCCAATCTGTGCTACAGGGCTCACTGCTCCTGTGGCGCTCTAGGCTTCGATGCCATTCCCTTCTGCTAGACTCAATGCTCCGACGCCTATCAAAGCTCCGTCCTTGCCTCCCAGCACCTGGGTCGTTATCTTCGTGAGAGCCTGACTCCCTTCCAACTTCCATGGGCTCATCCCTCACTAGCTCCCAGACTTTCTCTTGTGATCCGAAACCACCTGGTTTCTCATACTGATTATCTGAGTTAGTCCCTTCAGAGTCAGACTGACCTTCCCAGCTCGCATAACCATCAGGCCAGCCATGATCCCATTCTAAGCTCTCTGTGGGAGATGAAGGCCCAGCTACCTCATCATCCCCTTCTTCTGCATCTACATTGTCCGCAATTGGCCCTAATGCAAGCGGGACCCCCGGGGCGAAGGAGAACTGGGTTGTTACAATTTCTTACCTTTGCCCCCCCTTTTCTGGAGTAAAACAACTACTTTCAAAGTAAAGACCACCCAATGAAACAGGAAATAACACTTTGAAACCATTAAGTCTCAGAAATTTTGAAAAGTTTTCAACTTTTTTTCTGTGAAAATCGGAATTGACTTTAGATCCGAACCACCAGCGCCCTACATCTGAAACGAGTATTGAACCTTTTTTTGGATCAAACATGTCTAGTTTTACCCTACACTAGCAGAAGTCAGTTAATTCTTGGCCCTGAAATTTAAACTGTTGAATGAAAGAGCTTTGTAGCCCTTGTCTTAGCATCTATTTCAGATTCAAGAAAACTTGGCATCAAAGGTTAGCTGTAATGACATTTATATATGTCTCATACAGATATGTTGGTTGGATATTTGGCAATGGGTTGAGATTGTGTGATTTTATTCTTGGATTTAAAGACTGTCTCTTTCCTGATAAAGCTTTAAACAGTTTTATTGCCATATCGTTGAACCCTTTGCCTTTTCTCATGTACTTCTAGGTCAAACCTTTGGAATGTAAAGTGAATAAATCACATCACGGGACTTCTATGAGCCCATATGATTGTGCATAACTGTAAACATAAATTCAAGAGAAAGGAATGTGTAAAAATATAATTTATATTGCTTTTTAAGAATGTGCAGCATATGAGACATTAAAACATTTCTGCAATTTGGAGGTGAGAGGGGGTAGAAATAAAGATGAAACAGATGTTTGTGACCTGAAAAACTGAAGCTCTATTTCTTTCATCCCTCTTCCACTTCCTTCTTTGTAGCTAGCAACACAACGTTCTGAGTTTCTAGGGAATAAGCGTGCTGTGACTGCCACTAAGCACTGTTTACTGCAATGCACTTTATCAGTTTTAGCAGATCCTACATGCTGGGACTGGAGAAGGCATACGCTGGAACACATTAATCACTTAAACATCAAAATTATCGATATGAGGCACAAAGAAAGATCTGACTTTTTTTTAAAAAAAGCATTAATTTTTTTCTGTTTTATCATATCATTGCAGCTTATTGTCCCTCCTCATTCCACTGTTGAAGTACCTGTTCAGTTTTGTCCTTCTTCTCTAGGAAGAACCAACAATGACGCAACAATTTGTTTCGTATGTCCACAGGTATGGCTACAAAGTACTTTATGATGTGTGAAATGTAACCTGACATTGGGGCAAATTATGGTACGGTTAAATATACCAATTGGCAATACAGGTCTAATGTGCTTGAAAATAACACCTCATTTTAAAGTTTCTAAGCAACTATCTTAAAAAACATAACTTTCTAATGACTTGAATTTTAGAAATGCCCTTCACCTTACTGAAAATAAATCACTGAAGATGAAACATTATGGTATCTGTGTTGTGACACAGATAACATAATGTCAGCAAATGGGTTGTGCTTGAGTGAAATTTCACTTTCTCAATATGCATATGATTTCTTCCTTGTTAGTATATCTAATTTTGAAAAGGATTCTGTTTTGTAAAACACTTTACAAGGTGAAATGATTCACATGTTGTTCTATGGAAAACCAACAGAAAGGGATCTAGTAGCATCTTTGAGACTGAGAGAAAGAAGTTGGTAGCATGAGCTTTTGTAAGTAGAGTTAACTCTACTTCATCAGAAACATTGAGTGAAAAGTTGTTTTACAAGCAAGAAGTGACTTATCACCTAATTCACAACTCCTTTTTTGCCTATTCCATAGTCACCTACATTGAAATAAGCCTAACTGAACACAATAGGATTTGATATGTAGACATATTTAGGATGGTACTGTCATAGTTTTGTTTCACTGATTTTCATATACAGGCAGTCCCCAAGTTATGAACACGATAGGTTCTGTAGGCTTGTTCTTAAGTTGAATTTGTTTGTAAGTTGGAACAGGCACTTTTTAAAGTGTAATTCCAGTTATCTATCTATCTGTCCAGTTACTAGATAATATTGGCTGTCTGCCTTTGGATAGCATAGGGAAGGGTTAACACCCCTGCAATGGTTGTTTTCCTGTCTGGCCTGTTCATAAGCTTTCAACTCTCTTTCCGTACCTGTGTTTACTGGATTTTGAAGAAGAAAAAAGACTTGGTGTGGAAGTAAGGATTGGTGGTAAAGCTTCAGTGGAGTATCCTTTTCCCCATGATAACTCTTTTAGGAGTAGATTTCCCTTCTGAGGGGTAGATTTCTCTCACTTCCTGTTGTTTCAATCTTGTTCTTAACTATGAGTTGTTTGTATGTTGGATGTTTGTAACTCAGGGATTGTCTGTAAAATGAAGTTACTGTTGACCATTCATGAAACTGCATGAAATATTTATGAAACATTAATTTAAAAAACGGAATCATGCTATTATTTATTTACTGTTTATTTGTTATAGTTGTCCAATATCTAGAGTTTTGTTTGTTTTTTGGTGGGGGAAGGCATAGAATTGGACTCATCACCCCATATAAGGTCATTTGTCCTATGCTGTTCTATCTCCCATGCCCAGCTTATTGAAAAATATTTTAACCTTCTTTTTTAACCTTCTAGGTTCTATTTGCCTCTATTAGAATGATGCAAAATGTTTACACTAATTTTAAATCTCTTTTCTCTCCAGCAATTTTTGAAACAGGATAGGGCTCAAATCCTAAATATAATTTTGTTATCTGCAATTAACATTGCCTTAAAATCTAACCACAGAAGGTCAATTCAATTTGTAAATGAGACTATTTAGATTGTTCTTCGTCCTTTTGTGTTTACTGGAAAAAAAGAAAAAAGCAAAGCAAAGTTTAAAAAAGTAAAGCATTTTTTGTATGTATAAATCTCAAGGACAGTTTGAGAGGATAAAATGTTATTACTCTCTCTAAAACCATAATAGCTCACAGAACTCTGGTAAATAAATTAAAAGTTTGGTTCTTTATAAAATACCAAACCAGTGAAACACGTATATAATTCACAGAAATGTTTCAGGTTGAAATTGAGTTCTGGGGACTTGATGCTCATTTTTTTTGTTGACTTGTGCCTTTCCTGTCAACTAGTGGCAATCTCCAAGATTTTATCTCAGCCAAACCTTAAATCAATATTTCATCCTTTCACTTGCAATGGCCAGTCCTATCAACCTTTTCAGTTTTTTCCCCATAACCTTTGCAACTTGTCTTTGCTGTTTTCATCCCTAAATCATTTGAAACCAACTTGTCAACTGCATTTCTCAAAGCAATGATACTAAGCTGTAATCATATTAGTAAAAAGTAACCTGAGAATATTTCACTCTTTTCTTATTTGCACTAAGGTAATGCTGAAATTTATGACAAAGACCTTCAGAGATTTTTTTTTTACCATGTATATAGAAAGCACAGCAAAAGTTAAACCTTAAAAATGACATTGATTTTCTTTCCTTGATTTCAGTGATTAAATGCTTCTGCAGTGATACTTTAATCCATATCATAGCTGAATAGCAGTCTAATCTAAAATCAACTAATGGTAGCACTTTATACAACAAGCAATAACTATTTCTGATTGTTCTTCATTTCTGAATTGAGAGAAACTACTGTGGGTTATCATCTGCTTCCTTTGTTTCTGCTTTCGAGCTGTGCAATGAATACTCTGCAATATGAATTTGAACTCACGCTATAATCACTTTGTTCTTGTTTTTTATCACCCAAATTAATTTTGTTGGAACAGCACAACTGAAATGCCAGGTTGATTATAATGTTTACTTCAAATATTAATATATTGATATTGCCTAGTCCTTAGGCAAGTAGAATAGTATATTGACTTCTGCTTACTTTTTGAAGTTCCTATATATTCTCAAATATATAGGAACTTCAAAAAGTAAGCAGAAGTCAATATACTAGTCAAAATACTAGTTATCCTTCCCTACTTAGCACTTGGTTAGTTAATTAATTTGCCAGTTAAAGATAGCAAGTGTTAGATATTCAGCTTGTTTGTTACAAAAATAAGTCTGATTACATTTTTTCAGCACTAATATCATTGACTCCAAAATAAGTCTCACTGTGTTTTGTGGAGCTTATTTCCTAAGAAGGGCTGCTGCAATGCCCCTAGTTTTTAAGTGAGTAATGAAACCGTATTATGTACATTTCTAGGAGTATGCTTCGTATTTGGCAAATTCCAGAGAGAAGTAGACTGATCCAGAGAGATCTAGTGAATATCAGGATTAAAGCAGAACTCATATAAAATGGATTGAAGCTGAGCCAGAAAATGCCCTGAAGCATTCTTAGTGATTTATAGCCAGCAGAGAATAGAAGTTTTAATGGTGTCTCTGCAAAAAAATTAGGAAACTATCAAACCATAGATTACTCCTATACTTGTCTCCTTGTGCCTCTTTACTAAAATCTTGTAAAAATGTTCTTTCCTTAAAAAAAGTTATCCAGAAGATCTTATTCAATTCTGTAAAATAACACAAAATATCAGCAGTTTCTGTCTTTTAAACAGTATAATTGCATGTAGTGTAAAGCTTTCATCTATTTGTTTGATGTTTGTCAGATATAAATCCACACACAAGGAACTACTATATCTGCAAATGTCATCCAATTCTGACAAAAACAACTTGGATAACCAAATCATGATTTGGATTTTGATCAGGTTGAATTGTGAATTAGTCTGAGGTTAATCAGACTATTTTCTGAATTATCCAATGGGTTTTTAAACAAAATTGCATCATGAGTAGGCATCCCAGCTGTTCTGGATTCCTTAACAAGAAAAACTTACATTGTCATTTATAATAGCTGTAGAGTAGCATATCTTGAGAATAATTTATTTGGTTTCAAGTTATAGTACTAGTTTTTTCTTACATATTGTACATAATGCAATGTGTCATAACCACTCCATGCAAAATCTGATGTAATATTTCTTACCTTTGATATGGCCCTTTTGAACAAATGAACTCATGCTGTGTTATGTATTTCTTATGTCAATAGTAGAGGTGGAAAAACACCATCCAAATAAGTAAGATTAAAAACTGAACCATAAGATTTTTTGGTAATATTTTGATGCGATTATTACATAGAACATTGCATATTGCATATGAAAAAAAAATCACAGATCTCTACATTTCCAGCAGAGTTTCTTTGTGTGAACCAGTGCCACTTGACTGGGGCTATTATTCTTTAATTTAAATTTCAAATTTCCAGAAGTATAGAAAAAGGATTATGTTGAAATTTTCTTCTTAAAATGCCAACATTTCTATTTTTTTCTGCAGCTTGAGGAATGGGAATTTTTCTTGTCTGGTGTTGGTCTGATTCCTCAGCCATTGGCTCCAGCTAGTGTAAGTTCTTGTCTTGGTCACCATTCCTCTATCATCATAAACTTCAGGAATCCTACATATGAAGATGTAATGGTAGATGTTATTATCACAGGTACAGTATTTCACTTTTATTGTTGTTCAGCAGTTAATTTATTCAAATAGTAGGGATTAATGTATCCAACATATATAGCTGCATGATAATTTTTGTCAATTTACAGACAAATTGAGGCAGCTCATTAGAAAGGGAATAATGGATCTGCAGGTACAACTAGAAAGCTAAATGTTCTATGGAATCTCATGATTGGAACACTCAGTTGATCTTCCACTGGCACCTGGAGGATGTCATACATGGATCCGTTAGCTTTTGCTAAATATAGTGTGTCCCATCTGAATGAATGTCTGGGGGAGGCAATAGGCTGCATAAAGAAGAACAAATTGGTCTTAAATTCATATAAGTCAGAGGTGCTTGCCATTAAGAGCCCTAAATGAATGGAGGTGGTCAATCTGTTCTGGCTGTGGTTACACTCCCAATGAAAGACTGTGTACATAGCTTGAATCCATCTCTCAAAATGTCAACTCAGATAGATGTGATAGTTAGGAATGCTTACTACCAGCTTTGGTTGATACGCTAGCTGCACTCCTTTCTAGAATTGGAAAGATGTGCTAGTAACCTCAAGGCTGGTCTTCTGTAACAAGTTTGGTTCAATTCTATCATTGGTGGGGTTCAGAATGCTCTTTGATTGTAGGTGAACTATAAATCCCAGCAAGTACAAACTCCAAATGTCAAGGTCTATTTTCCCCAAACTCGACATTTCCGGTCGGTTACATGGCGGAGAGGGACGCTCACTGAGGAGGCTCCTCAGCGAGACGCCGGAGAGGGGGCTGTTGGAGGAGGAAAAGCTCCCCGCAGACGCCGAGAATTAAAGAGTGTCATCCCGCCTTAGAACGTGCCCTCTCGGACAGGATTGGGATCCCTCAAGGATCCTGACGAGTCCGGGAAGGGCTGAAGAAGGGCCAGTGGAGACAGCCATCAGGCGCGACCAGAATCCTGGTCACAACCTCCCATCGCCGACCACCTTTTAAGCACGAGAGAAGACAGGATAGAGGTAAAGGGATAACGGAGAACACCCGACATCCGACCAAAGGGGACAGAACATAAGAAAGGGAAGGTCTGAAAGGCTGGAGAGAAGACCAAGGAGAAAGGAGCTCAAGAAGCTCAAGAAGGGCAAACGACAAAAAAGGAAGGGAAAGCCCGAAGCCTGAAGCCCGAAATTTGAAGCATCAGTGAAATTACCGAAGAGGGGTAAGCATAAGAAGGAGCATAAGAAGGAGAGGGGAGGAGAGGAGGCGAGCGAAGAGCAAAGAACGAAGGGCACGAGGGTGCGGTGGGAGCAGACAGAAGAAGAAGCGGGGGACGGAAGGAGGGAACCCAGAGAGGGAGAAAGAGAAGAAGAGGATAGAAGAAGAGAAATATCCAGAAGAAGTGACTTACCATAATGGCGGGACGCGGGGGAGGAGATCACTGACGCGCTGGATCGGGTGGGGAGAAGGAGGAAGTGACGAGAGCGGAAGAGGTGGAGCAGGAAGTAAAGAGAAGGATCAACAAGAAGAACCAAGAGGGCTGCCTTACCACAGAGATCTCAGACTCGGGAATCCTAGACAGTCAGGAAATACAGAAAGTTTAAAAGAAAATAAAACCTTATAGAGGTAAAAAGGACAATAAAAACAAGGAAAACAACAAGGGAAGCTGAGAAGCGGAGGAGCTGAGGAGCTGAGTGCACTGGAAGGGCCTCAACAACAGGATTAATAGAAGACTACAGCCCAGTTCCCAGCCAAGGCCCCAGCTCATCTCAGCAAACCAGACTGTCAGAGCTATAGAAACGGAGGCGAAAAAGAAAGAGGGCGCAAAAGAAAGAGGAAAGTAAAGGCAGGTAAGGGAAGAAAGCCCCTACCTGAAATATTACAGCCGAGTACAGCTGAGTTTAGCTGAGTACGGCCCTGAAATCGCCCCCTCTAAACTCTCTTCTACTCCTATGGTACGGTTCTAACCCCCCCCCCACTTATCTGAAACAAACAAAAAAAAAGAGAGAGAGAGTAAACTAAATAAAGGGGGCAATTTCGTTAAAGGGAATTCATCAGACCTACAAGCGCCAACCCCAGTGTAACCCCATACCCCCCAGCGCTTACCGCCAAAAGACAAAGATCTCCAATATATATTGAAAGGAAACTCCAAACGAAACCTCAGGCTCAAATCTCCAAATTTTGGAATCAAAGAATTAAAGGCCATTCTGACACCCTAGAGGAACCCCGAAAGGACCCTCAGAAATCCCGCCCCCTAAAGTCTGATCAGAAAGAAAGCATTCTCGGTAGAAATATACACTACTTTTGATGTCCCAAAAAGGAAAGAAGAAAGAAAAGGAAGATTTCACCTTAATGACAACACGAGGCAAGACGGAAAGGATGGAAAAAAAAGGGGAACCAGCCAGAAGAGGCTCAGGCGCGGGCCTGAGTATGAGGGACCTATTTCTGGAAATGCGAGAGATCAGAAAAATGATCCAAGGAGGAGATGAAGACAGGAAAAAGATGAATGACAACCTGAAAGAACTGAAAGGAGAGATGAAGGTGGACTTCAAGGAAGTAAAAAAGAACATGAAAGGCCTAGATGACAAGCTATCAGAGATGAAAGAAGAAGGTACGGAGCTAAAAAAAGAAAACCACGCCCTGAAAGCCCAACAAAAAAAGAATCTAGAGAGAATAAGAGACTTAGAATTAAGGAATGCTGCTTTAGAAGATAAACATCTAAAGATGGACTATGCACAATCGAATTTCAATTACGTTTCATAAATTTAGAAGAAGAAGAGGACAAAAAACAAAAGAAATTATAGTAGCAATAACGGCTAAAATATTAGACATCCCGGAACCATACATCCTCGATAAAGTGGACAGAGTTTATAGAGTAAACTCTGCCTTTTCTAAAAGGAACAAAACACCTAGGGATGTTATTGTCCATTACACAAAAAGATGCATAAGAGACCAGGTTCTCAGCTGGCAAGCTAACAGACAGGGAACGTACAAGGGAAAAAAGTCACAATCCTCAAAGAACTCCCCAGAGAGATATTAGACAAGAGAAAAAATTACTTCTTCCTGACTGATCTCCTAAACGGTATCACATCAAATTTCGCTGGCAGAAGATTGAGGGCCTTATGGCCACCTTCAAAGACAAGCAGCACTGGCTGACTTCGGTAGAAAGAGCGGAGGAGTTCCTGAAGACCTACGGAAACGATCTGGAGAAAGCAGGTCCACCCAAAAGAAGTCCAAACCAGAAACCACCCCTGAAATGGAGATAGAGGATAAAATAGACAATGCGGACAGAGAAGACAGCGGAGCCGAGGAGGAAGACGACGACGGCGAAGAAGGACAATTGCCTCAAAAGACCAGGAAGAAGGAGAACAAGAAGACCCAACCTTAGACTCGGACTAAATGCAGTTGAGGTGTGTGTCATGGAATGTTAACGGACTAAACAATCCGATTAAGAGGAAAAGGGTATTTAATAAGCTTAAGAAAGGTAGAGCTGGTATAGTAAGCCTACAGGAGACACATATCAAAAAACCGATATTAAATATTTAAAGAGAGATGACCTGGGGAACCTTTTTATCGCCTCGGCAGGCAAAAAGAAAAGAGGAGTTGTGATATATGTTGATCCAATCCTGAAACCAAAATTGCTATTCGAAGATAGGGAGGGAGATACGTGGGAGTGGTAATACAGAGGGGGCAGGAAAAAACATTAATTTGTAATATTTATGCACCCAATGATATGAAGACAAGTTTTTACAGTATGTTGAGAAAGATAATGGCAAAATACCAGCTCAATTATGAAAGTATCATCCTTATGGGAGATTTCAATGGGGTGACTGACCCAGAAATAGATAGAAGCCCAAAGCCAAAAAAAGGAGGCCAAGGAGGTAAATTACCAAGAGTTATTTTGAAATACGACAAGAGTTCAATCTGAAAGATGCTTGAGGGAAACACACTCCCAGGTGAAAGATTTTACATTCTTCTCAGATAGACATGACTCATGGTCTAGGATAGATCAAATTTTAATATCTAGTACGCTACTCCTCAAGTAAATGAAGCCAAGATTTGGGCTAGAGATATTTCGACCACTGCCGGGTAGAATTAGAATTAGGAAACACTAAAAGAGACTTTTATTGGAAATTACCATTAAGAATACTAAATGACCCCAAAGATCGAGCTAAAAGTAAAAATTATGGAAAGAATTTCTGGAAATCAACAGCCAAAATAACAACAATTATAATCTCATCTGGGATACGGGAAAGGCCTTCATGAGAGGGATTTTTATTAAACAACAAGCAAAATGGAAGAGAAACAGACAGGCCAAAATCCAAGAGGTGAATAAAAAAAATCGAAGAGGGAGAGAAAGAGTTGAAAAGAAAACCCCAAAGGAAAAAAATATAAAAGGGACTTAATCTATTTAAGGAAGCAGTTAGAGATCTTTGAAACGGAAAATGTAGAAAAAACTTAAGATACCTAAATCAAAAGAAATTTGAACACGCAAATAAACCAGGGAAACTACTGGCGTGGCAACTGAAAGAAAAAAAAGGAAAAGGAACCTCATAACAAAATTGAAAATAGACAACAAGGAATATATCACAGACATAGAAATTAAAAAGGCCATTGAACATTTTATAAGAAATTATATAGTAAAGATAATATAGACAGAACAGAGATACATAAGTATATTGGAGAAAAGAAAATAAACAAAATAACGGAGGAAGAAAGGGAAGCGTTAAATAAAAAAAGATAACAAAAGAAGAAATAAGGGAGAGCATAAAAGGATTAAACCGGGAAAGCAGCTGGGCCAGATGGCTTTATAGGGGAATACTATAGGAAATTCCAAGAAGAAGTAATGGATATATTGGAAAAGATATTTAACGGGTATTAGAAAAGGGAATCACGCCAGAGTCATGGAAGGAATCAATGTCACTCTTATCGGCAAACCAGGTAAAGACCTGGAAAACCCCGCAATTATAGGCCAATCTCCTATTAAATACTGATTACAAATTATTCACTAGTATACTGGCTGAAAGACTAAAAAAATTTCTAGGGAAATGGATTAAGGAAGATCAAAACGGATTCTTACCGAATAGACAATTAAAGACTAATGTTAGAATCATATTAGACGCAATAGAGTACTACGATAAAAATATTGATAGGGAGGTGGCCTTCAGATTCGTGGGACGCCTAAAAGGCTTTTGATAGAACCAACTGGGAGTTTATGGAAGCACTCCTGAGAGAACTAGACATTGGATTCCACATGACTAATGCGTTCCAGGCAATCTATAGGGAACAATATGCTAACTTTATAGTAAATCAAGGGAAAACAAAGAGAGTACATATCCAAAAAGGCGTAAGACAAGGTTGCCCTCTATCCCCCCTGCTATTTATATTAATACTAGAGACGCTATTAGAAGACATCAGAAAAGACGACAGATTGAAGGGAATAAAAATCAAAAAAGAAAAATCAAGTGCCTAGCATATGCGGATGATCTGGCTTTTGATTATTGAAGACCCCAGAAATTCTATCAGGCAGTGGACCGAAAAAATAGAAGAATTTGGAAGATTAGCGGGGTTCTCCATAAATAAAAATAAAACGCAGGTACTCACAAAAATATGTCGGAAAAATAAACAGGAACTCCAGACCAAGATGGGGATGGAAATCTCAAATAAGATCAAATATCTGGGAGTGACGTTAACCCCAAAGAACTCACAAATATTTAAAAATAACTACAAAACAAAATGGGAGGAAATCAAAAGGATATGAATAGATGGGCCAGGCTGAACTTATCTTTTCTGGGGAGAATAGCCACCTTAAAATGAACATACTCCCAAGGATGATATTTTTGTTTACAACGATCCTGGTCGTGCCCAAGACCTCCCACTTTGACCACTGGAATAGAGACCTTTCCAAATTTATATGGGAAGGAAAAAGCCCAGGGTTAAGATGAAAATTTTACAAGCCTCGAACGAGAGGGGAGGTCTGGGGGCTCCGAACCTGAGATTATATTTTGAGGCCAGCTGCCTGATGTGGTTAAGAGAATGGTGTATGCTGGAAGGGGATAGAATCTTGGCTATTGAAGGACAAGGATTGAGTTTTGGTCTTCACGGCTATTTAATATATGGAAGGGTTAAAATGGATAAGCAAGTGAACGATCATTACATTAGAAAAACGCTAATTAAGGTCTGGGAGAAATACAAAGACCAACGAGTGATAAGATCCCTCTCTGGGCGTCACCGAATGAAGCATTTCAAATTAGGCACCTCGAAAATGAGAAATGGATAAAATATAAAGACCTTTTAATGAAAAATGGATCAGAATGGGCCGTGAAGACCAGAACACAACTCCAGGAAGAGGGGTATGGAATGAACTGGTTCCCATACTTTCAATTAAGAGAAAGAATGAAAGTAGACGAAAAAAGGGGGTGGGTGACTAAGAAAAGTGAATTGAAGAAGCCATCATGGGAGAAGAAACCAAGCAGCTATCCAAAATATATAAAATTCTATTAAAAGGAAAAAGATTACTCCGGAGATCTTATGAAAGAATGGTCAAGAAATATAGGCTATAAAATAAATACATATACCTGGATAGCAATCTGGAAAGAAACGCAAATATCTCCCTATGTTATAAATATAGGGAGAATTGGGTAAAGATACTTTATAGATGGTATCTTACGCCAACAAAACTGGCCAAAATCTACAAAAAAACAAAACCAAATTGTTGGAATTGCAATAGCCGATGCGGGACATTCTTTCATATGATCTGGCTTTGTCCCAAGGCAAGGAAATATTGGAGTATGGTACACAGAGAAGTGGAGAAATTAATGGGAAAAAAAATAAAAAAGAGTGCAGATAAGTTCCTATTAGGAATTACAGATGATGAATTAGATAAAAATGAGAATAGAATTTTCATGCTTGCCATGACAGCTGCTAAGACCCTCCTGGCGACCTACTGGAGATCAGACTACACCCCACAAAGGAGGAATGGAGGCAAAAACTCCTGAGATTAGCATAATGGAGAAACTAACGGAAGCAATTAGGGAAAGAAATACCAATCAGAAATATAATCACAAATGGAATTGGTCCCTTCTCCAAGAATATTGTAAGAGGGAATGTAAGGTGGAAATAGAAATGTGATGGGATCTCCGGTTATAATAATATATATAGTGAAATGTAACTGATACAAGTTAATTCCTAATCATAGGTCGGAGAAAGATAGGTCGGGAAACACAGAGACGCGGAAAATTTCTCCTAAACACACAAAGTGAAACAACATCCAATCAAGATGGAAATAATTCTGTCGGATCTCAAACCCTGTTTTTTTTTTCTCTTTTTCAAGTGCACATCTGTTCTTTCTTTCCTAATTCTCATTACTCTGTACACGCCGTGGATGGTTAATCTAAACCACCTGGCGTGTGTCACTTAATTTCATTGTTTCAGCTATACCACAATTACTTTGCTATCTGTTTTTATTACGACTTCTGAAAAATTTAATAAAGATTTATTTTATAATATTTTCCCCAAACTCCACCAGTGTTCACATTTGGGTATATTGAGTATTCGTGCCAAATTTGGTTTAGATCCATTATTGTTTGAGCCCGCAGTGCTCTCTGAATGTAGGTGAACTACAACTCCAAAACTCAAGGGCAATGCCCACCAAACATTTCCAGTATTTTCTGTTAGTCATGGAAGTTCTGTGTGCCAATTCCATTATTGGTTGAGTTCAGAATGCTCTTTGATTGTAGGTTAACTATAAATCCCAGCAACCACAACTCCCAAAAGACAAAATCAATCCCCACCAGTATTCAGATTTGGTCGTATCGGATATTTGTGCCAAATTAACTCCAGTGAATGAAGATACATCCTGCATATCAGATATTTACATTACAATACATAACAGTAACAAAATTACAGTTATGAAGTAGCAACAAAAACAGTTTTATGGCTGGGGTCACCACAACATGAGGAACTTTATTAACCCTGCTGTTCTGTCAGGAAAAACTTACACTTGTTATGTTCGGGTCATTTTTGACCCGGATGTTATTTTGAGCCACTGAAAAGTTCTTTTTGAATACTTGTTGCATTATTATACTTTGTGTGATCATAGTTAACAACATCAACAACAACTTCAGGTAACTATTAGTACAACTAACTTAAAACTAAAATAAATTTTAACAGTATAAAAGCATTTTGAAAAAATAATAATAAAAAATAATCAGAAAAAATTAAAAAAAATCAGTTTTTCCCCCAAAAGGTTTCTGCTAATCTATTTATTCAAAGGCAAAGAAAGAAAAGTCACTCTGAATAACCAGAAACTACTCACAAGGGTAGCAAAAGATCAATAAACTGTAATATGTAGCAAAAAGTAAAAGGAAGGACATCCCAATACAAAGCATGGGACAATATATCTAACATCAGTAGTAATACATATCATAAGGAATAACAATCTACATGTATACAGTCATAGGTCAGATGTAATGCCTTCCAGGTGGGAGGTAACAGCACAAAATAGATGATCACAAATGGCTATTACATATCAGTCATATAGCAAAACACATGGCAATCATATATCAATCACATATCAGATATAATAACAGGCTTATCATTTATCATTTATGCAAAAATACATCAGTACAACATACCACAGGTACAATGAATTCAAGGCTTTGAGGTAAACTCTCTCAGCTGCTTCTGACTGAGGAAATGGGAGAGGCTAGTATTGTGTTACGGTTTTGCATAACAAAGGTACTATTCTGAGGGCATGGAGGAGTTACACAAGTAGATAACTTGATAAACAATAGTAGATGCAATAAGTAGTCTCAAAATAAACTAAAAATCCTTTGTTTTACTCAAAATATGGTATTAGATTAGTATAAAAGGCTACCGGGTCATTTTTGACCCGAACATAACAAGTGTATAAAAAACTGTATCTCAAAAAGTAAAGCACCGAAACAAAAATTTTTTGTACCCTTAGTATAAACCCCGTAAATTAGGAAAAGTCAAGGAACCACAAGTTTCAAAATCAAAAAATGAATAAATAAACAAATATCAATTTCCACAGCGGGTCATATTTGACCCTAACATAACAGCAGGGGGGTCGCGACATTAAAAAGATTGAGAACCACTGCTCTAGATTGTTTTCTGGTGGAATCATCTGTGTGCACTATTATGCACATATTGCAGCAGATATATAATTTCCAGTTTCAACTAACATTCACATGCTTGTTCTGATTTTTTTCCTTAATAGTATGATGTCTTATGCCAATCCAGAAAAATGAAATCCCAGAATCATATGTTGACAATGCCACCAGCTACTCATTTACACACATCTACCCTATCAGCTCCTTTTTATGCAATCTTAAGAGTTCCTGTGTGTTAATGTACCAACACTGGAAAAATGTCATAAATTAGCAGTTCCCACATCACTGGGGTAATGTAATGGGCCCGTTGATCATGCTACAATTTTTAAAAAATTGTAGATATTCTTCATGATTGTAAATTTTATTGCTGATATGTGTTGTCAAGTTAGTTTTGACGCATGGTGACTCTATGAATGACAGATCTCAAAAAGACCCACTTGTTAACAGCCCTTACAGTTCAGTAAATTCATTTATTAACAGTCCTTACTATATGCAGCTCAAAGGTTAACATTCTATCCAGTGAAAGCTATGGATGAAATTGTGTAGTCTGACATTTAAGTGAGTTACTGTATGCTGTAAGCTAACACTGGCAGCAAGAATAGCATAGGCAAAACTTCCTTAATAGCTGGTTTGTCATTGTAAAGTGAAATAAAATATTTGAATCAGATTCAAATATGTAATTCAGTTTAATAATTTTCAAATAATAATAATAACAACAAATGATATTTGTCGCCTGCACAACAACAACAATAATAAATGTTATTTGTTACCTGCCTCTCTTCATGCCTCAAGGTGAAGTACAACAGTCAAAACACATCACCATAATATACATATAATAAAATGCATAGGTTAAAACACATTACTATGAGGTACAGACATGACCTCATCAGATGGGGTGAAATCAGCATCCTAGGATGTCTTCATCCCACCTGGGGTCATGTAACTTCTGGCATAGGCCCCGCCCCAACTGGAGTGAAAGCGTCACTGGATGCTTTCACCCCAGCATGGGAGGCCATTTGACGAGGAAAGCATCATCAAGTGGGAGCTGTACATGGAGTGCCTGATTCACCCCACTGCTCCCTCACTCCTCTCTAGAAGCCAAGCCAGGCGGGACACTTAGCTTGGCCTTTCTGATATGGTTCCTATTCAAATACATGGTACAAAGATTAAAATATATTAAAATAAAATATTATTAAAACAATAGAATGTAAATTTAAATCCGCAGTTTAAATTGGCTGGGTAGGCCTGCTGGAAGAGATGGGACTTCATTTGTATTTTAAATTCTGACTGTTCATTTAGCTCTTGGATCCCTTCCAGCAGGTCATTCTACAGTCTAATGAGTGGTGAATATATTTAAGTTGAAAATAATTCTTATCTATCTTAAGATATTTATATACATTTTTCAATGGTGAAACTTTTATGCATGTTAATGGAATTCATCAAACAGGAATGAGAAGAAAGCACACTGTGAATATTTTTTGATTAAAGCACAGCAGTTGAATACCCAGATTTCTATTTTGTGTCAGTTTCTGCAGACTATTTTATCATTTGGTAGTGACTGTTGTACTAGTATCAATTTTATTGTTTGCAGATATAGTAAGCAAAAATATTCAGAGAGGAACAACAATTTTAACTCTCTATTTCTCAGTTGCCAGTGCAAATAAGGTAAACATCAAAGTTACAAACAATAGAACAGGGCTGTCCAACTTCTACTGGCCCAAGGGTTGGAATTCCGGTCACTGATCACCTGGGGGGTCCCTCCGCCCCGGCCCGCCCCCGCCCCCTCCTCCTCCCTAATTAAAGTAAACGTGTATAAAATTCCTGGGAATGGGGGTAGTAAAGACTGGGAGAGGAAGGGGGAAACTAGTAAAATGAAAGACTGGTGTGGAAAAGGGGTGCTAGAAAAGTGTGTGTGTGTGTGGGGGGGGGGGAATGAGGTGGGAGGGGAGGAAGATTGTCGTCTGGCTCAGCCAAGGAGACAAAGCCTGGGGGTTGCCTCCTGCTTCTCTCCCTTGTCCCCAGAAGTGAGTCCTGGAAAGCGCTTCCATTCCCCTCCCCACTTTGCAGGTCTCCCTTCTGGAGGTGCGAGGGAGAGGAAGAGGTGACTCCAGCCAGCTGATGGATCACGGGAGGGGAATGAAAGCACGGAGGAGACGCCCCCCCCTTTGCAAGCCACCACCTGCCTGCCTCGATGGAGTGCTGCTGCCCCTTCTCTTCTTACTCCTCTTTTTCCAGTTGGTCATCGAGGAGGAAGAAGAAGAGAAGGGACACTGCTGCAGTTTCTCCTCTTTTCCCTCCTCTTCCTCTTCGATGGCCAGTCGGGGGAGAAGAAACAGCAGCAGTGCCGCTTCTCTTCTTCCTTCTCTATGGCCATCTGGAGGAGGAAGAGGAGGAAGAAGAGAAGAAAGGGCAAGCAGCGCCCCTTCTCCTCCTCAATGGCCATCTGGAGGAGGGGTGGGCGCGCGCGCACACACACACACACTCTCGTTCCTTCCTGGCACACCACACACACACACACTCTCTCTCTGTCTCTCTCATTCCCTCCTGGCATCACACACACGTGCGTGCGCGCACACACACACACTCACACACACACTTTCTCTCTCGTTCCCTCCTGGCACACCACACGCGCGCGCACACACACACACACTTTTTCTCTCGTTCCCTCCTGGCACACCACACACACGCACGCACACACACACACACTTTCTCACCTACAGCAGCCTCCTCCGCCGCCACCGTGAAAGGGAAGGCCGCAGCCGGCCATCCCCAGCCTTATAGCGGCCACTGCAGCCTTCCCTTTTGCTGCGGCGGAGGAGGAGGCTGCTGCGGGAGCACCTCCATCAGCCTCCTCCTCCACCGCGGTGAAAGGGAAGGCCGCAGCGGCCGCCATGAGGCTGGGGATGGCTGGCTGCGGCCTTCCCTTTCGCCGTGGAGGAGGAGGAGGAGGCGGGAGCACCTCCAGCAGCCTCCTCCGCTGCCGCCGCCTCAGCAGCCGCCCCCGCCACCGCCGCCCCCTCAGGCCTCGAGCAGCAGCAGCGAGTGTGCCGATTGGCGGGGGGAGGGAAGTAGGAGGAGGAGGAAGGGAGCCTGCTCCTCCTTCCAGCCCCGCCCCGCCCCTCACCCCCCCCTGTGAAAAATAATAATAAAAAATAATAATAATAAAATATTCAAAAAATATATAAAATATTTTTTTAATCTTAAAAAAGCAGATATCGTGCAGGAGGGTAGGGGGCCATGGGGAAGGGGATGGGGGGCCATATAAGGCTCATGGGCCGCCAGTTGGACAGCCCTGCAATAGAACATACACACCATAAACTAGGGCAAATTATTGAGCCTAAACTCAGATCCACCAAAAGGGATAATAGAGAAAGTTCTTCAATTAAGATGATGAGATCTATATCACGGCAAATTTTGGTGGACATTTGTCCTGTGGAGTGAAAAGTTATGAACATTACCTGATTTTTGTTGTTTGTATGCACAAGAGACCATTTAGAATCTATTCTTGCCTATTTTAAAAACCTCCCATGTCTATACACTTCAAAAATGCAGTAACAGAGGGAACCTATGGAATGCTCTTGTGTCATGTGATGCACTCTGTGGAGCTCCGTTTCTTTCTTTCTTAATTGTATAGAAATGAAGGGGACACAACATCTGATGAAGACCCAAGGAATATTATACTGGATCCAAAGCAATTAAATTGAAAAAGTTTTCCTATTAGTATTGTTTCATTATCAGTTTTCAAACATGAAAAAGTCATTGTATAACAAACCTACCTGAACTCCATAGCAGCATAATGCAGACATGTCTGCATGTGGTATATGTGTAATTTTATCAGTCTGGAGAGCAAATCTTAATGGCTGGAGCACAGATGGTTCCCAGGTAGAAAGTGCTTGAAGCAGTTCTTCACAATTGCTGTGCATCTACTTCCTAACCATGGAGCCCAAATGAAAGAAGTGTATGCGGTTTCCACTAAAAGCATCTTTCGCTACAGCCAATCTGAGGGACTCGGTGTTACAGAAGGGGTTTTCCCCTGGAGTGAAGCATATGATGCTTTGCTAGACTGGAGCAGTTTTGTTGGCCCAAGATACTTGGAGAGTAAAATATGGAGTAGGTTATGTGGTATAATATATAGTCAATTTTTTGTTTCAGTTCTATACTCTATACATAACTACATTTTGTTAAAAAGAAATCTAGCAGTATTACATCTTTTCATTCTGATATATTTAGGAAACATAGTGTATTATATTTTATCATTCAATTCAGAATTTCATCTGACTTCATTGACCGACCAATGGAATAATTAGACAACACACAAAGTTTAGTGATGTGAAAAAATGAAGGAAAGTAACCTGTGTGGAAGCAGCTAGGGCTGTTTCTCACACCTAGACATCTTACCCAGCTTCCCTTGGGCAAGAACACTATAGACTCTGAGAGAATCCCAACTTAACTTCTCATTGCTCTCAGGCTAGCTATCCATATGGAATGTTGAGCCAAGGATGTCAACCCTCAAGCTACATGGCTCCTAGAGAGGACAAAATCCCTGAGAATAGTCCCATGGAGAATAATTTCTTCCAGACCTTAACTGCAGGGGAAAGGAGTATGTATGAAACCCAGCTTTTGTGTCATACATCTTCTGAAAAAATAATGTATATTTTGATATTTTTGTTATATTAGTTTAAATCGAATTTTTAAAGAACAGATTTACCAGAAATGTATTTTTCTTGTTTGAAGAGATGCTGCATAAAGTTGCTTTGATTTCAGATAGCATTGACTCCTTTCTGTGGATATGCCTCATGTTTTCTGCAGAGTATATCAGTGTTCATATGTTCTTGTGTGTGTGTTGCACATGTGTCATCATTTTAAAGCTTCTTGACATTTTTATTTGAATCTGAAGCTGTTTGAATTTGATTAAACCTACTCAGATGCTGTTAAAGAATCACACACAGTTTATATATAAGCTTTAACATCATCCTCTAATGTATCATCATCTATATACTTGCACAGAGTGGGAGATCTTGACAAGGTAATTGCTATGATCAGCAGTTTTCCTGGAACATATCGGGATGAATCTCATTGTTCTAATTGGAAGGCATTTGCACCAAGTATTGTAATACTTTGTACAAATCATTTTCTTTTACCAAGTTCAACCAAGGGTTATATTGTCCCAAAAGAGTCAGAAAGAAGATATACATAGGCATCTCTAAAAGGTTTTCCAAGCCCAAACACTAGCGAGAAAATATTTGAAGTGCATTGCACGTGGGTTTTTTTTGTTTGCTTCAGTAAGAGGTCTGGAACAGAATGCACTTGATATCCATTCTCAACCATGAGCTCTAGTAGTATTTCAGAGAATCTATAAGTGATTGCATTAATACTAACCATTGTGGATATTTTTTTTCCCCATAGCATAAATAAGTGAATTTACTTGTAGTCTTCTTTCCACTTTCTAGCTAAGGAACAGAAAGGAATACTTCTTTCCATTTAGGCCATACTTCATGATTACAAAAGCTGAAAGCTTCTGATGCAGAGAAGACAGAGCAATTCCTTTCTTATTTTAGCGACCTACTGATTTAAAACTTGACTTCTGACACCACATCATAAAACACTTAGGAAGTACAGCTTTAAGGAAGCTAGATAAAAACTTGTCTGTGTCCAACATGAACAGGCACAGAGAATTCCTGGTTCCATTATGTATCTCGTACTGTACAGTGCAAATAAAAGTTAGCAAAAGTAAATTCATTAATACACTAACATTAAAATATGTTTATCTGCATAAAGTTAGATTTACATATAAACAAAATCTCACAGAGTGAAATGAATTTAAAAGTGAATCTAGTATTTATGCAAATGAATAGAGAGCTATGCTGCAATAAAAGATTAATGTCTCTGTGCAATTACTAATCAGTTGAGGGTGGTAATTGCTTCATCTTTGGGATCTGGCTTTATCTAGTTGTGTATGCAACTTATGCTCTAAACTAATCACTGTTACAATATTTGAGATGGCATTTAGCTGACATGGTTCACTGACAGTACAATTCTTGCCTCATCTTTGGGTTTATTAAAACAATCAGTAGACAGTGTAACCCAGGGAATTTATTTCCATGGTGAAATTGCTACTTTGCTTAAATGTCAATTTGGGAATGTTTTCTGACTCCTTTTTTCCTACTCTGGGCATTCTTTAATTTAGGGAAAATACTGAGTAAAATTAATCGTTAGATTCCTAGATATGTGATCCAAATTTTATTTTTTACTACTGACTACTTTGAAACTTCAAAGGCTATTAAATTTAATATGTATTTTAAATGTTCATTTAATTGAAGGTAATAATCAAAACAGTGGTTGCGAGCTTTAGGGTAGTCCTGATTTTAATCATTTTTTAAACATAATACATAACAGCATATTGTTCTAACAGGACATTAAACAGCATGGACCTTTTCTAAAACTACGTTCTATACTTAATTAGATTTTTTGAAAGCTATGAGAATAGTGTCACAGTAAACATGCTTAGAACAGATACACTAAAATACAAAATACTTGTGTTAAATGTTTGCACTTATTTAATCTTTGTACTATGTATTTTCATATATATGTTTTGGCTGTGTTGTACTCCACCTTGAGCTGTGAAGCAGGCAAAAAACAAAAAGATAACAACAATAGTTATACGTTCCAAACATGACAAAATTTAGGTTCAGTTTTTACACAGGATTGTGCAGGATAATGGTTCCAAAATAAGTTTGAAACAGGGAAAACATTTTAGATAGTTTAAATGGCAAATTCACATTGAGAATATTCAGGCAGAACTACTTGAACCTAGTTTGTACTGCTTTGCTGTATGTATCCACTTCTGACTAGTATGGTACTAGCACAATGACATATGCCTTAGGATCTCATCACATGGAGGTCCTTGATGTGGGGGACAGAGGGGGATCCATAGGGCGGTGGGGCAAATTATGGGGCAGTGGGGTGAATCCATATCACCCACTTCCCCATCACATGTCAGAAAACATACCTTCCCAGCATGCTCCCACACTGTCCCAATGATTTCCAATCTGAACACAGGTAGTCTCCTGTGTTCACAATTTCCCATCATAGACTACTTCACCAGTGCAGCCATCATGTACCTGTGCATTATGTGATGAGATCCAGTGGGCTCTGTGTTGGCGAAGTGTTGTAGGATGAAGGATTTGCCAAATGTGATTAGGTCTTTGGTTGTACTGAAATTGCATACTGCATTGCAATTCCTGTGGGAGCTATTGTTGAAGAGTCTTTGGAAAGAACAGTTGATATACAATGCAGCAATGTGAATGCTGCTGTGCAAGTTTGTCCTGGATTTTATATTACATTTGTTATGTAGAGTCTACAGTCTAATTTCCCCCTCATTAACAATTGAGAATACTGGTAATGACGCTCAAGGCTTAGGGACTACACCTTTCTATGGCAGCTAACTGTGCCCTAAGATTTGATAGGCCCTTCTCTGTGTCCCATCTATTGTTTCAATAGCTGATGGAAACAAAAGAAACTGATTTATCAGTGATAGCCAAACCAAAACTCTGAAATTCCTTGCTTTAACAGACAAATATGGCAATCTTGCACTTTCCATTTACCATGTGGCAATAATCTTCCTGTTATTATTATTATTATTATTATTACATCACATTTGTATACCGCTTCATCCCGTAGGCTCTAAGTGGTTTACAGAGTTTGGGTGCCCAGTGGCAACACCAACAACACAAAAGTACAATAGACATGGGTAGAGAACACAGGATGGGGAAGAGGGAGGGAGGGAGGGAGGAAAGAAGCCAGCAGCGATACCTACTGAGACACCACCCCGCCGTCGGAAAGAAGGCAGGCGGGAGGGCCCAGCAGGATCGCTGGCACTAGGGTGCGAGCGGAGGGCAGAGAGGGCAGACTGCTGGCGAGTCGTCTGCCCTGGGTGGTCGGAATCGTCCGCAAGCTGTCCAAGGCAGCAGTCCTTGCTGCTGAGGTTGCCACTCTGGGCTCCAGCTGCCGGTAGCTGGAGCTCCAGAAGGTCCTTGGTCGAAAGGTCCGGGGAATCCTCCCGGGCCTAGCCAACCTTGGTGCTGGGTGTCTCTTCCTCTCCTCCAGCCGATCCAATGGGCCGATGGGGGGCCTGGGCCCGGGGGCTCGGTCCTCTCGGCAGGGGGCTCCTCCTGCTTCCCGCTCGGCTCGATGCTTCCGTGTTCGGATAGTTATTCACTGGATTAGCTTTTCAATTGTTATACATGCATTATTAATATCTTTCTTTTATAACATGTCATTGTATTGTATTTTACTGTTATTTATATATGTTGGCGGTGTTGCAAGATACATGTGATATCTGGGGATTCATTATTTCTTTGAATAAAATAAAACAACATCTGTAAGGTAACAGAATTTAAGGAGTAAAAATGAAGGGGGAATTAAGTTGGGTAACTCTGTCGTCTTTGTATGTACCACTGTGTATGCATGGATTGATAGAGTCACACCACAAGGTTAATGGCAGTTCTCCATTCCTCTTAGAGAAAGCATACATTCCGTTGGTACCAATATTCCTCTGCCGAGCAATCTGCTAGATGATATGACAGTGAAGATGTAACATCACTTGATTCTTGACAGTTCATATTCCCACTCTTGCTGTAATTCTTTTTCACACGTGCCAGTCTCCCTACCAACTACAAAGTTGCTGAAATTGGTTTTACATTATACTCTTTTTGGCAATCATTGTAAGTGTCAGAACTTCTACTTAGGTACCTGTGTGTTGATTCTGTGAACACTTTCACAACCTCAAGTTTCAGAAACGAGCTGCAAGAAAGGCCAGAATTATGTGTGTGTGTGTGTGTGTGGGGGGGGGGGTTAATAAAAAGGGCAAAATTAGTATAATAGAGTATATAGCAGGCTATAGTTTTTTAATCTATATACAAATTTGTTTGCTTGATTTTTCATAAATCATAGTAACTATATGTTATATCATGCCATGTTGTTTGTTGTTTACGTTTCCAAAATTAGCTTGACTCATTGTATTAGCTAGCTTGACTGTCTGTAGTAGGTTTGAAGCATCATGACCAATAAAATGAAACGCGTATTTTCAATATTATATATGAAAATAGAAAGAATTATAATTGGTGAGTTTTATTAAAAATCAGCATTTTTTGATGTGTGACATCAATCTCAGCAACTCCTAATGCTTGGCTTGAATTCAAAGATTGGGTTTTGGCACCTCAGTTCACTTTCAGAATGGTTTTTAATGGATGTCACAGAAGAACACCCTACAACCCTCCCACTTGTTTCTCTGGCTGCTGCTACTTGAAGGGTTCTAGTTGGGAATTGTGTCTCATTTAGCCATGCCCTTATATAAGGTTGTTGTATTTTGGGCATATCATGGATCCCGCTCTATGGGATAATTTTTAATCTACCTCTAATCCTCCATTGTTGAGCGAGGTGGACCCCTAATTCCATGGATTCCTGAATGAGGTAGAATGTCTGGACCCATTTTAGTCTGGCTTCAGGCCTGGTTTTGGGGCAGAGAGTGCTTTGGTTGATTTGATTGCTGCCCCCTGTATACAATGTTCTAGATAAGAAAAAACAGCAAACACCAGGGAGCTGTTTCCCTAGTGCTTTTCTCTCTTTGTGGGATGACCCTTGACTTATCCACAGGGCATATCAAAATCTACAATTTTGGCCCCAACACCTGCCATCAATTTACACAGTAGATCAACATATATACAAGTATATATTTGTATCATCTGCTTAGAAGCTAGCAGCCTCTGTGCTTTAACTTGATACTGGCAGCAACAGAACTGTACTGCAGGAAGATACAACATATTTTAATAAAATATATATTTGGCATTTTTCATTGGGTAAATGTTTAAACATCTGGCAGCAGCTCAAGGCAACAGCTTTTTCAGAGATTCTGAGTTGGGTCAGTCTTACCTCTGGAAGCAGGAAATAGAATTTTGTTAGCAAAGTGTAGCACCCATGGGCCCGCCCGTGCCACGGGGGAGGGGTGACGCACCGGGGGTCCCGTTGGCATTGGGACCCGCACAGGCTGAAAGGGACTCGGAGGATGAGTTGGAAGGCCCAGAGCAAGATTGGTCAGCCGTGCCTTTGCCCAGTTCACCTGTAGAGAGTTTAGCCTGGGATCTTGAGTGGGAGCATTCTCCCGGGGAAGGAGCGGACCAGGTGGAGATGGGAGGCAGCGAAGCAGATAGCGGAGATAGTTATGAATTCCCAAATGGCCGAGGTTCCCAGGAGCTGGCCGAGCAGCAGATGGAGGCTAGCGGCTGGGAAACTTCGGGGGAGGCTGCTTCTCAGGAAGATAGCGATACTAGGCTGGAAGAGCGGGGCCGTTCTCATAACAGGCGCAGGGACATAGAGGAGGGCAGGAGGAGCTGGCATCTGTCCCTAGACCGTCACCGTTCGGAAAGTAGAGACTGGAGGCGCCAGGCCCTAGATCGTCGGGGGTCCAGGCCGAGGGATTAAGAACGGCCCCGTGGGAACTGATCCTCAGTTCTCCGGCCACGTCTATACTGAATAGGCGCGAAGCGGAGTGGGACCACAAGCCAACAGTGGTCATCAAGCCTTGCCTTGCCTTTGCCTTGTTTCCTGAGCCGCAGTGGTTTGCGGCACCTCGCCCTGTTTCCTGATCCGCATTGGTTTGCGGAGCCTTGCCACGCTTCAAGCTATTTGCTACGTTACTTTGGACTACTTGCTTAATACTTTGAACACTTGCATATTATTGGACTATTTACCCTTTGGAACTGTTTTTATATACTCAATAAAGTAGTTAGCCTTTGCTACGTCTCCGTGTGTGTGTTAAAGGGGCAGTTCTAAGTCGGCGATTGTGACACAAAATCAGGAATCACGGTTGAGTTCAAGGCTACTTTTATTTCAAAACTAATTTCCAGTGGTGACATAGTGAAGTTTGAAAAATAAATGTAGAACAATAAATTGCCATTCTAGTCTGAAAGCAATTTATTGATGATGTATACATATAATGAAATGCCATAAATCCCATCAGCTTTCTTGAGTTCCATTTTTTGAGATGAGAAACAAGGCGCAAGTCAAATGATGAAATTTTGAAGTATTTCAAGCCCACTTAGGACTTTATTGCATGAAGCTGCTATTCCACGTCAGTCGCATGATCCTTGATATGGGATACATACTGACATGAGCACTTTCATTATCACACCTTGCTTCCTCCTCACCATTGCTTCATTCCATGGTCTCGCAACTATACTTTTGCATATCCTCATAAAACTACCCTCCTGCACTTGCATTCCTCTGTAATTTTTGTCATTATTTTTTAAAGCATTTTCATGGTTCCAGCAATAGTTATATAAAAAGCCAAAATATTACAGTAAAGGAAAAAAGAATTCTGGAATAGTGAGGGAAATGAAGGACAGGAGGAAAGGAGAATCCAATCTCCTGATGTCAATTCAGTTCTGGCGTGCCAGCACAGAAGCAGAACAAAACCATTGCACAAGATACATGATCAGAACGTTGGAGGATTGGCAACTATTGATAGCTCTTGGTGGGAAAGAGTTAATTACAGGGGGAAAGCAGATTGATAGTCGGATGGAAATAGCATTATGTGACAGGAACCATAACCAAAGGTGCAGCTTTGCTACTCTTGTGTGATAAAGTCGTACATTTCAGTGTGAATAACTTTCCTTTTGCTGATATCAAATCTATACTGTTCTTTCTTAGGGCTGCTTCACCAAATACTTCTTTATGATAACTGGATTTTTCTGTTGCTTGAAATTATAAAGTTTTATTATTTGGAGAGAATACCCTGCTATGCAGTGTATAGCCAGCACTTAACTAAAGTCAACAAAAACGTGCATTTAAAACATCAACAGTTCATTATTTGTATTCAGAAATGTCTATAAATAATGTGGCATGAAATTGTAGAGTGCTGATTACTGGGGATAAACATCAATTGCTTTGATTTACATTTTCCAATAGAATATAAGTTATTTCAAGTTATGAATATTTTTCAGTTCAAACTTCTTAGTTCAGCCCCTTTTTAAAACTTTGGATTTTCTTAAAATGGGAGAAAATAATCTGTATTTTATTCCAAATATGTTCAATAGGATTCTGTGACTATGTATAGTCATTTTTGGCATGCAGAGGAGAGAGATTAAAATGCAGAGAAATCTGAAAAAACTGTCATCTTCTATTTCAAAGTATACTTTGAAGAGCATTCATCAGTTCTTACATTAGAGCAGTCCTTTGATCACATTTCAACCTCTAGTGAATTCCTTTCCTTGAATGTGACATTGAAATGCAACAGAATTTTTTTCTTTCTTGTTTCTTTTTCATTAGATCAGGAGCATATCATGCATGAGCCCGATACATGTACATCTCATCATTCCAGTAAAGACTCTGTTTTCTGGCTCCCACTCAAGGAAAAAATAGGTACACAGAAACATTGTTTATCTGTTTTTCTACATGATTTGTTGTTCAGTTGTTGGAATGTATATCTATATAGCTTTATTTCTATGGAACAATACTCATTTATCACATGTTTTGCTTTTAAATAATGGAGATTATAACCAGGATATAAGACTTGGACCCAAGTTGTAGCAGATATGGTCTGCTTCTATTGGTTAAAGAGAAGTTTGATCTGTTAGAATATTGCACCCTCAGCACAGTCCACCGAATTTGCTGCAAGAACGAGATGTTACAGCAGTAGAAAGTTGATCTAATGTAGATTGCTACTTCCTGGAGGCTTCTGAATGAATGAATGAATGAATGAATGAATGAATATATGAATCTTTTTTTAAAGGCGTGACTGTCAGCACACACTGTTTCAAAGTGAAGTGCTTTGGCATGCGTGTTTCTCACTACCAAATTTCAATAGGAAATGCAATAGCTTGTGAAAGGAATGGCATGGAATTTATGCTGGTCACTGCCTAGGCTTTGAGGGAGCCATTTCCTCAATTCCATCAAACTTCAAAATCCTAGCTTGTGGGAAAATGAGAAAAAACCTTTCTTGGTGGACATTCTCAGATTGTATTATCTCCCTTCTGGAGGAGGCTAGGCCAGCAATTTCCTTGATGTCCTTCCATTGACAGACAAAGACCTCTTCATTTGGGTTCTAATAAGCTGCTGTTGTGTCGCCCCCCCCCACACACACACACTTACTAATGGATTTTAATTGCTTTTAGAGTTATTTTAATTCGTTAAATGAATTAATGTCTGTCTAATTAGAAGTTTAACTCCTGTGTCTTTCTTCAAATTTTTCATGAATTGACTGAAGATGCTTTCCCAATAAGCCAGCTCATGTGAGCTAGTTAGCATTATGATCTATCTGTCCTCAAATATCTAGCCAGAGTCTTTTATCCAGACAGATTCTAAACTTAGTAACAATTTACACCCACCATGTATGCACAAGTTTTTTCAGAAACATAGTGATGCCCAGGTAAATAAAATCACAACTTGTCAGCCCCTCCCATGTAAAATTCAGTACCTAGCACTTCTGGAAATCTGGCAGCTGATGTGAGTCTCCTTGTGGAAAGAAAAGCAGGATGATGATGATGATTATGATAATCCCTGCAATACATTCACTTGATGGAGTGAGGAGTAGTAGGTTGAGGTTGACTGTGGGAGTATTGCATTCATAGGTAATCTGCCAAAGCTATGTCCATTGATTAGGTGCCAGAAAGATTTCCCAAAGGTGGTGCCAAAGGTCTTGTTAGTGCTTCCAACTTGCTCTAGTATTCCCATATTTAAGGGAAAGCGTTCGTTGGTGGGGCATATCCCCATTTCATATTTCTTACAAGTTCCCCTCTAGTGGAGTGGGCAATTTGTGTGCAATTGCCACCAGCCCATCAGTATAGTTTGTCATCGGGGATGGTGAGAATTGCAGTCTAGATATATCAGAAGAGCCTCAAAGTTGCCAACTCCTGTTATGTATTTGTAGCTTGCAGAAAATCTGAGAAATCCCAATGTACTATAATGATGTTTTATGGGGCCTGCCACTTTGATTATATTGTTTATCTACTTCATAACTTCTCTACATAATCTAGTAATATAATAACTCTTTTTTTGACAAATGGAGTCATTTAAATTGTTCGCTGTAGCGAAAGATTAATTTAATTAAAATGAATATACCTATTCTATTTCACCACTGTAATTCTTTTCTTTTTGATATTCTATCATATTTACTGGAATTAACAAACAGTTCTAAACATTGTTAGGGGACAGATAATAAATCATTCCCAGCACACTATTTTTGTTGTTAGCAAAGGGAATTTAGATTTTCCAGTTTCATATTTGGAACAGCAGCATTTGGATTAAAAAAAACTTGACCTGGTGAACCCGGGTAAATTTAGAAGGAATATTTGTTATTACCACTACACTTTAATTTGTATTTAGTGATTAGTTCATTTTAATACTGTTATTTTCCCTTCAGTGCCAATGCAGAGGGAATGTGACTCAGTCATCTAAATATACTAAATAATATAGGTTTGATGTAAAATGATTTGGTACTGTAACTTGGTACTGTTGGTTCAGTTTTATCTGATTTCTTTAAAAGAACAAATTGTTGAAAATATGCGGTGTGTGACCATTACAACCAAAAACTCAAATATTGTACCATTCTGCTGCTGTATCATTGTAAAGACAATAAAATGGATTTGTTATATTTACCATACGTACTCATGTATACTTCGAGTGCAGGTTTGGGGGGCAAAATACAATGAATGATCAGGGATTAAGTACAATAGATATGATATTTGAAATGACCTGGACTAAAATTGTTGGAGTGTGTGATTTTAATGTCTATATTGATATGTTTTTAATTCCATCTGTTAATGTTAAATGATGTTGTGTTTTATGATTTAATTGATAATTGTACGTTAGGTTAGGTTAGGTTAGGTTTCTGTATGTGAGGCATTACATTTTTCCATAATTATATTGAAAACCACTTAGAGTTCCTTGTTGGGAGGAGAAAAGCAGTATACAAGTGAAGTAAATAAATAAAATTTTGAATTTTGACCTGTGGGTAACTTGAGGATCACTGTTTGGAGAGGAAAAACCACTAATACTGCCTCAGGGGACCAGCTGCCCACTTTCAATCACTACAATTTTCCCACCCAGGCATTCAAAAAGACCATAAGTGGTGCTATGCAAGCCTGTAGCTGGTTAACCAAAATCCCCATACTAAGTCTATGAGAAGCAAAAATTAAGAGTCCATCCAGAACTACTGTTCTGAGATTTAAAGCCCTGTTAGTTGCTGTTAGTGTTTCCTTTCATCCACCTGACGGCAGAAGATGCTTAAATGTCTACCAAAGCAACTCAAATGTTTTTGAGTTCCTGGCAAAAAAGGAAAAGCCAAATATTGAAACTAAGAAGGCAGCAGGTTGAGAATGTTTGCAGCAGCTGGTATTGATGAAGACCCCAGAACATGCACACCTGGACTGCAGGTGAAAACTGAGGACAAGACTGTTTCTGATGACCAAGTGAAAGCTCAGTTATTGCAAAATGTGCAGACTCCATTGTCAGGATATGTATTTTCTGTGGATAAGAAGAGGCATCTAAGTATTCAACCCAAATGGTTAAATGGATTTCCCTGGTTGGCCTAGCATTTCATCTACAAGGTGCACTCTAAGTACTGCATGGTGTTGGGAGGAGAAGTTGGGGATAAAGGTGGTCATCAGAAGCTTGGTGCTTTGGTTGCTAAACCATTTGTGTGATGGAAAAATGCAATTAAAATATTCAATGGACACCAAAAAACAAAGTACAATCAGAACAGCTCGTGCTTGGCTGAAAATTTCTTCCTAATTTACAATGGAAAACATCCTGATATAACCCGTTATCATGATGAAGGAAATGGAAGGAAACTCCAGTTGTGGAAACTATTGTCCTTTGTATCTGACAAGAACTGGCTTTAAGAGAGAGCAATGATTCAGGACCTATTATCTGTCAAGAAACTTCGCATAATGATGGTAATTTCAGGGCCTTAATTGAGATCTCATGCCAGATCAAGAGGCACTGACCTGAAAAGTCATCTTGAAACTGCAGCTATGGATGCTCAATATACTAGTCCTCAAATTCAGAATGAGCTAATAGACATTTGTAGTGACAAGATAGTCTAAAATGGTTGCATCTCTCTGATTTAGCAGATGAAACTTTGGATGTGAATACTAGGCTTGTGCATTTCAGCTGAAACTTGATCTGTTTCTAATGGCCAAATTTTGGGAGACCCCTGGATCCATTTGTGTGTGCCTTCTGAAAATGGGCAGGTAGCCAAATAGCTGTTTTTGGTTCGCAGCCAAAAAAAATGCAGCTAAATCTGGCCCATTGGTGGCAATGGAGAGGGAGCTTTCCGGGCACCCCTGGCTGTCATTTTTAGGGCAGTTGGAATGAAAATGGCCACACTTGGAGGACACATCTACCACTATTAGCCTACCAAGTCTCATAATGTTTGGGTCATCCCCTGGTTATTAGGAATTTGTTTTCTTCTTAGAGCACAGAGAGAAATATAAACAGAGAGAATTTGTTCATAAATTAATTAAATTATAGGTAGATGGATAACTTGGTGCTAGTTTTCTGAGAATGAGGCTTTTCTGTTGGTTTTATGGGATTATTATTAATAGTTAATGTTTTAAAAGTATTTTCTGAAGGAGAGGAGGGGAGGAAAAAGCTAAACGATTGCTCAAGGCTCTCAGTGCCACCCACATATTTTAAAGAAACTCACACCAAGAGTAAAGAGATGCCCTTTCTTTCTCCTTAATCCTCAAACACATGCACTCATCCCATCCACCTGTCCCACACTTTCCCAACTCCCAGTCCCACTAAATAAAAAGAATCAAGAAAGGAAAGGAAAATAAAAAAGATTGAATACTAGAGAGAGGCCAAGCCAAAAAACAAAGCTGAGAGCAAATGGCAAGACAGTCTGGAGAAGCACCTCTGTAGAGCCAGGATGCAACTGAGAGCAATGGAGACGTTCACCCCATTAAATAGACACAGCTTGCATGTCACAGTGTCTGACTGGCCCAATAGGCAGGGCTCACAGGAAAACCTCATGTAAGTCCCTTTGCGCGCCACGTGATGCTGAATAGGAGAGGAGGAGCCGTGACTGGCTGCCATGTGACCCGAAAAAACCCATGATGGCTGAGTCTTTACCGTTACGGCCAGCTGAACAAGCTGTATTGGCCAAAGGGAACTGAGAAAACTGAATCTATGCACAAACCTAGTGTGTAACTCAGAACAATTAACGGGAAAGTACATTGATGTCGAAGTTGCAGGGATAAGAGATGACTTTATAGGGTTTGTGATCATAAGTGATATGATAGGTGGAGGACTTGCAGGTATTATTTTGAAGACACTGGAAAAAATAGGTTGAACCTGGAATACCTGTGTGAACTGGGTTATGAAAGAGCTGCTAATGCGAGTGTTCGAATATGAACATACTAGTGGAGCACAGGCAATTATGACTCAGAAGTATCTTAAGATAATTAGAAGGTCTGTTTATTTTTCCCATTCAGAGGCCCAAACGAAGCCTTACAATAGTTATAATTACTGGCAAAATAAACCTCCATAAGCTCTCTATTTTTAATATTTAATTTGAATCACTGATCATCTGATTTCAGATGAATCTGAACAGAATAAGGTTGGAACTGGTAGTTGCAACATTTTCATTCAGACAAGAACAAGTACCTCGACAGAACTGTGACACCTTATACTGTGATCAATATTGTCTTCTTTGAGGAATTGCCTTTGAGGAGCTGCTTGCCTAGTTATAGTCGTTGGCTCCTACACAATATCTGCATTTGAGGAATGTAGTTGGGATTGTGTATTCTGTATCCAACAATATAGAATACACAATACCAATTACATACCAGTGGTGGCACTGGTATGTGTGAACATACTTACAGTATATGGTCCAAAGCTACGTCTTACATAACATAATGTTTTGAAGTAGCAAACACAAGTTCTTTAAATTGTCCCTTCTGTCCTTTTTGTCTTGTAACACATTTTCTGAGTGCCATTAAGATAAGACAGCACAACACATACTAGTCAGTGTGAAGCATATCTGGGAAAATAAAGAAAACATGGAATTTTTGCAAGTGTGGGTGAGATGTACTAGAGGTTATGACAAGGAGAGGAGATTTAGATATATGGATAGCATTTTTCACATCTAGTTTGGCCTTGTTACTTAATCATTGCTCTGCCTTACATTTTCTTTTGCTTATGCACATGTCATGTACTTTTCAGTATTCTCTCACAACATCACATTTTTGTAAAATTCAAACCTTGATTTAGAAGTCCAGCAGTTTTATGAACATTTGGCTCTAAAACTGACATATAGAAAGACAAAATATAAATAAAATAAATAAGACAAATATTAGTATATACTGACATCTATAACATTTTTAATGTAATATATCACTGATATAAATGGGAACAAATGCATAGAATAAAACATAGCAGTGTAAAAATCCAGGTATATTACTTCAGCAGACAGACAGACCGTTTACATCTTTTTCTGTCACATGTCATGGCAGCCTTTACTTTAGAAGTGTATGAGGATAGCAAATTGTTTCATAACCAATATACTAAAAATGTAATTTTCTTTAGGGTTATTATTGGAGCTATACTATTTAGCAATATGTTATTTAAATAATAAATACCTCTATCCTAAGTGTATTTTTCTGGGAGCATGTCTATTTGATTCCAGTGGAATGCAGTGCTAACTAAATGTACTTAGAATCATGGTATTAATCATCTATATGATGGGATTAGTTGTAAGTGCACTTTTATGATAAAGGAATGAATATTTGCCAGAATATATTACTGTTATTTTTATTTTAACAGCAGTTATATTATTAAAGGCTGATCTTTAAACAAGGTTCAATTCAAAATATAATAAATTGCAAAATAACTACAAATTTCATTACTGAAATCAGTTTTCAATCCATTTGTTCTAATATAAATAGCAACTGTTTAACTTGTATTTTTAATGCCACAAGGACAGTTTTTACATCCAAGCTTTTAATGAATTAAAGCCTGCAAAGCTTCTGTTGGAACAGCTCACATTTTTATGAAACATGATCCTCGTGAAATGGCAAACAGAGCTTATAAAAATGCTATCTCTGGTAAATATTCCTTCATGAGTTATGACAGTCCTGTTATGAAGTAGATAAAAACTTTATTATGCTTTCTTTGAGCCTTTTCAGAGTCTCACTTATGGGATTGCATCTGAGGTTGCTGGAGGTCAGCACATGAGCAAGTTAGCAGTATATTTTAAATGCTCATATCCACTCTTCTTTTATATACTTTGTGAATAGCTGAAGCTTTGACAAGGTTTGAAAGGGTAGAAAGGGAAAAGAAGGGGGTTGAATTCATATTGTGCCAGCTTTTATGAATTCCTTTTAAAGTTATAGGGGTGCAATGTTCCAAGAACATTCAAGAGCTGAGATCCTGCATCCTGTAGTTATGAACATCTAACAAAGTATGGTCTCCTATCCTGATTCCGCCAATGTGTCTTAACAGCTAGCAGCTACACCAAGCAATGGAAGTCTGTTCTGTTGGAGCTTGGCCACAGGCTGGTGTCTGCAGTGTGACAATCTGAAGAGGACTCCTGTTGCAACTTCTTTTCATTCTGCAGCTCCCTGGTGGGAAGGGGGTGGATATGTCATCCTGTGTGATCCAGCCACCAGCAAAACAGATCTTCTGTTGCTTTATGCAGGATATTAAAATATGTTTGGAGAATTGGAAATATTTATTATTATCCAAGCGCCTAGCACTTTATGAGTACAATAAACATATTACAAGATTTACAACCTCCTGCCTTTCATGAAAGAGCCCAGTGATGGCCAGGATGCTCTCCAAAGTTCTGTTGCTGCTGTGGTGACAAATAACAGCAAAAGTGAGGCTATTCCCTTTCTTGTGTGCCATTAAACACAGGGGAAATTGAATGGTGGCACTGGTATGCGTCAACATACTTATATGATCCAAATAATTCAATCCATTTGTTCTAATATAGAATCCTAATCCAGCACTCTATGTTTAAATAAATAATTTAGTACATGACTTAATTTATTAGATTTCCAAGTACTACCAGAATTAATCTTATACTTTAACTCATTGATTCATTAAATTGATTATAATGGTTCTTCCTCTGGGAAGGTCCAGTAAGTCAGCAAATCCTAAAAAGAGGAAGAAATAATAGGGATGCTAGGCAGGCTAAGCTGCTTGCTGTATCATGTCTGTCTTTGGAAATAGGTGTGTGTGTGTGTGTGTGTGTGTGTGTGTGTGTGTGTGTGTGCATGTTCCAGATATTTAGCAAAAGAATGTATGAGAAACAGTTACTGAAAGCCCACACAAGTCAAGAGTCACATGATCAAATAACACGTAGCCAACAAGTTAGCAGATCGACCATTCTATGTTTTAGCATTACCAAAGGGGGTTGATATATAACCATCGGCTATTAATTTTTTTAATGCCAAGACAGCTACTGAGTTGCTGTATGCATCCATCATCTGGATTGGTGGCTTAACACCTAAGATATACCAGCACCAATCAAAGTTCATGAGGGCCATCTTCCAGTTCCCCAGATGTGTGCCATCCTGTGGCATGCTGTTAGAATCTGGGGAAATCCCCCTGTTAACAAAAGCTTGATGGTGGGCCTTTAAATATTGGATTAACACCAGTGCTTTCAGATGGGGCTCAGGTCTGATTCACCATCTAGCCCAGAATGACTACACTAGCAACTAGTTCAAGCTTAATTCTAGAAAAGTATTTTCTATCAGCCTCTCTTCATCCCTTTTATCTCATCTGGGTTATGATATGGTACTTAAATCTATTAAACAAAGACTGGGACATTACTTTCTCTGAGCTGTGTTCCTGCTCATATGTTTCCACAAACAACAACCAGAAACTTCTTTATTAATATTTGTACTCCTTGGTTCTGGACTGCAAAACACTGGTGACTTCTATCTGAAGGAGCACAAGTAGGCACATTTTATTTTGATTTGGATCAGAAGTATAATAATATATTTGTACCAGAAATATTCTCCAAAAAAGTAATATTTTTATTTCTGTGATCAAATGTGGGTATTTCTAATAACATTGGGAGATGAGAGAATGTACTTCTGATACCAAGTCTATCTAGTTCTTTGTGTAAGGTGTTAAATTGTCTCCAAAAATGACAAATTATCTTTCAGTGGCACTTCTATAATCAATTAAAATTAGTTTTATTACATGCGAAAGTGTTGTTTGCCCATGGAGCTGAGATAGATAGATAGATGGATAGATGAGAGAGAGGGAGGGAGGGAGGGAGGGAGGGAGGAGAGAGAGAGACTGAGACTAGCAACTTTATGGCGGGAGAGTGACAATAATTTGTTTTTAGCTTAAAATATTTAAATGACTTCATTTTTAAAGGAATCCTTTTGCCTCAAAAAAGCAAGCTGGATATACCAATACTGTTTGCACCTTATGCCATGAGACTGTATGAAGCTGTGCTTGTTGTTAAAGTCGTGAAAACAGATGACGGAACATGGTTTTATGATGATGCCATTGAAATAAGCAAAATATTAAACAGGTAATTATTGTAAACACTGAACATATATTTATTCGAAGTGAAAATTATTGTATTGTTTGAGTTCATGATTTTAGATTTTTTGGTATAAGCAGAGGAAGGGAAAATATGTTACAATCTCATTTTGGCTGAAGTTATGGTTAGCTCCCCATAGCCACTATACCAGTCAAATTATAATTCTGGGTGAGTGGAAATCACCCACGAATCCTGCAAAGTGCTGCCCTGAATGGTTTTGTTTCTAAAATAACATCTTAGATAACACGCCCTTATACTCTGGGGAAAAACGACCACTATTTTGCTGAGAAACTGAAGAGTGGCTTTGCAAACGTCTGTCTTAGAATATGAGAAGGGCATCAGCAACATACTCTGTCTGTCATCTTGAAGTTTGAACCTGTATGTCATAGAGCTATTTAATTGCTCATGATGATTGAGTCAATACAAATTTTGTAGTTCCTAGGAATGAAAAGAAGTTTTGAAAAAGCATTTTTCTCTGATTAAAGTGAAAAATTGGGAAGATATTTTTAAAGATTAAAAAAAACCCAAAATAAATATCTGGAGCAATCTAGTGCTCACTCCATCTTAGTGATGTTGCCATATTCAATATACAATATTTAAATATTGATTCATATGCTGCCTTTCTTTGATTTTAGTGGGCACAGAATGTCTTTAGGACTAGAATTGACAGGCATAGCTATATTACTTTAGAATATGAGACTTGTGTACAGAATTTTCTGACCTATCCAAATATATTTTGTATTCAAATAGATCTTGTAGCATCTTGGAGATTAACTGTGGGAACTGAAAAACTTAGGGTTCATCTACACTGTAGAGTTAATGTAGTTTGGACTCTTTTGAACTGCCATGGCCCAATGCTGTGGAATCATGGGAGTTATAATATTACAAGGTCTTTAGCCTTCTTTGCCAATGAGTATTTGTTCCTCATCAAACTGCAACTCCTATGACTCCATAGCATTGAGCATGACAGTTAAAATAGTGTCAAGCTGCATTAATTCTACAGTATAAATGCATCCTTAGTCTACGAAAGCTTGTGGCACCAACTTTGTTCTCTCAGACCATGTCTACACTGGCTGGTAAATCCGGAGCAAGTATGGAGCAGAAATGCTCTGGACTGGTACCAGAGGCAACCACTCACATCCTTCCCAAATTTGTTGCAGTTCAGCTGGACTGAGATAGCATCATCTCATTGGATTGACACCTCACCTTCCATTTCACCTTCACTGCTCTTAGATCAATATAGGTTCCATTAATTTTCCAGAATGATCATATTAATATCACTCTTACTTATATCTCTCAGCAAAACTGTAATAATCAAGGATGACGAAATCTTGGGTTTCCGCTGGATCTATCCAATTCATGGAATCCCTGAAGCACCACCCTATAAATCTACACCAGGTAAAGTGAACAGTGAGACTACAATGAAAATAGATAGATTCTGATCTGTGCTTCTGTCTCTTTCACAACACATCTTTCACACCTATCTTATTGCAAGTTCTGTATTTGTTAGTCACAGCAAGAGTAGGCCGATTAAATTAATTGATCTTATATAAGTGTTGAATTACCATGTTCTCATTGACTCAGTAGGTTTACTCTTCCTAGTGTGACATTTGTACATCATAGCTACCTAACTACTTTGCTCATCTTTTGAAATTATGCAGGGTTTTTTTTTACCTGGAAAGTGTTTTTTGTGCATATGCCATGATATACACTGGGAAGCACACAATACTCTCCCAAACACAGTAAATACTGCACTTATCTCTCTGAAATAGTACAGCATTTTTATCTGAGCGCCTTTATGTCATTCTTACACAATTGCCTTTAATAAATTGGAGTCTTATATTGATTTCTTAACCATGTTCAATAGAAGATACAAAGATCTGGGTTTCTGAATAAAGATTCAGATTTAGACTTGAGTTGTAGCAGATTGGCTCCTCAATTCCAGCTGAAGTAGCCTGTTTGCTATTTTCCAGATCAAAGCCCAAACCAATCTTGTAGCTGATCCATACTCCTTAGTCTCAATTTATGTCAACTTGGAGGTGGTATTCCAAATATTTCCTTTTCTAATATAAGCATTTATGTTTTAGTTTCGTTTAAGCATAACCACAAAATTAATTTTGTTTATTCATTGGGCAACTATTAAGAACATTAAGTTTATAAACTAATAGCCTCATAACAAGACACTGTGTGTGTTGATAAGGTCACTTCAATTATATGCAAATGTTTTCATTAAGGATTGAAAAAGTATATTCAAAAAGTGGAAGAAAGATATAATGAGCTTTGTTTGGAAAGGCAAAAAACCAAGAATTAACTACAATGTAATGATTATGCAAAAGGAGAAAGGAGGCTTCGTCCTCCCAAATCTTAAGCTTTATTATGAGGCCTGTGCACTATCATGGATCAAGGACTGGGCACTGTTAACTAGAAGTAAGATCTTAATACTAGAAGGATTTGATCTACGTAAAGGATGGCACTCCTACCTATGGTACGGAGGAATCCAAAAGGAGAAGAACTTTGGTAATCATTTCATTCACTCCTCCCTGATAAAAATTTGGAACAAGTATAAAGACCATATGTATATCAAGACACCAACATGGCTGTCACCTCTGGAAGCAAACCAGAGACGGCTGCTGGGATGGACAGAGTGGCCTAAGTATAAAGACATAATAAGGAAAAAAGATGGTACATTTGTACTAAAAACACAAGAAGAAATTGCAAGGAAGTTTTGCAATGTGAGATGGATCCACTATTTCCAGCTCAGAGAATGGTTTAATGTTGATAAGACTAAAGGATTTAGTGATACCGATGGACCCTGGGATATAATAATGAGATTGGAAAAGAAAACAATATCAAAAACTTACTCCATGTTGTTGAACTGGGCAACAGAGACAGATGTAATCAAACAGTCAATGATAAAATGGGCACAAAATATTGGGAGGCCGATTCAATTTAAGGAATGGGAAAGAATTTGGTGTAAACATCTGAAAATCACTCATGCAACGGATCTGAAGGAGAATTGGCTGAAGATGATACACCGCTGGTACATCACCCCTAAAAATTGAGCTTAATGTACAAGAATGTAGGGAATAAGTGTTGGAAATGTAAGAGTCAGGAAGGCACTTTTTTCACACGTGGTGGTCATGCCCTAAAACAAAGGAATATTAGCAAATGATACATGATGAATGCAAAAAAAAATATTGAAAATCGAATTTAAGATGAGACCAGAACTTTACCTGCTAGGGCTGATTGAGGATGAAACTCTCTTAAATGATAACATAGAAAAGCTTTTCGTGTTCCTCACAACAGCAGCAAGGATAGAATTTGCAAAGGTATGGAAACAAGACCTCCTACCCACAAAAGAACAGTGGATAGGTAAGATATTTGACATAAAAGATATGGACGAATTAACGTATTGGTTGCGACAGAATAATGGTAAAGGTATTATAAAGATAGAATGGACCTTGATTGATGAATATTTGAAGAATGTGTAATAAGGAAGGAACGCTGTCAGTTACAGACCAGAAAGATTAAGAGCATCGGGGATGCCTCAAGTTATATATTGAAAATTTGAATAATCTATGTAAATAGTGTGGAATGAGAATGGAAGTCAACATACCCCCCCTCCTATTCTATCTTCTCCCAAAAAGGATTGAAAAAGTATAGTGATTTTGATGTAATTGACTGGATTATTAAAGAATGAAATTATTGGATTTAATGGGATAGGTATAACTTTAATAATCCTTGTTCAGATTTGTTAAGGACCTTTGGTTTGTAGAAAAATATCAGTGAGATGTTAATTATTTGCATTGTCGAAGGCTTTCACAGCCAGAATCACTGGCGTGTTGTGTGGTTTCTGGGCTGTATGGCTGTTTTCTAGCAGCATTTTCTCCTGACGTTTCATCTGCATCTGTGATCCTATGAAGATGCCAGCCACAGGTGCAAGCAAAACACAGGAGAAAATGCTGCTAGAACATGACCATACAGTCCAGCCACCACACATTTTCCCCTCCCCATTAATTATTTCATTCTAATAATTTGCACTTAAATTAATTAAGATTGTAGCACTAAATTTTTCTTTATTTCCTTTTTATGTAATATGGCACCCATGTCAAGTACTAGATTGATAAACATGCCTCTTTGTATACTGTAAATTACATAGTACTTCGATACTTACACAGAATGATGAAAGTATAGAATGCATTTTTTCCCCTCTAGGAAAATGCACTGTGTTTTGAAAGCGAATATAAATTTGTCCTACAATATATCTGAAACTTCACCAGTTTCACCATGCATAGAATTTGGCACCTATTTTGTTACTAATACAGATTAATCAACTATATAACATCTCATGTAAATTTATTGAATGTTTTGGTGCATCAAGTAACTTTTAAGAGAGCAGTGGGGAGAACATAAAAATGTAAGTTCCATGTAGATTTTTTATTTATTGTTTCTGTGTATAAATTGTATTACCTTTTTATTGATTATCTGATAATGTTTTTATCTATGTATAATTATGCATTTGGGGATGGAAGTAGTTCTACCATGCCTGTGCTCTACAGGGTATTTCACAAAGGTGAGAAATATTCAGATCACTAACTTTCATGCAAACCTTAGTACAGTGGCAGAGTTTGGTGTATTTTAGCAAATTTCAATAAATTAGCCTACATTATCCTAACACCCTCACTGTCTACTTGGATGTGAAGAAGCCTGCTGATGCCTAACTGGGCTTCTTCTTGAAGTTACAGAAAGACCTCTAATGGGGTTCCTACAACATGGAGATACCATTACAGCAGGAAATTGTAATCCCGGTTGAAACAGAAACATATTCTAATCCAGATGGGGAAAAATGAAAACAGATTTTGTCAGATATTGATCAGAGCAGCAGCACCAGACACTGAGAATGTGTTGTCCCATAATAATACCAAAATATTTAGCAATTGTCTAAGCGAGACAGGACCTTTTGACATGGATTTCTTCTATTCTTTCTGAAAATCATTTCAATCTGAGTTAGTTAAACCAATAAATAATATTTCAAAATATTTTTCCTAGCTGTTGTAAGTTGCCAAGCCCGTAGTAGATTAGAGGAAAGAGTGGAAGTATTATTGACTGGAGTGGTTCCTGTAGCGTCTGGATCCCACACAATCCAAGACTCTGTAAATAAGAGCAAGACCATTTATGATGACATTCAAGTGACTCAAGGTAAGTGGAAAAAAATAGAAATTATTTATCTTGACAGCAAATAATTGCAAATCCAGTTTATTATAGCTATCACTAAAATTTGTCCAATATCTACTCAGGGAAATTGGTGGAAAATGTTATAAAAGATAAAATAAAATATGAAATAAATAGGACAGGACTTTTAAAAACCTGTCTACTTCAAAGGTATATATTAGGGATGTGCAAATTTTTTGTTAGTTGTTGTAAGTCGGATCAAATGCATCAAATTTGTACTTAACAATGCAACATCCGACACGTGGGCATGGCCCGTGCCAAAAACTTAAGAATTGAAATTTACCCAATACCTTTTGTTTGAATTTTGTAAACCTCAGAAGCCTCCCAAAGTCAGTTTCGTCTTCAGCACAGGCAAACAAAACAAAGCCAAAAAGGTGTCATTCTAGACCACCCTGAGTCCTTCCGGGGAGAGAGGGCAGTCTAGAAATAAAGTATTATTATTATTATTCCTCTTTAAATTAATGGCCTATTCCCATTAGGAGAGGGAAGCAGCAGGGAGAAAGCAGAATTTGCTGGGAAAGAGGCAGAGAATACACAAAGTTCACTTTGACTTTTCCACACTTGGTTGTGCTAGAACCTAGAATTGAAATGGATTTCATTGGCATTGTTCCCACTTGATGTACATTTGTTCAAAGGACCCTTATCTTTATGAAGGTGGAATATATTTTATTGAGGTGCAGATGTTAAGTAAATAAAAGCAAAGTGGCATGTAGCTGCATAAATCTTCATCCCCCTGGGCACCTTTGGCAGCAATTACAACTGAAAGTCTTAGGGAATTATCTGTCAGCTTTGTGCATTTGCGTTTTGCAAGATTTGCCTATTCTTCTTGGCAGAATTTCTCCACTGCTGTCATATTGGATAGGAACTGCTGCTGTGTACAGCAGTTTTTGTGTTTTGCCAGAGATTCTTAATAGGGCTGAGGTCTTGTTTATAAACCACACCAATGTTATTTTCACTCTGTGTGAAGAGACATTGCCCTGCTGGAAAGTTAATCCCTGAGTCAGGACACTTCTTGTTTGAAACAGGTTATCTAATAGAATTGGTCCACATTCATCTCTGCTCATTTCCCCTTAATCCAAACCAATTACCAAGTCCCTACTGAAGAAAAATTGTTACACAGTATGATTTTTGTCACCAGTATGTTTCATCATGAGTCCCCCCTGAGTCCCCATTCGGGGGTTGAGAAGTGACAGGGTATAAATGCCGTAAATAAATAATAAATAAATTTTCAGGGCAATGAGTACCCTTGGCTTAATGCCACACATAGCATTTTGCAGCAAGTCTAGGTTATAACATCTTATAATCTTATAAAATCATTGCAATTTTTGACTAGTTGTTTGTTATGGCTCCCATTTGCCTTTTAGCAAATTCCAACTGAATATTTTTTGCCATTTTTAATTAAATGTTTCCAAATAAAGTAAAGATAAAATTCATACTCAAAAAAGTAGGGGTAGGGAAAAGATGGGAAAGCGGAAGGGAAGTAATTTGTTAGTTGCATCTTTACAGATATCTGGTATACCAAATGAATATTACCTTCCAACCCCCGAAATAACGAGACAGACAACAGTAATTGGATTAAATTAGGGCAACTTTTATTTATTTTAAAGTTACCGATTTAAGTTTAACCTCACTAAACTCAGGTGTCAAGGGAACAAGGTGTGGCTAAGCCGAGGTATCGTCCGCGAGCGAACGAGCCCTCGGCAACACTGGGAAACTCTCCTGAGTCCCCTACAACACAAAACTGGGCAACAACGACCCCTCGCAACACTGGGAAACTCTCCTGAGTCCACTACAACACAAAACTGTGCAACCTCTCAAGGAAAACACAAAACCTCTCTGGAAATACTTAACCGGACTCTCAAAATTTCTGGACCAATGGTATCCCCCTCAGCCTGAAACAGACGTCCATCTGAGTGTATTTGTGCACTGGCCCAACCAACTTTGAAGAGTGCATGAGTGAATATGGGTCTATGGATTGCCCTAAACTATTTACGCTGTCCTATTTATAGAACCGCCATCCCAGAAAGGCCCAGTAACAGTACAGCGTAGGCAAAAAAACCCCCTAGTATTTATTATTATTATTTTTAACGTAGAAGGCCCCTAAGGCGACCACTATACTGTAACCGGGTGGGAGTGGTGGGTCAACACCTCGTACAGGAATGGAGCAGGAGGCTGCCCCACACATAGGCAGCCTCCGCCCACTCCCAGGAGATTCCCAAGGAACCAATCGTCTCCCTTCGTGTGAGGAGGTAACATCCTTTCCCCGCCCACTGCGTAGGCAGGGAAAGGGCATTGATATCGACTTATTTAAGCAATGGGTTTCTTATTGCTTCTCTTCCATAAAGGTCAGCATTATGTGGAGCAACCCGTTGATAATTGCCCTGTGCACAGTTTCTTCCATTTCAGCTGTGAATCTCTCTAGTGCCTTCAGAATTACTATTACTCTTTTGGTTGCTTTTCCAGTACCTTTACCCTACCACTGAGTTTTGGTGGATGGCTTTCTCAAGGCAAAGTCACATTTAGTCCATACCCTTTCCACTTTACAGCAGTGGTGGTCTGGGGAATGTTCAAAGTTTTTGATATTTTTTAAAGAATCAAACCTTATTTTTGCATCTACTCAGCTTTCTCCTGGTCGTATTCTAACAACTCTTTGCTATTCTTAATGCTTAGATGTGTTTTTTTAATATAAAAAATGGGGACTTCCAGAAATAGGTGCGTCTAATCTGAGTGTGCGATGCTGGAAATGCACATAGATTAACTCAATTTGACTACATACATGACTTCTGGAGGGAGGGCTTTGTGCCACAGCTTGTTTAGGCATGCCATAGCAAAGGAGAGGAATATTTTTGCAACCAATAAGTACCAGTTTAATTTTGTCTTTGCAACTTTTGCACAACAGCAAAAATCTTTTGCACATTCATAGTGCTGATCATTTTTTTGTATAGTAAGTGGTTACATTGACCAATGAAATCCATTTCAGTTCCATAATGTAATACAACAAAATATGGAAAAGGAAATGCATGTGTGAGAGTGTGTGTGTGTGAATACTTCTGCAAAGTACTGCATATGAAGCATACATCCAGTCTGAAAGATGGTTTCTAAAAAAGATTGTGTTGACATGTTGGAGTGTGAAGCATTTAAAATCTCCTATATTTCAGTATTTGATGTTTAGCTCCACCTCCTCCAATGTACAGGAGTTAGGAGAAGTGCATTATTCTTTGGGAAAGAGAGTGGATTTAATTCATTCTGGAGGTTTTTCAGCCATGTGCTTCACCATATAATTTATTTGACTGATCCATTATGACCTTGAATAAAGGGCTTATTTTTCATGGTTTTAAAAAGGTGTATTTTTGAAGCTTAAAATATGTATGCTTACCTGAACTAAGTGCATTAAAACTTGAAGGAGTTATAGAACCTTCAGTAAAATGATCCACATTATTAAAAATTGACATTTTAAATTAATTATGTAGTAAAATGTTTCAAAAGACGATTCATTATACATTATATAAAATGAAATGGTCAGGTCTGTAGTTATAGATCTTTCTCCACAGATGATAAATTACAGAATAATTTAAAATCAGTTTGAAAAAGACAAACCCTTGTCATTAGTTGAAGTAGCTTTCTAAAACCACCACATGCATTTATATATTCTTAACCTTTATCTCAGGCACCTGTAATATAAATGAGGACTACAATTATAATGCAAGTCATTCTTTTAGTATATAAAACAAAGGGAATAAGAACAAAAATTCCCAGACATGCATTTATTCATTTAGAATTTTGTAGAAAAAATAGTGATTTGCCTCTGCAGGAGACCCTATGGTCCCTTTCACACTACAGGGTTATAATAGTATGATTTCTTTTGAATTACTGTGGCTCTGTTCTGTGGAATCTTGGCATGTGGAATTTAGGAAGGAGCATTTACAGTTAGTTCTTCACTGGAGGACTCAAGTGCTTTCCCAAACTACAAATTTCAGGATTTTGTAGACAATGAATATTAGGTGTCACACTTAAAAAATTTCATCAATATTTTGCCCTTCTTACATAATACATAGTAAAATGATTTGATAATTGGATCAGCAAACCATGAGTCATAATAAATCTAAAAAGTAGCAGATTTATTCAACCTTTTCCATTGAAAGTACGTGGTTGATTTATTAGCTTCAGTTCTCAAAACTCCTCGAAGGACTGTTTGCCAAATCACAATCTTAGTCTAATAAAACATATATCAAATGTTGTAGACAGAAACATTGTGCAAAGGCCTCTGAGGATGATACAATATCTTTCTAAATGCATGTGTCTGCCCTGCAGAGCAATTTCCTCGCAGGATTAGGCATATCATTAGAACCTAGTCCACCTAAAGACAAAAATAAGAATATCTCAAGTACTTAGATTATTTGAAGCCAAACAAAAGATGGAAAATTAAGCAGGTGGTTTTGAACGTAACATCTGTATTTGCCTGAAGAATCAGACAAATGCCTATGCTTCTAAATCCCTCTCAGGCTGAACAAATCTATGTTTAAAATAAAGGTATTTGTTGAAAAAGACATTATGTGATGGTATAATTCCCTTTTTTAAAAGCTCAGATATACGTGACATTGGTTTTCCATTTGCTCTGGGTAGCTTTTTCATAACATGCTGCTATTTACATCAGGCATACTGACAAAACCTTGGTACAAACAAGCATGGATGGATGCCAAAATCACACACTGCACAAACTCAAAGAAATGAATTACAAGAATAAGTTGTAAAAATAACTGATGGGGAATTACAATTCTTTATAGAAGATGACCCCAAATATAGGATAAGATGAAATCCCCCTCCACATTGCTTAATGATTTTCCACATTTTGACATTTTTATTAAAACATTTTTTAGAAGAAACCAGGTTTTGTGCAGGAAGCAATGCTTTTTGCATAAAATACAGGGTCCCCGTCCCCCCTTTGCCAGTAAAAGAAGGGGTTTTTTTTTCATTCTAAGAAGGATGACTTTTTCCAACCGGTTTTTGGATTACATCAGAACATCCTTTCCTACCACAAATGAGAAAATTGGAGAATAGTTTTTATGTCCCAGTTCTGCACTGTATACATCAGTCTGCGCTTGTAGAGGTGCCTGGAGATATTAAAGATATTTCTTCCAAACTAGTAATTGGGTAACACATTATATTCCAACGTTTGATGGCTTTGCTGTGAGGAAACAATAAAGACTTGTGCATTGCCATGTGCTGGAGTGTAAGATTCCAAATTATAGGTGCATATTTCATATTGAAAGTAAAATTGTTGTCCATATAAAGGGTCAGCTATGAGGAAGATGTGAGTTGTCTCTTTATAAGACTTTCTTACCTTAAAAGTTCAGTTGGCTCTACTTCTTGGTTTGGCTTATTCTATGAGCAAGTGGAAATTGGTAGAGGTTGTTTGTCTATATAATAAGTCCAAGGCTTTATTTTGTGATGTTTGTAGCCTTTGGTCCTGAATATTGACGATACTGCTGCTTCTTGGATTTATTGCCTTATCACATTGATCTTCAGCTCCTTCTTAGGATACTTGTAGGACGGAGCCATGATAGAGCTTGCCGGAGCCAATCACATGATGCAGGGCTACTCCCGGTGGGGCTCTGTTCTGCAAGGATAGAGCCCAGATAACATAGGAAGCTTCCCATGTTCTCATGAGAAAAGGCAGGGAAACACGGGGGAAGATGGGCAGTGATGCTTCCTCCTGTGGGATGGGGAAGGGGCAATGTGTGACTCAGGATGACTGTTTCCCCCATTGCCTGTTGCCCCATGGATGTCCCTGCTTTCCCCCAGCTTGAGTTGCTTAATGTGGTGAGATCCTTAGTGTGATGCAAACTAGAAGATTGATACCAAAACCACCGAACTAAAAAAGAAAATATCACATTTATAGCTGCAATAATTACAAAGATCTGTGTTATAGTCCAAGAGAATGCAATCCAAATAACAACGATCCATTGCCTGGAAAAGGTAGCTTAACAAATAATCCTTTGTTGCCCTTGTGGAATCTATCTCACTGAAATGGCATAGATACAGCTATAAATTATTCCCATCCCACTAAAGACAGCTAAGATAAAGCTCTAAAGCTCTAAACAAGAAACCTGTGATGAATATCTAGCTCATTATGTAGAAAAATGATCCTATATATCATGGATGACTACATGCACTGAAGGACACCTTTCATTCTTTTTTATACTAACTTTTCTTTTAGTCAATTCTTTGAGGTATTTCTAATGAGAGCATATTTTACTGCTATAAACTTTTTATTCTTTAACAAAACTGTCAGGCCTTTATCAGTTTTGCCCTTGTTCTTGAATCAAGAACTCCAATATTAATATTAATTCATTGAGCACTAATACAGTGCTACCTTGAGTTAAGAGTTTATTTTATTATCTGATCAAGCTCTTAACTCAAATCGCTCTTATCTCAATGTGAATTTTCCCATTGAAATGCATTGCAGTGCTATTAATCTGTCCGACTTCCCAAAACCTCCCCCATTTTTTGTTTTTTAAAAATTTATCATATCAGTAGCGAACCAATGGTACAGTTGTAATGTATTTTAAAACACAAAGTTTTAAAACTTGGCATTATACTAAACGCCCTTTGATCAGTAGCTGGCCACTTGAAGTGCATCTGGTATGGCTATAAAAAGGTCCTCCATTGTGCATGTGGCAGAACTCAGACTGCATTGTAATAGGTGGTCTGTGGTTTGCTCTTCTCCACACTCACATGTTGTTGACTCCACTTTGTGGCCCCATTTCTTAAGGTTGGCTCTGCATCCTATGGTGCCAGAGCGCAGTCTGGTCAGGGCCTTCCAAGTTGCCCAATCTTCTGTGTGCCCAGGGAGGAGTCTCTCATCCAGTGTCAGCCATGGGTTGAGGTTCTGGATTTTAGCCTGCCACTTTTGGACTCTTACTTGCTGAAGTGAGATTATCTCTCTAGATCTCAGAAAACTATTTCTTGAATTAAGGCATTGGTGTGCTTGCTGATATCCAAACAGGGGATGGGTTGGAGATGTCACTGCCTTAGGCCAATCATTATTGGCTGCTACTTCCCAACGGATGTCAGGTGATGCAATACCAGCAAAACAGTATAATTTCTCCAGTGGTGTAGAGCATAGACATCCTGTGATAATGTGGCATGTCTCATTAAGAGCCACATCCACTCTTTTAGTGTGGTGAGATGTGTTCCACACTGGGCACCTCAGCAGCAGAGTAGCAAAGCACAAAGGCAGATGTCTTCACTGTGTCTGGTTGTGATCCCCAGGTAATTTTTTGTTACATGTTTTTGTGTAAAATGTGTAAAAATAATGACATATAATAAAAGAGAATGTAAACAAATAAACTTGTTTGGTTCCATCCAGCCACTATGGTAAGGAAGTACATTTGAGGCAACAAAATGCGTGGTTGCCAGTGTAACAGGCAAACCTGCACATTAACATGGAACAATAAAAACAGAAAGATCAACTTTTAAATGTTAGAAGCACAAAGTTGTGGCAAGGAAGTACAAATTATAAAGTGAAGAGTTAGAAGCATCATTCAGTAGAGTACTCATTCTTGGAAGCTCCTTCAGGAGAGCAGAAGAGGGAGAGGAGAGGTGGTAACACAGGTGGTATGTGAAGAAGGATCAAGAGACTGGCACCTGCGCCTGGGGAGCCCCATTTGTGCCCCACCAACTACAATTCAGGAGAGGAGAAGAGGGAGAGGAGAGGTGGTAACATGGGTGGTGGAATGTGAAGAGGGAGTGCAAGACAGGCGGCTGTGCCTAGGGAACCCCATTTGTATCCACGCATGACAGCTGTCCACCCCCTCACTCTCTCAGCCTTTCCAGCTACAGGTGGGAGCAGTAATTGTACCCCACACTTGGGGCATCTGCTCCACTTGTGCCCAGCACTTTGGGCATTCAATGTTGGGAGTGAAAGCCCTGTACTGTCACACTCATGCTCCTTCTGGTGCTAGCACATCCTCTGACAACAGATATGTTAAAATGCTACTCGTAAGTCGAGGTTTCACTATATTATAAACTTTCATTGTCAACCAAGGCTTGTACAAGAAACTAATTTCCTCATATTGCTGTTGAGTGTCTTCAAGTCATTTCTGACTCATTGTGACCTAAGGCACAGGGTTTCCTTGGCAGAATATGTTCAAATCAAGTTTGCCCTCGTCCTCTTATGAGGCTGAGAGCATTAGCCTCAAACAAACAGCATCCTGTTCTTATGAACAACATATTAAAGTGACAAACAGTACAAACACTGCTCTCAGTGCTTTTTGTGAAGGAACTTTGTGACATATTGAGTTCACATTTGTATTCTAAGTGGTACAGTTTAGAACTAACCTTACCAATTCATATGTCCTTTATAAAAACTAGATCGACATATCTTTTTCTCTATAGAGAATCTATAAAAATGGTGCACATGCTTATAATTGTTGTATCTGCATCTTCCACTTGTACAACTGTGCATTTCTCTAATACAGTGTTCCCTCACTTATCACGGGTGTTACGTTCCAGGACCACCAGCGATAAGTGAAATTCTGTGAAGTAGGGATGAGGAGGAGGGGAGGGGGAGCCAGGCACTGGATCTTACCTGGGGCTTGACTCTGGGCTGGTCCTTGGTGCAGTCCTCTTTGGTGGCGGCCTCCTCTTCCTCGGCGCCTCCACTGCTTCCCACTCCTTCCTTGGAGAGGGTTGCGCTGAGGCTCCCCCCTCATCTTCCTCAGAGGCCGCTTGGGTGCCTTAGCTGGGCTAAGGCCTGGTGTTCCGCACTCAGCACTGAGGCCTCAACCCAGCTTGGCAGTGGTGTCAATGGCACCCGAGGGGTCTCCGAGGAAGAGGGAGAGGATGAGGAGGGGGAGCCTTGGCGAGGCCTTGTCCGAGGAAGGAGTGTGGAGCAGTGGAGGCAGCGAGGAGAAGGCTGCTGCCAAAGAGGTGCACGCCGAGGCTCCTCCCTCTTCCTCCTCTTCATCAGAGGTCAATGGTGCTCAAGGGGGAGCCTCGGCGTGGCCCACTCCAAGGAAGGAGCGGGGATCAGCAGAGGTGGCGAGGAGGTGGTATTTGTTTCCTCCCCAGTTTTATTACTTTATAACTTTAAAAAATCCCGCAAAACAGCGAGTCCACAATAAGCAAACCACAAAATAGCAGGGGAACACTGTGTTCTAAAATATCTGTCTTTATTTAAGGAGAAGGTATTTTATGTGATTGAAGCACTCTTCAGGTATTTTCTTTTAGAAGTAATTAAAAGGAACATGCTGGCCATTGACTATTCTACAGTTATTGTTTTCTTCATGTGAAAACTGACCAGACTGAAACTGAGAAGTTCTGGCTTGCATGAGGTGCTCTGTGTGATTCTGAACTTGATTTTCTATCATTTTGCTTAAGATAGAGAGCCTTCTCACAGACAAAGATACCCTCTCTTTCAGACTGGTTGACTTTCACATGAGTATAGTGATGATAGAAAGGGAAGGGCCTTGCATGTTTTCACCTTTATATGTTCAGTTAGCTCTAAAGGAGGATTTCTAAATAGGATTTCAGCATATAGAATCTTGGCAGGATTGTGCAGACTTGTTGCATCCGATATCTTTAGGATACTCTCTACAGCAGAAATGAGTAGTAGCCTCATCACTACAATATTGCAATGTACTTTCTGTCCTTGGCCATAGATTACTCTTTTAAAATCACTAGAAATTTGGAAGAATAGCACACATTTCCTATGCAAGTATATTGCATTAAACCATTGTTAATTCTAGGTGGATAGAAATATGGAGAGCTATATTCTTACAGTACTTGCTGTTTTGTAGTGTTGTGCATTTAATGTTTTCTAAATATGTTGCCATTTTCATGAAACTTGGGATCTTCTATCAACATCTGGAACTTTCATAATTTAATTTTACTCACAAAGCCTTCAAAATTGTTTGTGGTGATGAGGCATAACTTTTTTATTTGTTGTTGCTTCTAGCTGCTGTCACTACATTTAAGCAGCATGTGCGAGCTGGAGCTACCTAGATACTAAAACTGAAATATTAACATATTCACAGTGGGACTTCCATTATATGGTGATGTGATCATTTTCAGAGTTTGTAGCTCTCACTGAAAATATAATCATATTGTCGAAGGCTTTCGTGGCCGGAATCACTGCGTTGTAGGTTTTTTTCGGGCAAGCATTCTCAGATGTGAGAATGCTTGCCATAGATGCAGGCGAAACAGGAGAGAATGTCCCTAGAACATGGATATATAGCCCAAAAAACCCTACAACAATGCAATATAATCATATTTTTCTGTTTTGAACAGCCTTATATTAGATTTGCAGCAGAAGTTCACAAACAGCTATGGGACTGCCAAAGAGATGGTTTTACATATTCTAGATTGACATTTTAAAACCTGTTGTTTGTATTCAGGTGCTGTAAAATGCTTTGAGAATGTTTAGCAGGTAGTTAATAAAACAGAAAGCCCAGCATGAAAATAAACACACATCCATTACTAGTGAATGACAGCAGGTGTTGTTTACATATGGAGGAAGCAAATCTAACATAGTCCTTTTGGAAATGCATTGACAAAATGTACAACACAATTATCAGTCACAATTCAGTATTTCTGAACGGTGTGAACTTACACGGCAAACTTTTTTGATGTTGTACACAATGATTGGATTGCAGAAGGAAACATCTGCTTGGCAGTAGCTATTTTATCTCTGTGGTAGGTTTCAAGTGATGTCATCTTTCCTCACGTCCAGTAGGTTTATTTTATGTTAGAGTCTCTGTGTGGTGACCTTTTGTGTTGGGGAATAATTATAAACCTTCAAATGTGCCCTATGGTGAGTTCACTCCTTAAGCACACAATTAGCAACAGATCACTTTGACAAACACAGAAAATGGTCTCCATACCTTAATGACATAGTATGCAAATCATTGAGCAAGACTATGGTTCCAAGAATGATTTAAAGGAGTAGGTCCTGTGTCTTTGACTCAAAATCTGAACCACAGAATTAGTCTGTCTTCATAATCTGTCATTTAAGAATAGCCTGTCATTTATTAGTGGCATATTAGTCATAGAACACTAATGACTAGCTTGCATTTATTGAGAATCAATGTGCTGAGATGTTTTCTAGATAATCATGGGTACTGCTCCCTTGTGAGGACAGAGACCACAAGGGGGCACTAGAGAGAGAATGATAGCCCATTTTATGGGCATGGAGGGTGGGTTGAAGCAGGAAAACAATTTTCCTTTGTTAATCCCTCCCATGTTCCCATCATGAAAACAACTCTCATTTATTTCATTTCATTTCAATTTATTATTTGATGAGTCGCTCTCCACCGGAGTGCTCCGAGCGACTTACATAACAATAAAACAACAAGCATATCAACAATAAATCACAGTTTAAAATCTTTGACGAAGAGCCAAGTTTTGAGAGCTTGGGAGAATGACCACAAATCAGGTATAGCTCTAATGTATGGAGGTAAGGAGTTTCACAAGATTGGGGCAAGAACCGAAAAGGCCCTGCACCTCATGGAGTTCAGGCAAGCCTCCCTGGGACCGGGAATAGACTAAAGGTTTTCTTGAGCTGATCTTGGTGGTCTCTGATGGCAGATATGTGAAAGACGCTCTCTGAGGTATTTCGGGCCTTGACCATGAATGGCCCAGTGTCTTATAGGTAGCCCAATGTTCTATTGGGAGCCAATGGAGGTGTTGTAGTACTGGAGCTATATGATGTCTCATTGGTGTCCGAGGGAGTAGTCTGGCAGCTGCGTTTTGGACCACCTGGATCTTCCGTGTCACCGAGAGAGGAGTACCAGTGTCACGATGCTGGGTCTTGGCCCAGCCCCTTAATCACACACACAGAGACGGTAATCAGCTAACTATTTATTGAATAATAAGAAACAGGTGAAAAGGTAAATTGTCCATAAAAAGTATCAAAAAGTTCAATCCAAAAGGTAAAGAGTCCGTAGGTAAAATCCAAAGGCAGACGTGGCAAAGGCTCCGCAAAACTATGCGGATCAAGGACTTGGTCCGTGGCAAAGAACAAGGCGAAGTTCATGAACAAACCCAAGAAACTTCTTGGCAAGGCTTGAGCCGGCAACTTGGCTCCGTGGAACTTCGCTCGCTTCACTCCTCTTAGAATAGAAGTGGCTGAGCTACTGAGGATCCGTTCCCACGGATCCTATACTTAATCCCCTTGGCGAGGCCCCCGACGCTCTAGGCTTCGGCGCCAATCTGTGCTACAGGATCTAGCGCCTCTCTGGCGCTCTAGGCTACGGTGCCAATCTCTCCTGCTGGACTCAATGCTCCGTCTCCTATCAAAGCTCCGTCCTTGCCTCCCAGCACCTGCGCCGCTATCTTCATGAGAGCCGAACTCCCTTTCAGCTTCCATGGGCTCATCCTCCACTGTTTCCCTGATCCTTTTCTGCGACCCGTAACCACCTGGTTTCTCATAATGATCAGAATCATCACTCTCAGGGTCAGCCTGAACTTCCCAGCTAGCATAGCCATCAGGCCATTCATCATCCCAGGCCAAGCTCTCTGTGGGAGAGGAAGGCCCAGCTAACTCATCAGCCCCTTCCTCCATGTCCTCATCAACTGCAGCTGGCCCTAATGCAAGTGGGACCCCCGGTCCTGCCCCCTGCCCCCTGCCCCCCAGGCACGATAGGGAACTGGGTTGCTACAATCAGCATACAATGCATTACAATAATCCAGCCTTGAGGTAACTGTGGCATGGATTACCATTGCAAGGGCTTCTGTTGGAAGGTAGGAGGCCAGCTGCGTCACCTGGCGGAGATGGTAAAAGGTCTGCTTACTGATGGTAGAAATCTGAGCTTCCATCGTCAACTGGGAATCCAGCAAGACACCGAGGCTCTTCACCGTGGCAGATGGGGCTAATGGTTCACCTTCAAAGGTGGGCAGAGGGCAGGCCAGTTCTAGGGGCCGACCAGGCCATAGGATTTCAGATTTGGCAGGGTTCACCTTGAGTCTGCTGCTCATGCGCAGCCAGCCTGTCACAGTTTCCAAACACAAGGAGAAGTTATCAGGAATTGTTGTTCTCCCAGGTTCTAGAGATGCAAAAGGAGCTGAGTATCGTCAGCATACTAATAACATTCTAAGCCGAAACTCCTCACCAACTCAGCCAGTGGTTGTACATAGATACTAATTAGTACTGGGGAGAGAATAGCTCCTTGTGGTACTCCACATTGGAGGGGAGATGTTTTAGATACCTGGCCTTCCCATTCTACTTTTTGGCTATGGTCCCTGATGAATGGCTCAAACCATTTAAGGGCCACCCCTTGGACTCCAATAATAGCTAGACGTTATGATATGGGGAGGGGAGAAATGGAATAACAAATCTTGATATTGCCATTTTATATAATGCCATTGTATATAATCGTATGAGCATCCATGGATTTTGATATTCACAGGGTGATGGTGGCCGTCATCTTGGAATCAAACCCCAGGAGATATTAAGGACCCACTGTATAGCATGAATGCTTCATTCATAGCTGCTCTTCTTTTGCCTTGTATTTTTTAAATCCTGTATCCCAGGTACAAACATGTATGCAAGGGACACACATGGACATATTATTCCGTCGCATGGCAACATATTGTGGGGAAGCAAAAACATAAAATGAGAGGTAGGAAGAGTTATTATTTTTTATTTATTTACTTACTTCATTTATACCCTGCCTTTCTCACCCTGCAGGGAACTCAGGGCAGCTTACAAACTCTGGCAAACATTCAATGCTGCATCATAGACATAAAAATAAAATCAATATGACAATAAACATAACCTATCAAACTATAAACCATCAAACATATGAGCAAATAAAATGCATACTACAGTAAAATAGATTACAGCACATAACATATTAAAACCTAAAGTGTTAAGTCTTGATTTTATACTTATTAATTAGTCCATAGTCATTATCCAAATGGTTGAGGTTGAATTCTGTTTTAGCCTATTCTCCAAACAGAGGCAGGTTTTTAGTATAGACCTGCCTGTGCCTTAGTACAGTCTGCATATAGAGGCAGGTCTTTAGTTTTTTCTGAAGACCAGGAGGAATAGGGCCTGACCGAAGGGAATTCCACAACCAAGGGGCCACCACTGAGAAGGCCCTGTCTCTTGTCCTCACCAGTTGTGCTTGCAAAGGAAGTGGGACCAAGAACAGGGCCTCCCCAGCCGATCTTAAAACTCTTGTTGGTTTATAAAGGGAGATGTGTTCAGACAGGTAAGTTGGACCAGAATCATTTAGGGCTTTATAGGCCAAAGCCAGCCCTTTGTATTGAGCCCGGTAGCAGACTGGCAGCAAGTGGAGCTGATGTAACAGGGATGTTGTATGCTCCTTGTACACAGCTCCAGTGAGAAATCTGGCTGCTGCCCATTGGACTATTTGAAACTTCTGGGCAGACTTCAGAGGCAGCCCCTTTTTATCTATTAAAATATTTATGTGCTGTCTCTGATGCTCTAGAGATTATTCATAATTCCATAAAATAGCCAAATGTTATGAAATGATTGCACAGTTTTGTTTAAAAAAAACAACAGACATTATACAATGACAGATATATGTATACAATGGCCTTGTCTTTATAGGATTCACTACAACAGATGAATTTTTGTATGACATTGAGTTTGAATCTGAAACAGGAAAATCACAGCTCAAATCTGCAGTCGCTGTAAATTTAATGAAGAAAGAACTGGATTTCAGAACTGGAATTATGACTTTGATCTTCAATGTAGTATTTGTACCCTGCAAACCAATAAGGTAATCTATATGTAGGATAGTTCCAAAGGACTTGCACTCTGCAATTGGTACAAATTCGTAACATGGGCCCCCTTTTCCCTCACCGGATTCCTCACCTGCTTTGAAAAAACAAAAACCCTTTAATATTTTGCTTAGCGATGTTTGAGCACTTTACATCTCTGGATTCATGATTAATATTTATAGTATGGCATTTATGTTTATTAATTACACTATGTAACATGATTTTTGTTCCCGGGTTATAAATGTCATTTCCTAATTAGTTCTATGATAAAAACATGGACAAGATTTATTAAACTGCAAAAACTTTGTTTTGTGGGACATCCTGCAGAACATTTTGCTATAGTTTTTCAATAAATATCTCATAGACTCTCAACCAATTCAACATAGTTTGTGGCAGCCAAAGTACGTAAGCACAAACATGAAATAACATTTTCAAAGTAGGAACGGGGGATCACATTTTTTACGTAATGTCATCTATGAGTGACAAAAGCCCTTTAGATGCTGTTACCTGATTCTGAGGTCTAGTGTCAATTCTCCTCATATAGTGAACAGACAAAACTTAACTCATTTATATTATAAAGTCTGAAAATCCTTAATCAATACTGACTTCCTATTTTTATAGTGTAGTTGACTGTAATGCCATGGAGAAAGTGTGGGGCAATTTGTTCTCGCCTCCCGTGTTCCGAAAAACCTGTTAGAGATGCAAACACTCTCCCTCCTTATTGATTTTACTCATTATCATGCAAACATAATAATGACTACTTTTCACTGTTTCCAGAAAATGTTGTGATGTTGTGATGTAAGGTGCAGACATACCATAAACATGGATGTGTGGAAGTTAGTTTGTCAGACATCATTAAAAAACCTAGTGTATGTATTTGGCATTGCCTGAATGTCAGAGGGGCTACTTCCCCCTGCTTTTGGCTCTTCTTTCCATTTTATTTCCCCTCATACCTTTTCCCCTTTATTTTTTATTTTGTCTCTCCTCCTTTCCTCTTTTCTCTGTGCCTTTCTTTCCCCTTTCTTTTCTTTTCTTTTCTTTTCCTCCTCTTTCTCCACCTCTGAGAGGGCCTGCTTCATAATGTCTCAATGGCAACATATCTATCTTTGTGGCTCCTTCCTTCCTTCCTTCCTTCCTTCCTTCCTTCCTTCCTTCCTTCCTTCCTTCCTTCTCCTCATATATGTCACCTTTCTTTCCCAGTGACGTCACATATGGCTACTTCACCTAGCAACAGCCAAACCAGTGATGCCACAAAGGGACACCTCACCTAATGGCAACCTATGTAGTACAAACAGATAGACAGACATACTTTGACTTTTAAAAGTAGGGTTTTTTTTCGCTCAGGGTTTTTTCTTTCATGTTGATGTGTCTGCAGTCTTGGCATTATGCTCCTAATTCTGGACCCATAAAAGGTACACGTTCAGTTCTCATGCTTGGGTTCTAGAAGGCAATATTAACTATCAGGATTTCTGAAAATTGTTTCGTTTATCAATCTATTAATGTTTTCTTCTACAGGGCTTGCAATTTGAATGTGAAGCAGTTTTTCCACAAAGGAGTCCATATTCATGTCATGCAAAAACAGTAGTGGATGCTTAGGACCACCTTCTATATTGATGACTATAGACGCTTGCTTGCACAGACATGTTGTGTCCTTGATATGACTGCAGACTAATGAATAGGAGAAAATGTGCTTCATCCAAAAAGTCGACTATTTTGGATAGGCAGTGAATCTAGTTTGATAATGAAAGTCAGTCTTAAGAAGAGATAAAATGATATGTAAATATGCACTAGTTTCACCGACATTTTGGCAGACACCATCAGCCATCACCCTGGCATCACTGCAATCTAATGAAGAAAATAAGGGAAAGTTTGGATTAAGTTAGACTTTGATTTGAACCTAGAAAAGACACTTTCAGATCTTTCCTCTGATTGAAAATTATTGGACATTCTAACTCAAATCATTGTCACTCATCCTCAGTTCCACAATATTTTTCATTGTTGCCAAGATGAACTTGGCATTTTAAATAGATAGCAGCAGTTCAAAAACAACAACAACAACAAAAACACTCATTGTAGCTTCCCGAGGGACACAATTCCATTTCCAGTGAAGTCAGCTAGAGTTGTCACTGAATCTTGGTGACAGAATTTTACATTTCTTCAGAAACTGGAACTTAAATCTCAATTACAGAGCTGTCATACTGTTGTCATATTGTAAATATTTTTCTCTTCAACTGTCTGATGAATGAAAATGCTACCATACAGAAATCAAGACTACAGGCCACATATAAGTGCAAAGCAATTACACTGTACCAATTAGTTTGGTTCTTCATTCCTCACAGAAACACAGAGGGAAAATAATGTGATATTTAGCTGACGGCTTCTTCCAAAGTATGAACAAATGTACTATCCTGTCTAAAAATAATATCTACAATCTAATTTGGAGCCAGCTATATAACACATTGCAGGTCTCCAGAAATAAAGGCTTGCCTCGCACCTTGGACATTGATTTATTTGACTTGTGTTTTATTCTGCCTTCTGTTATAATGAATATTTAAAACTTAATTTTGAAGGAATCTGGCAACATTAGTGGTGCAACGGAGTACAGGAGGCATCTGGAGGTTTCCGGTACTGTTCATCGCTACTGAACCTGAAGTAGATGACATCATTAATATTGAAGCAGTTGGTTTAAACAAGGAATCTGGAGTTAGGTTTAGGCTTACAAGCCAAACAAGGTAAGAATATTCAAGAAAAAAAATATCTGTGCCCCCCCCCTTTTTTTTTTTGCTGGAGCTGAGAGCTGAAGAGATGAAATGCAGCAACCACTAACTCTTGGAGTGAAGTTGACATAATAGTGTAGAACTAGTTTGCCATTTGCATAGTGGTAAATTATTTCACAAGGTAAACTGCCCGCCATTTTATCCAAACACTAGTGTGTGCAGGTAGGTTTTTCATTTATATTGATGGTTTATATTTTTATGATGTTTTGTACAGTTTTTGTTTTAATTTATGGTAGTGCAATGTATTTTACTGTGCTATATTTTAATTCTGTTGACTGAGCTTGGTCCCCATGTAAGCCACCCCGAGTCCCTTTGGGGAGATGGTGGCGGGATATAAGAATAAAGTAGTATTCTTATAGTAATTGTTTTTAATGTTTTTAAATGGAATGACCACGTTTTAACCATATTCATTCATCAATTTCTTAATTTTTGTAATTTAATGTTTTATCTTTATTTTTAATTATTGTAAGCTTCCTTGGAACTCACTTTGAATGAAGTGGGATAGAAATGTGATTAAATAAATCAGGACATTTATGGAAAAAGGTGCTATTGGAAATGGATGAGCCAGTTAACACTTACAGACACCATAGGATTATAGAATAATTCATGTATACACAAACATATTTATTTACTCATTATTGCTTTTTTCTATCTTGCCCTCTATCTACAGATCTCAAGGTGATAAGCAATAAAAGTAATCTGGCAAATGTAAAACAATGTCAATACAAAACATGACTTTTAAAAAGCTCTGAACATGATCAAGAGGGGAAGAAAATTGACACAGTCAACCAGGCCTCTGATTGGCTGAGAAAGTGAGAAACGCACACAAACTCTCATCATGCCTTGGGAAGAAGCACAGAGTCCCCTTCAATGCTCGTGCCACACAAAATGCTGCTGTGAAAGCAAGTTCCCATTTGTCTCAAGCAGGCACTGTGGGCAGGCTTAAAAAAGGATCCTCAGGGCTTTCTCTTAGCACACTACTGGAATGGAGCCCTGCCAGAAGTAGCCCTGCATCATATGATGGGCTCTGGTGGACTATATCCCAGCTCTGTCCCTGCAGCACTCTCCATGGATCACCCACCAGGTGACAGTTTTAAGACCCATCACAATTTTTTCCCCAACCACCCTCTTTTGAACTAAAAATATCTATAACTACTTTGAAAGCCTAGAAAACTACTTAAGCTGCAAGCATTTGCCTACCCCATTGCATTTAAATGCTGAAAGGGAACAAAGTAAGGTGGGAAAAATGCAAAGGTAAAATCAAGTGTGGTAGCAAAAGGACACACCCAGTTTATAGGAAATCACTTAAAGGGGGGAATTTTAGCCATCCAGTGTTAATCCCCATAAACACTAATGTAGCTGTTCACTCCTCTAAAAATGGAAGAAGGGCTCAAAGGAATATGATGTTGAATTGGTTCAGAATTACATAAGTGACTTTCCTTAAAACCAGGTAACTGCTGAGTTAATCAGAGAAGAGATTTGAGGAGATTACCGATACATAATTTGTGAGGACTAGAAAGTTTCATAAATTTAAATTGAATTTTTAATACCTAGTCATATAAGTAAGAGAGGGAGGAAGAGAGAGATTGGAAATAAAAGCATCCTCACATTCAAAGGATGCCCTTGGCTATTATTGATTTTCTACAAAAAGCTAGCATCTTGCCTTTGTCTATCACAGATGGGCACTTGTCCCGGTTGTCTCATGGCTCACATTGGAGAGAATTATTAAGAATATAGCAAACTTTTCTGTCACAATGATTAAGCTATCTTGTTCAATGCAGTAGGCTGTTTTATAGTACAAAAGTGAAGTAATTGCATTGGCAATGCTATAATCTCCTGGTAGATATTTGAAAGTAGTGAAGAGACCTAATGTTCTCAGAAAAGATATAATAAAACCTGAATCATTACAGTTATATAGAAGGAACGCCTAGGATGGAAACTTGACTTGGCCTCAGAGAAACTGGAGGATGATTACTAATGTAGTAATCATTATACTGGAGGAGTATTTGTACCTCCTTTTCTACATTTCCTTCTATTTTACAGTAAAACATGATAATTTATTATGTTTCCAATTTTCCTAAAAGTTCACCATTTGCCATTCTTTCCTTTTGTTTTGTTGTTTCAATGATTTCAGGATAGAAAATAAAAAATGTTTTTCATAGATACAGGAAGAGAATGAGACATGTACTCATTTTTAGGAATCTAAAGTGCAAAATGGCCAGCTAGTTGGAGAAACAAGGACTGGTGAGAAAGTTTCAGTGGAGACCCCTTTTACCCATGACAACTCTTTCAGGAGTGAAATGCCCCTTTCTGAGGAAAGATTTCTCTCACTTTCTGCTGTCTCACCTCTGTTTTTAACTATGAGTCATTTGCAAAGCAGATGTTTGTAACTCGGAAACTGTCTTTCTCAATTACTTTATCAAACAGTGCACACAAGACTTCTCCATATGTTATATTTATTTCCCAGAGGAATTCCTACCACATATCCCTTATTTTGGCTGTGTTCATCTATGCTATGCTGAACAACCATTTTATAGTATTACTAGGAGAATGCCCAACAATACGCTGTCTTGTGAAGAATCCTCTTACACCTTCAGCAGTTGAATATTTAGCATAGGAAAAAGTGAACTCAGGCCTATTTTTTTTCTTTTATATTATTGACTGGATTTTTCTTTCTTTCTTTGCTTCTGTTGGTTTTCAACTCTCCCTAGGCTTCCAAGCCAAAAAGTAACATATGAAATAACATGGTATTGCATCATAAGCACATGGAATTTGAACAGTAAAATGTGGCACTCATTACTGTATTGAGAAAAGAACAACCATGGAAATCTTCCCATCTGTAACAATCTGTTGTGTCATTCTTGCTAGCAGACAATCTCTTTCAGCAGTCATAAAACCAGTACACAGATCCTGTTTAGTCTCTTTTTAGGCCTTTAAAATGATGATCTTTTTTCCGTAGAGATCTTCTGCATAAGAGTGTTGTTAATAACATCGACTGAGTGGGCACTGTGTATCTCAGATCTTGCACAAATTTTGAGAACATGTGGGGTAAATAGTGAAATAAAAGTGCCAAGTAAACAGTATGTTTTTGTCTGTATCGATGTTAAAGAATATACAGTATATTAGTGTGGTGCATTGGTTAAAGGTATCAGACTAGGATTGGCAGCATTTAGGTCCAAATTCCAACTCAACTATGAAAATAATCTATATGTACCTTAGATTTGTTATAGTAATAAAGTGAGAATTAGAACAAGATATGCTGCCTGTAATTGTATGAGAGCAATCAATACTTTGAAGATAATTCACTATGTTGTTGTTATATTATTGTATTATTGTATTATTTTGAATTACTGGTGTAGTACATTAAGTATGTTATAGGCAAGTACATTCATTAAGATAGTCCTTAACATTTTGTGTTGTATTTGTGTTCTATGATGTCATTCAGTTGGATACAGAATTAGTATCACAGAATTGCTAATCAATACCAGACAAAGAATTAGCATATTTTATCTTTTAATCAATTGTGTGAAGTTCCCATAGTGCAGATTAGAACAGAGCTCTGATTCCCCCTCACCCGATGTTACAGTTGAAATAATGCTAATGCCGATAATGGCTTTTTAAAAGAAAGATCATTCAAAACCTTACTGTGCTTGCTGTGTTGTTCAAAGTATGACTTATTTTAAAGCAATGTATATGTAATAATGAAGCTGCAGGGAGCGAGAATTTACACAAATGCATGCCAATTTTTTTTAAGCCGAAGCAAAATATTAAGAAAACATACTGCCTAATAATAGAACACTAAAGGATAATAATAGCAGCAAGGCAGGTGTGCTCAACCTGCAGCCCTCCAGGTGTTTTGGACTTCAGCTCCCAGAATTCCTGGTCATTGGAACAACTACCTAGCGCTTCTGGGATTTGGAGGCCCAAACACCTGGAGTGCCACAGGTTGTGCAGGCCTACAGTAAGGGATCACATATGTACCATATTTGATATCAACACATCTTAGAATCTTCCCCCACCTTCCCAAGGTGCATTGGGGTCCTCAATAGAGCTGAGATCTCTTTGTGTGTCTAAATTTCATGTCCTAATGTGATTGATTACAGCTATGTTTCTATTGGACAGGTATATAATATAATCAGCGACAATAAATGATGGGTCCCTTATAAATCTGCAGTTCTTGTTAAAAAAACAAGAACCTGCCTATCAACTACTTTGTGTTTGTCATATAAAATATTAGCATTGTAAATGATCCCCTGATAACAAGACTTTCTTAAAGGGTGCAATTCTTAACAATATTAAATTGGTTTTTAAAAACACCTCCACCTGTCTTTAACAGGTGAATAGCTATTTTAGAAGGCTGCCATAGGATCAAAAAATAATGTATTGTTTCTTTCTTTCTTTCTTTCTTTCTTTCTTTCTTACTTCGACTTATTAGTCGCCCTTTCCCGTAGGCTCAGGGCGACTCACATTTGCAGAAGTCATAAAAACAGAGTAAAAACAGAACATGGTTAAAATTGCCACACTTTGATACATGATATGACTTTTAATGCATAATAGATCATTTTTTATTGCTGTAGTTATAGTTGGGTGCAAATGTCTGTTATTTTCAGTGAAAACAGTATTATGAATTGAAGTTCCAAGGCCTGCTTGTACAGAGCTATTATAGGAGAGGACAATAATCAATGCAAGATTTTCTTTGAAAAGCTATGACTATTTTGTATGGCTGGAATGCTGTATGAAAAGAAATGTAAATTGAATGAGATGTAATTGTAAAAACTTGAAGATACTTTTCAAAATTAAGAAAAACTGATGTGTTGTATGCCATGATGACATGCTTTTTAAATATCTTGATTACTTTATTTGTCATAATGACGTTATAGAATTATTGGTTCAATTGTTTTTTTAAAAAAAACACACACACATTTTTTTTTAAAAAACAATAGGTCTGGCTAACACAAGCCTGAAAGAAGTGGTAACAGTCACCTGTTCCAGTTTAATAAAACAAAATCCAAAATCAACAAAAAGAAGGATGCCTTTATTGGCTAGCCAAAGTACACAAATCACATCATGCAAACTTTTGAAGCTCAATGGCTCCTTTATGAGGCACAAATGTTAAAAAAAAATACAGGAGAAGAAAAGAAAAATGGTGATGTTAGAATCACAGGTCTACGTCTTCTACCAGGTTTTGTTTCTCTTGTAGTTCAGTTAGTTGGGCAGGATCTCAGTGCGGGCAAATGCCAGTCCTCTCTTGGCCTTGTGGAAAAAAATGTTTTGTGCTTCAATCACTTATTTTGGAGAAAGATTAAAAAAACACTCATGCCACCATGCTCTTTGCATTAAAATAGTAATGCTTGAATAGGGCTACAAGAAACACAGAACATGATCAAAATACAGTTCCTATAAAGAGGAAAAACTGTAACATCTCTCTTTTTTCTTCTTTCAAAAAAACTGTGGGTGAAGACATGTTTTGTGATTTGCTACCAAAGGGCCTAGGCATTCTTTAATAGGGCCATAATAGAAAAAGTCAGTCTACATATCCTTGATCCAAGAAGCCTTAAGTTCTTTTCCTTTAACTTCTACTACTGATTTGAACATTCAGTCTAGACCTTTGATAAGAAAGCCTATGAGATATTGAGTTCTTGTTCCCAAAATTTTCTATGAAACATTGCATAAACTTTGCAATCTAACTTTCACCGGAACTGGAAAAGTACTAATAGAAATCTTCTTGTTGTTGTTGTTATATTTATTTATACCCCGCTTTATCTCTCTCAAACCTCTCCGTTGACACCCCCTTGTCATGGGACCTTTGACGTGAGAAATGTAGAGAGCAGAACAAAGGACTCTATATAACATTTGTTGACCTCAGGCACATAGCCAGGGGGGGCTAAGGGGGCTTCAGCCCCCCCAATTCTCAGGGTGGTCCGCGAAAAGGCCTTACTGGTACATTATTTAAACTGTTATGTTTATTCATATCATGATCTGATCACCATGCTCAGTATATCCCACATTCATGGGGTTATTGGGATAACAATACAAAAGGTTTGCTAGGGTAGACCCTCTTCCACCCAGTCTCAGCCCCCCGAACCAAACTCAGCCCCGAATCAAAATCCTGGCTACGGCCCTGGTTGACCTCACCAAAGTCTTTGACACTGTGAGCAGAAAAAGTCTGTGGCAGATTCTGGAACGACTAGGATGTCCCCCCAAATTCCTTGAAATGATTATCCTGCTACATGAGGGTTAGCACGGCCAAGTTAAATATGGCGATGCTCTCTCAGAGCCCTTTCTAATAACTAATGGTTGTGTTCTTGCACCAACTCTATTTACAATCTTCTTCAGCATGATGCTCCAAAGGGCTACGGCAGATCTCGAAGAAGAAGACAGCATGTATATATGCTGTCGTACTGATGGCATCTTGTTCAATTTAAGCCATCTGAGGGCTCGCACTAAGACTCTAAACTATCTAGTGCATGAGCTGCTTTTAGCAGACTATGCTGCCCTTGTCACCCATTCAGAAGCAGCCCTGCAGCGCCTAACATCTTGCTTTGCAACAGCTGCAGAGCTGTTTGTGCTGGAAGTCAGCCGGAAGAAAACAGAAGTTCTCTACCAGCCCGCACCACAGGAAGAACACCATCATCCCCATGGCAACATAGGCAAATCTGTGCTTAAGTCCGTTCAGCAGTTCACCTACCTGGGAAGCATCATCTCTTCAGATGCCAAGATTGATAAAGAGATAGATCACAGATTAGCAAAGGCATATAGTGCATTTGGAAGGCTTCACAAAAGAGTCTGGAGCAACAAGCACCTGAGGCAAAGCACCAAAATCAGTGTGTACAGAGCTATCATACTGTCTATTCTCCTTTATGGTCTGAAACATGGGTCACCTATCGCCAACACCTATGACTCCTCAAATGCTTTCATTAGCGCTGTCTTCGCTCAATCCTAAATGTACACTGGATTGACTATGACGAATGTTGCTGTCCTTGAGCAAGCAGGGATCACCAGCATTGAGGCCATGCTATTGAATACTCAGCTGTGCTGGGCAGGGCATGTCTCTAGGATGGAGGACCACCTCCTCCCAAAGATACTACTCTATGGTGAAGTCGCCACAGGTCAGCACAAGAGAGGCACCCCCAAAAAGAGATATAAGATCTCCCTGAAACAGCATCTTAGGCTCAGCCAGATTGATCACCAACAGTGGTCCACCCTGGCCTCACATTGGGAGGAATGGAGACGCGCTATCCACAATGCTGCGGCCTCTTTCGAGAAGACATGCCAAAGCGTCTCAAAGAGGAACACCAACGCAGAAAGAACCACAACTTGGAAACAACATCACCCAAGGAGACTTTCTGCTGTGCTTTCTGCAACCAGACTTGCTTATCTCAGATTGGCCTTTTTAGTCATCAACGCACTTGTAAAAAGCGTGGGATGAGGCCTTCCTAAGAATCTTCATTCGCGAAGTAATGCCCAACTGAGACTCAAAACGGCTTAACATAAAAACAGTAGCATATAATTTAAAATATATAAATATGCAAACATTAAAACAGAATTAAATGAAACCGTATTTGAAAATTCACAGTTAAAATCCATTGAAACATTCAAAGTTAATAGCATCCCCATTAGATCTGGGGGGATGCCATTTCTGTGGCTTGAACTATGTAAGTCAATGGTTCTCAACCTGTGGCTCCCCAGATGTTTTGGCCTAAAACTCTCAGAAATCCCAGCCTCTTTACCAGCTGTTATAGGGTCATCGTAATTTAAACTTATTGATTTCACAAAGATTCTTGGTATTGCTTTAGTTCTGACTGTTGTTATTCTGCTACTTCCAAAAAGAAGTGGTCAATGAATGAAGAATGCCATCACCTACTACCTCCATCTAACCACTCTTTCCCTTCTTACATCAATGTGTTTCATTAAAAACAAGTCTATGCACTCTTCAGGACACTTGCCTTTGTATATAAGGAAATATATACCTTTTAAGTGCTCTTTTTTTAACATTACTAGGTCAATTTTTTCCCCTTAAATATGACCTGGTATTACAATAATATTGTTGCGTATATGATCTGCAGGTTTTACTTCCTTTAGAAGACTCGATCCTGAAGGTGGAACACCAAGCAAAAATGGGGGCAGTCACTTGTAGTGCAAGTTGAGGAAAAAACAAGGGGTTTTTTTTTGCATATTTTTGAAATGTTTCTTAATGTCAATAAAACTAAGAATATATTAATTAAACTGAATAATGAGATATATTGCTGCTTGAAAGTTTTGTTTTGTTGATTATCTCCAGTAGAAGGATCTTCTTATATAGGAGAAACAGTGCATGACAGAAAATGTATTTGCTCCTATGTCCTTTACTAGGTACCCAGAACCTTATACAGCCTACTTTCTACAAGGCAGTGATCCAGAATTTGCTGTATGGCCTCAGGCTGGCGAACTGCTCCCACTTGACACACCAGGCACCTGTATAACTGTTGGATTCAAGCCCAGAATGTACAGCAAGAAACATAAAGCAACATTAGTAATACAGGTAAAACATTGTGATTCTTGATAGCCTGCTTTATTGTAGTAAGCTTGTAGACTTACAGATACCCAGTCTTAAATAAACACTAAGGTTTTTTCTTCCTAGTGAAATTAACCAGTTTTGCCATAAGAAAGCATCTAACGTTGGGCATATCTGCATGAGTGTTTAACCCTGAAGGAGGGGTGGGCAAATCAGCTCTACATGATGCATGGAGGTGATTCGGATTTATGTGGGCCAAAGCCACTTAATACAGTCTTGAATCATGCTAAGAAAAGTTGTGGATTGCTCTGGATTTTACTTAGATAGTTGGGCCAGCTCCAATACAAAAGCAGAAATTTACTGTTTACACAGCTCTCCCAATTATCTTGACCCTTTTTCTCATCATTTCAGTGACCACTAGCTGGTGACTGTCACTAATCAACTGGAGGGATCTTGACCAGGGTGCAAGAGCAATCAGAGAGGGAGGGGGGAAGGAGGGGGCAATTTCTTCTTCCCCCGCTTTCCTCGGCCACATTGCTCTGTCACTCGAGCAACAGCACTCCAGTCAACAAATGACCACCACTAGGCATTTCATGGCTGGTCACTGCCACTACGGTGAGAATGGAAAAGGAGGATGGTAAGGAATATATGCAGATTTAAGGTTGAATTCATGCTATTTATTTATTTCAAATATTTATATCCCGTCCTTCTCACACACACACTTCGGGGGGAGGGGCGTCTCAAGGCGGCTTACAACCAGCAACCATTAGATGCCAACAACAAAAAACAAAACAAAAGCAATATAATGACAGATTAAACATTAGATAAAGCATTAAATTATAAAATATCCATTAAAACATTATAAATGCAACCAAGTCCAAATCTAACTCAGCATCCAGAGTCTCAGTCTGAGGCACTACTTTACTTGCTATGGTGCAATGCTGTGGAATTATGGGAAATGTACTTTTACAAGGTCTTTGGTCTTCTCTGCTAGTGCTGGTGCCTCATCAAACTGGTTAAATTATTTAATATTTTTATTTTCATATATTGTTAACAGTTTGAGTGTGTTTCAAATATACTGTATACTACTTATAGATATACTACTGTCGTTACCAACAAATATTACTGCTAATAAGAAAAAGACATAAAGCAAGTGTGGGCTACCTGTATTCTTATACATCTGAAAATACAACTCCCAAAAACCTTTTCAGGATAAGCAGTTGTGATGAATGATTGACGTCACAGTATAGTATTATCTGCAGAATCAAACAGTTCACTTTCTTGTCCAATATTGCAGTTTAGCTATTTCAGATAGTGTTGCAGTATTCTTACATCTTAATTGGAAGATTCTTTTTACAGACTTCAGATTAAAAGCAGCAGTTATAAATTTATACATATTTTTGCATAGCCAAAGGCAGTGATATATAAGATACTTCATAAATATTCATTGCCAGATTTAAAACTTAGCAAGTTGGTGCAGTTTATGTTTAGATGGTGCTAAAATATAGCTATAGCTTAAATCCTCATCCCATGGATAAAAATACAAGGCTGATTTTAAAAGAAAGTTTATGAGCAAGAATGCTTTCTTAGTAGCTTTTTTATATGTGCTTCATTCTAAATTGCACCAACTACTTAAGAGCTTTTGTTTGACTTTTATAATGTCCAATGAATCCTGCTGACTATAAACATTAAATGACTTTTAAAAGAAACAAACAATATACAGTAAGAATCAATATGAATAGTTTGACCTTGTGCAGGAGTTAATAATGCAGTTACAGTCATTTGTGGTTTGGATTTTGCAGATTTGATTATTTAATTTAAAACATTCTCTTTAGAAATCTCTAGGTTCTCCAGTGTGAGTCTATGATCAATTTCCTCCAGTCAAGCTAGAGCAGTGTTTTCCAACATTTTTTGAGCTGAGGCACACTTTTAACATTTAAAAAATCCTGGGGCACACCACCAACCAAAACAACACAAAATGACACTCTGAGGCAGAGAGTTCTACTGCTGAACAGCTCTCACAGTCAGGAAGTTATTCCTAATGTTCACCCTCTTACACAGACATGCTTCCCTGGGATGCTTGCTTTTCTGCCTGTACTACTGCTGCTGCTGCTGCTGCTGCTGCTGCTTCTCTCTCTCTCTCTCTCTCTCTCTAAATGTAATGTTCATTTGTGAGATTAACATAACTCAAAATCCATTGGACAAATTGCTGCCAAATTTGGCCACAAAACACACTAATACTAACCCAAGGAGAGAACATCAGTCAAAAAATTGATTTTGTCATTTGGGAGTTGTAGTTGCTGGGATTTATAGTTACCACACAATCAAAGAGCATTCTGAACTCCACCAATTATGGAATGGAATCAAACTTCCCACACAAAACTCCCATAACCAAGAGAAAATACTATAAGAGTTTGGTGGGCATTGACCTTGAGTTTTGGAGTTGTAGTTCACCTATATCCAGAGAGCACTGTGGACTCAAACAATATTGAATCAGGACCAAAGTTGGCATGAATACTTAATATGCCCAAAAGTAAACACAGCTGGAGTTTGGGGAAAATAGACCTTGACATCTGGGAGTTACAGTTTCTGGGATTTATAGTTCGCATACAATCAAAGAAGCAACCCCCGCCTGTCCCTCAGCACCCTTGCCAGTGGCAGGAGCACGGGGAAGGTGAGGAGGCCTCAGGTGAGGCCTGTCCCCCAGCACCCTTGCCTCAGCAGGAGCACAGGGAGGCCAGCGAGGCCAGCCGGGAAGCAACCCCGCCTGTCCCCAGCACCCTTGCCGGCGGCAGGAGCACGGGGAAGGCGAGGGAGGCCTCCAGCGAGGCTGGCCTCGCAAGAAGCAACCCGTGCCTGTCCCCCAGCACCCTTGCCGGTGGCAGGAGCGCGGGGAAGGCGAAGGAGGTGTCCAGCGAGGCCGGCCTCATGTGAAGCAACCCCTGCCTGTCCCCCAGCACCCTTGCCGGCGGCAGGAGCATGGGGAAGGTGAAGAGAAGGGCCTGTTCCCTGCGGGGAGCCATTCTTCTGGTTCCCGGCTCTGCCGGGCTGAGCCGGGAGAGGGGCTCCCCGAGGTGCCCAGGTTCCCGCCTCCTCCTCCTTCGGAAGTGAGCTCACTTCCAGAGGAGGAGGAGGAGGAGGAGAGTGTCGCCCGGCCCCTCTCCTCCTGAGCCTCCCCTGCCTCTCTAGGTCCTAGAGAGGGTTGGGTTTCCCAACCGCTCACCCGTGATCAGCTAGTGTGCTGCGGGAAAACCTCGGAGGGGGAAGAAAGGCAGGGGGAAGAGGTTTTCTTGCAGCACACCAGCTGATCCCAAAAGGCACACTGGTGTGCCGAGGAGCACCGGTTGAGAAAGACTGAGCTAGAGGACTGAGTAGGAGGTTCAATACAGGATCTCCAGTAAGAGAATTCTCTAACATTTAGTTGAAATCTATTGTCATTAATGTAATATACCTTGTTTGACCCTCTGAAGCAGCAGGGAATAAACAGGCACTCTCCATTTTTGGCAGTCATTGAGGTATCAAAAGAGTATGTGATAACCTAATGTGCAACAGCTGTTGAAATTGTCATTTTTGGCAAACATTTGGAAATTCGAGTTTTTCCATAGTGTTATAAAACTATGTCCTCTATCAATTATCCACTGTGCTCAAAACACATTACGTCAACATTAAAACCATACTAAGTATACACTATCTAGTGTGTTGGTTTTTTTCTTCAATTCAAGCTTATATACTTCCTGAAGCCTTGCCATGGACCTTCAAGTTGTCAGTTGATCCCTGGATAGGAATCCCTGATGAGGATTCTTTCAGTTTCATGGCAGCACTGGAAGAGTTGAGAAGTAGATATGCTTGCAGTTTATACAACTTTTTCTCATATAGCTTAACCATTATACCCATACTCCTATATAATAATGAATGGCTGTGAGCCAGCTACAATTGGCTAGAGCAATAAGGAGATGACTGCCTAGCACTCACATTAATGGATAAAAATTCCAGATCAGAACGGCTGAATTTGGAGGATACTACTGCTCAATAATCTTTTTAAAAATTTTAAATGATATGGGGATCAAAAAAGAAAGCTTCTTTAACCTATGTAAAATATGTCTACAGAAATTAGTTCATATGGTATCTTTATTCCGAGTTTTTATAGCTCCCAAACAGGGTGTTTATTTCTATTGAATTTAATGAACTAAAGGTCTTTTGGAGAGACACCACTATCACTGGCATCATTTTACAATTAATACATTGTGATGTCACATTTAATTTAAAGTTTACATGGTTTGGGTCCAAGTTACCTACAGTATTGCCTTCTCCCATACAATCAGCTCTGAACACTTGGGTCCTATAACAGCCACTCCAACCTGTCAGAACCCAACTGGCAAGAGTCACCCAAAGGACCTTTTCATCAGCTGCTCCAAGACTGTGAAATGACCTGCTAGAAGAAATTTGGCAGCTATATCAGTTGTCAGAATTTAAGACACAATTGAAGACCTATCTCTTCCCACAGGCCTACCAGGCCAATTTTAAGTTGTAAATTTTAATTTGCATTTCAGCAGTGGATTTTACCTTGTAGCTTAACTCTTGTATGTCATTTAATAATGTTTTATCTCTTGTTTTAATGATGTTGCATCCCGCATTGAGCAACAGAGCGAGGAGGGTAATAAATTCATTATTATCATGATTTTGGGGGTTTTATAGAAAAGAGAGAGCTTCTTATATACCCTTGAGACAGAATAACTTGTCCATATAGAGGAGAATCTATGAGGATTTTTTTTAATGCTGATGAGGAGAGCATGGCTGTTTTCTGCCAGCAATAAAACCTCTTCCTATAAGACATAACCATATGTCACATTAACTCCAGGAATACGTTTTACAATATGAAATTCTCTGAGCCTCTGAGGTCAAGTGAGCCATCTTGTGACATCAGTAGAAAAATGTACTTCACCCAAATTGCACACTAAAAGCTGATGCTGTTTATTTTAAGCATCTCTATTAATCCCTGCAGTACAAATAAAGCCAGTAACCCATTTGTTATTTTTGTTTATTTCCTACTGTGAAATAATTCCCTCAAAACCGCATCTGAAACAGTTGCACATTAACAAGAGTTGAGATCACCTAGGGCGCTAGACAGTATACATATTTCAAACATGCTGCTCTTCATAAAATGAAATGGTCTCTCTTCCTTATTATGCATGGCAATATATTTTTTCAGTCCAGTACAATTCCAATAATGCAGTTGTTTTGAGGCACCCCCTCTGTGGAAAATAGTCAATGACCCCATTACTCAGACTGTGGTAGATACGTTTCGCATTAATAGACCATGAACACATCTATTGACATTTGTTGTTTGTTTTTTCAGACAGCAGCAATGCAGTGGATGTATGAGATCAATGGCTTGCCTCCCCAGACTGTGCCCCCCACTTCACCAGCAAAAGTTGATTGCCGCCATCCATTTATGAAATCTGCAACAGTGAAACAACGCAACTACGTTCGTGAAAATATGAAACTATTATCCACTGGTGCGTCATCCACTATTAAAGGAGCTCCTCTCATGCTTAGAGGAAAATGAAACTCCTATATATTTCATTTATACAGAAGTCTATTTTGTGGTACAGATCTCTCTGCTAGTTCTACGTACACATCTATATATAGAGTGCATTGTAAAACAATAAATTTGATAGCAAATGCCAGCAATTCAGCGTATCATTTTTGTTACATCTATCTAGAAGAACACAGTGAATAATTTAGCTGTACTTTCTATTTCTTCACCAGTAGACAAGGGCTAAGTTCTTTAAAAACCTTAACATCAAGATAGCACTGCACCAGTTTTTAGAATAACACTAAATCATAAGAAGATGGCTAAGCATAGAATACTGCTGTAGTGCAAATCACAAATTGGTGTTGCTGAAGCTAAAACAGGCACAGAAAAAATGGCTATGCAATATTTTATGTTGGTGCACATCATTGCTAAATGAACTTCCTGCACGTATCATTACATTGATTTTTCTAACACCAACACAATAATTTGCTTGTTGTGTTTCTGCATCCCAAAATTGAACTTTCTCAAGATGTTTTGCTACTCTGTGAGATTCTGAGAATTTTGGTAACTTCTAAAAATGCTCACTGATATTCTACATCAGACACTCGGTTATGTATGCATAATTCAATAATCCTGCCTGACCCACATACATGTCCCCAGTCCACATTAACCAGCAATTGCCAGATAGGCTAAGTATGTATATCTCATGATACCTGCTCTATACCGATTGCACTGGCTTCCGGTCGAGTTCCGTATTACTCACAAGGTGCTGGTATTAACCTTCAAGGCCTTGCATGGCCAGGGGCCGGCGTACCTATGGGAACACCTTTCTCCTTGTTCAACCCTGGAGATCACCACACTCAGACCATCAGAATTTATTACAGATCCCTGGCCCTAAGGAAGCCCATCTGACATCAACCCAGCATAGAGCTTTTTTGGTGATCGCTCTATCACTGGAATGCTCTCCCTCCCTACATCAGAGCTACCCATGATTTAAAAGATTTTCACATGGCTTGTAAAACATGGCTGTTTGAGAGGGTGTTCAGCTAAGAAACTGTTTTAGATTGTTTAAATTGTTTAGATGTTTTAGGTATTTAGTTGCGTGTTCTAATTTAAATTGCCCAGAGCCATCTGGGATGGGCGATTAATAAATCTCAAAATAAATAAATAAATAAATAAAAATGATTGGAGTGTAAGGAAGATTATGTTTCCAATCACATCCTGCCAGTGAATGAAGCTGCAACAATCAAAAGCAAGGCTCCTGTTGAAAATCCTTGTCACAACTTCTTTTGCCAGTAGGAGAGGCTGGGGATGTAAGCATCTTTGCATCCTGATTTCCCGTTGAACAGATACTATTTCCACGATCCAGTTACTGGGAGCTGTAGCAGTTTAGGGGACAGATACAAAACTTTACAGTAAAACTATGTACTCTTAGGCCCCTTGTACACACCGCTGTATAAAATCCACATTGAACTGGATTATATGGCAGTTCAAAGCAGATCTTGAGGATCATCTGCCTTGATATTCTGGGTTATATGACTGGGTTGAAGAGCCCTTAGAGAATATGGAACAGTTATGGATCTGTAGCTTTAGGTTATGAGTCTGTAACGGCAACACTGGATGCTAGCCAGCCACTACTTTTTGCTCTCTTTTAGCATTTTACTTTTTCTGAAGTAACCCTAAGAATCGCAAATTTTAAAAAGTTGTTTCATGCATTGCAAACAGCAAGGGCACTTGGCAAGGCATGCCCTGCAGGAGGCATTTACAATACTGATGATGTGGAACTGGTGGAGGCTACTGATTTACTGTCTCTGCTGTGTCAGCTTCATTGGCAGGAGTACAGTAAAATTATATCAATAGCACAAGTACTGATGAATTCTGGCAGAGCTATACTTGGCAAAGAAACTGAGAAAGATGCTGTAAGAGACACTTGTATTCATTCAGTCATGGAGGCCATTGGGATCTGGGTCAGCTCCCAACATACATTAAAGCATTCAACAAGTGGCAGTTTCTTACTGTAAGATGTCCATTATAATGAATAGACAGTATTTGATGTAGTGAAATTTAGATATATGTCCCTATGCAGCAATTCTAATCACAGGAAACACCAAAGTTGTGATCTGAAACTTTGTATATTGAAATTGTCGTTGGGCTGACAGTCTGTTTATTCATTTGATTTGATACCCCTTGGAAACATGCCAACCACAACACAACCCTGCTAGTCCAAGCAGATTACAGTATAAGTATAGGTTCAAATGCCTCAAAATGACGTCTCCTCTTTATGGCCTCCTTCTGTTCACACATTTTCATTTTAGTACTCCCATGTTGGGAGGTTGAAAGGGAGCAAATTGTTATGGTGAAGAATAAGTAAAGGTAAAGGTTTCCCCTGACTCTGGGGGGTGGTGCTCGTCTCCATTTCTAAGCCGAAGAGCTGACATTGTCCGTAGATATCTCTAAGGCCATGTCGCTGACATGACTGCATGGAGCACTGTTACCTTCTTGCCAGAGCAGTACGTATTGATCTACTAACATTTGCATGGTTTTGAACTGCTAGGTTGACAGAAGATGGGGCTAACAGCAGAGGCTCATCCTGCTCCCCAGCTTTGAACCACTAACTTTTCGATCAGTAAGTTAAGCAGCTCTGTGGTTTAATCTGCTGTGCCACTGGGAGCTCCATACTAATATACTAATGCTAGGGAACAGTTTGATGCCCCAAGTAAGGGAGATATTTTATTCTGTTCATTCCACTAAAGCATTCCCATGAAATAGTAAGTTTGGCTAAGGCAAGATTTTTTTTCCAGTAGATAGTAATTGAACACTCAATTGTCAAGGAATCATGGACTTTGTCAAGGATATTGGACAAGGTAGTGTTTTCCTTCCAATTCCCCTGCACTATTACTCAAAAAGTCTAGCACTTGCTTCCAAGTTGGTTCTGTTCCTTTTTCAAGAAGGAGGTCCATTCCACAGTGATCCCCTATGCAATTTTGGAGTTCTGTACTTCTTACATCAGTGTTTACTATATAGCACAGTTGATGGTGAGAGAACCTGGGACTCCAACATCTGCATTTGAATACTTTACATTTTCAGTTTTCTCGTGCTCTTGTAATGCAACTTCAGTTCTTGGTTCTAGTTTTCTCTTGGAGTGGGGAGTGTGCCAAGGTGAGGTATGAAATGCAGCCCCACAGATCTCATGTGATCTCCAAGGTTGTTCTTGCAGCCCCCAGGATGCCAACTATTTTTGAGGAAACTGACCTCAAATGTCCCCTCCCAAAAGTAGGGGGACATTTTTGCCATTTTTTCCCTCAGGTTATTTTAGGCATAATGGAGGCTCTTTTTAAACTTGGATCAAAAACAGCCCACAAGTGTTAAAAAAAGTTGTTAAAAGTGGCCTGTGTTGGGGGAGGGGGGAATTTGTAAAAAGAAAATCCATTCTTTTTCAGGGTAGAAACTGTTCCAAAGTTTAGCAAGGGCAAATACAGAATGTTGTCGAGATGTGGAATCTGCTTCAATATTTCTATTCAGCATCTTACTTCAGTCTTTAAATGGTTAACAAATGCATTTACTCTGCATGTTTAGTTTTGAATTCTGCTGCAATTAATCTTTGTGAGTATATTCTGCACGTTACTACCCCATATCTGCACTGGAGCAGCAGAAGTTATCATCAGAAGATGTTTGGAATTCCCCAGTCTTACTTAGAAGCAATCTTGACTAGGATAAAATCATAGCAAAGAAAATGTAAATCAATGGCCATGATGCAGTGGACTTTTAACACAGTATAAACAAATGCCAGTAGAGTTATAACTGATGCAACAGTTACATTACTGATGGTACAACAACTTTACAGCTTGAAAACACCCATTGTGGAATAGCTTATTGTGTCCTGTAAGTGAAAGGGTTCATGTTAGCTTGTGGAATGAAAAACACACAAGGGATTGCTCTTATGCAACCTCTGAGAAAGCATGACCACATGCATATTGTTGTTATCTACCTTCAAGTCATTTACAACTTATTGTGATCTTAAGGTAAATCTATCCTAGACTTTTCTTGGTGATATATGTTCCAAGATGGTTTACCATTACTTCTCCCTAGAACTGAGAGTATGTTACATAACCAACTCACTCAGTGGATTTCCATGGATAAGCAAGGATTTGAATCTTGGTCTTTCAGAGTCCTAGTCAAACACTTAAACCACTATATATTTATTCACAACTATATATTTATTCTAATATAAAACACAAACATCATTCTGACTTATAGTCATTTTACTGCAATTTAGTTTTTTTATATAAAAAATGGTTGCAAATCTGTATGACCAGTGAATTAGAACTTTGTTTGTTTGCTTCTCCAATGTATGCAAGAAAAATAATAGAAGTTGAAACATTTCAGTAAGTCTAGAACATGTAAACCTAACATTTCAAATATGAAAGATAAATACCCTAGCCGTTTCTTGGCATTCATCTGCCTGCTAGATATTTAATGATTGCATTTATCCCTGCAGTGACTTCTGGTTCTGAAATAAATGGCTGAACAGTGTCTTAGTGCTGACACAGATCACAGTTTGTTGCTAATGGAATGTTAACTGCTTTTTAAATAACTCTGAATAAATCTGCTGATCCATAAAAGATTCATCAGAAAGGAATTCATTTCATCTCTTGGCTCTCTTGCCATCTCTGACATAAAACATATTCTTCCATAGTTGACTTTACTCCAGGCATTGTAATGCCAATAGCAGCACCCGGCTGGTAATAAGACATTCTAATAGGAAGACTGGGATACATTAGTAGCATCATAAAGGGCAGATGATCCCTGTGAAGGGCAGATCATATCTTTCCGAAGGTGAGACAGAAAAGAGGTTCGCTGCACACAGCATTTTCCTTGGTGCAAGGTTATGTCGAATTCCATAGGCTTTTGTGAATATAAAAGACAGAAAAAGCAACATTTCAGAGAAATTTACATTGAAACCAAATGAAATTTGTCGGAGAAGGGGATGATGTGAGTTGTAATCCTCTGCTCTGCACAGTGGAAGTTGTGCGTGGATAGACTTAGTATGCTCTGGCTGACTGACTTAGTATGCTCCAGTTCTTTTTCCCCGCACAGGCGACAACATATGCAAGATAAATAGACAGCCTTTCTTGCCAAAAACGGCAGGAAACTTTTATCTTTTATTGTCCAGTTTCTTGCAAAAACTTTAAACAAAAACATTCAGCATTTTGCTTCAACAAAACTTGCTGAAACTCCAGCTTCAATAATGGCAAAAACTGAAACAGTAGATAAAGGCAAAAAAAACAAACAAAATGTTGCTCTGCTGCTTCTGCCAAGAAGCTACTTATTGTTCAAGCAAAACAGTGAAGCCATTTATAGCAGATTCATATAGATAATATGCTGCTGCTGCTTCCAGCTCTCTCCCAAAAATGTTGTAAGCAATCCAGAAGCATATTCAGCTTTTCTTGCCCCGATATGAGCAGGACAGACAATATTATTGATTTATTTATTATTCAAACTTGTATGCCGCCACTCCCTGAGGGCTCGGAGTGGCTCACAACATCCGTTAAAACACATCATATTACAGAAAATTTAGCAATTTGTTAAAAACAAAGCTAAGATTCAAAGGCCAGCCAGAAAGGATGGGTCTTACAGGCCCTGCGGAATGCTGACAAGTCTCTTGATTGCACAATGGGCAACATGGGGAAATTATAGCCCCAAGACTCTGCCCACCTAATTAGCCCAGGTGGGTCTGGTTAATTAGCTGTACTCAGAACTTGCACCTAACTGTAAAACTACACAGGCTTGGAATTTCTTACACTCAAGTATACAGCAACACAAACCCCATTTACTCACAAGTATACCCAAGTAACAAAACACTCATTTCTTTTTCTTTACATGGATTTTTACAAATCCCAACAAAATTAAGGCTGGTACAGTCCTGAACCATTTAGTAAATCTAGCTGTATAAATATCCTTATCCTTTCAGAAACAATATTCAGTTTGTGCTTATGATGGTTATAGACACACAAATTCATGTGACACTAAATGGGGAGACACTTGTTTACTGGTTATATACAGTATTTTAAAAAAATCTTTTGAATACTGTTGCATTGTGATTTCCCTAAAGAGATGTGAATGAACACATTTGAAAGCAAGATGCCACTTGCAAACATTATGTTACAGGATTGGTAGAGCTACATCTGTTTCTGGTTTCTGATGTGCTAAGAAACATGCAAGTATCTCTGCAGTGTCATTGGAGTGTTGGGAAACTGTATTGACAACAGGCAGGTCATCATGTTAGTGCGTTATCCACTCTGAAAGAACATTGGTGCTGCCATTTTAAAATACAGTAACAACAACAACAAAAACACTTTATTTATATTCCACCCTTCTCACCCCGAAGGGGACTCAGGGTGGATCACAGTACACATACACAACAAACATTCAATGCTGCTTTTGTATAGACAATACACAGACAGAACAGAAGGAGGTGTGTTGTTTTGACTCAATCCAGCTGTTTTGATGCTGTTGCTCCATCCTCTATGATGAAGAGCCATCTGGACTTCCTCCTTCCTTTTGGTCGCCCAGCATTTTCTGATCTTTTTTCTTTATGGCATCGTAAAACACCTCCCCCACTTTTAACAGTACCTAATTTATTTAATTACAGCTAAAGTTGTTTTCGAACCGCTTAGCTAAACAGTGAGCAGGGCTGAATGTCGGCAGCTCATGCTGACCTGAGGCTTCGAACTTGCAACCTTTCGGTTGGTAGATCTTATAACTGTTGATGATTTACCAGCTATGCTAAACCTCCATTGTGTCCAGGGGGAGGGAGTACCTATGGTTTCACCTATCTACACCCTATAAAACTGTCTTCTCTAGGAATTTTCTAAGTTTCCTGGTAGTTCTATGGCATGTTGCCACTGGAAGTTATCATTGAGTGGCCCTAGGGGACCTAGCAAATTCCTAGAGAAGATATAGGAATTTTCCAGGTCATCCACAGTCACTGTATGATAACTTTCAGCAGAAGTAATTACTTTCAGTGAGGTTTGCTATTCACATTGCCATTTTTCTGCATTAAGGTCAGAAATGTCTCTTCATGGATACAAGTGGCAGGGGGTCACAAGCATACTGTATATACTTTTAGCATAGGTTGTTATCTTGGATGCTTCTGAGTACATTCAGAATAATCCAAGAGAAATGTGCAATCAAGACATTTGAACCCACAAAACTATGTTCATCAGAAAGAGTAGTATCAGCAAAGATAGGGCAACATTCTGAACAATCAAAAATGCGACAGAGTATACTAATACAGAGCTGTGAAATGCAAAGCCATTGGCATGCGTACTCTGTCTTTCTAATATGCTAGGTTTGATCATCCTAATGAAAACATATTTTAGACTGGATTTCTCCCCCCTCCCCTGTTTTTCAGATGATCTTACTTTTTTTAAAAAAACGTCATGCTTTCTGATATCAAATTAAAATATAACTGAGCAAGTAATATGTTCCAGAGATCTCAGGGCACAACAACAAAAACAAAAGCTAAAAAGAATGTAAAAAAACTTCTAGCCAAGCATTTATAAAAAATATGTTTCCCCTGTTCTCTAAATACTCAATGAAGGTGAAGGGGAAGAGTTTTTCTTGCTCCTGGGAGGAAATAAAAAGAAGCTAGCGAAATATGATTTCAGCAGTTTAGGGCACTAAAAGCAAACATTTTGATGTGGTAGGAGTTGGAGGTGGAAAAAATGAAGTTGGAACAAAAAAATAGTTCACAGTGAGAAGAGGAGTCATAAAACAAGAAAGCCTGGGAGAGTTCTTGAGCAAGAGGATTTTTATATTGTGGTGCAGTAACCTACAGCTCTTCTTTCTATTTTGTTCCAACCTCTTGTACCAAAATATTTCTGTAAAATAAGTAGAGCCCAGAAACATATATACGTTGTTAGTTGAGGTATCCTGTATTCAGAAACGTATGATGAATAAGTGAATAAAGGTCCACAGCATCCATGCTTCCCCACAAAGGTATCCCGGTCCCACACAAGAAGAGCAAATATTCTCTCCCTCATTAGAATACCAGATAAATGGAATTCATGGTTTGATCAGCTTTGATTATAGTAATTTTTAAGCAGGTATGTAAATCATTGGGTTCTTGAATCCTCAATTTAATTTTTATATGCAATGGCAAGTAATTACATTTTTCCTTCCCATTGTGGCTGGAAAAAAATTATTCCACAGTATTCTATCTGTATTTGAATATCCTAAAGTGTTGCGGAGAAATTATTGTATGGAAAAAAACACGAGAATCTTTCGTAAGAGAATATGTCATGTAACCACACAATGCTATAGCTACATCTCTGACATGATATATACTGATTGTAGTGACTTGTGATGATGCACATCAAGGTGTCTTGCACATTTTCCCATTGCACAACAGAACACATGTTATATGATGCCCATTTCCCAATAGGGCATGACTTTACAAAGGACATGTTCCTGATTCTGATTGTGCAATGGTCCTGAAGATGTAGCTACTATTCTGCTGCTCTTCTGAGAATATGAATATGGCATATAACTACAAGTCACCTTTATGTACTCGCAAGTCAGTTTGCGCTAGCATAAATATCCTAATGGGATGCCTTTTCTGGTATTCTCTGTGCAGAACACTCATTTTCACTTCATAAAAATACCCTCCACTTTAAGTAAAAATATATTTCTGTTTTTCTTTGCAGACTAATTTTGCCACAATACTTTAAGCCAAGTTCTGTAAAATGTACAATATTCTCACTGAACAACCCCCCCCCCCTTTTTCCAACTGGGGATCAATAATTGCAAACAATGGCCTAAACATGTATTGCCAAAGGCTTTCATGGCCGGAATCATTGGGTTGTTGTAAGTTTTTCAGGCTCTATGGCCATGTTCCAGAAGCATTCTTTCCTGACATTTTGCCTACATCTATAGCAGGCATCCTCAGAGGTTGTGAAGTCTATTGGAAACTAGGAAAATTGGATTTAAATATCTGTGGAATGTCCAGAGTGGGAGAAAGAACTCTTGTCTGTTGGAGGTAGGTTTGAATGATTCAGTTAGCCATCTTGATTAGCATTTAATGGCCTAGGAGTTTCAAGGTGTGGCTTCTTACTCCCTGGGGGAATTACAACAGTAAATAAAGAACAACACTAAAAAAACAGGGGAACTCCAGACAAGAAACAATCAGGGACAGCTAATCACCTCCCAACAAAGGATTCCCCCAGGCAGTAAGACAAATAGTCTACTATAGCTTCAATTAACCATCAGAATGCCAGAAAAGGTATAGTAAAAGAAAAAAGAAATTTTATGGGCTGGATATTATCTGAAATATCTTGAGACCCTATGCAGCAGTTACAGCATACTCTGCACCTTTTCATTCTAGTCCAATAGATTATCATCTCCTCATGGGTTTAGCAGTGGCAGATTTACAAGGGCTAGTTAAACAATTAAAATATATCTTTTAGAGGGTATGGTGTAGGCTATGCACACAAAAAATGTATCAGTATCCTCTGGAGGCAAGCATTGCACATAGGTAGATCATGTTGGCTTTTCCTAATTTGTGAAACTACAGGATTAAATAATTGTCAAGGTTATAGAAGATTAATCAAGAGAACAGGAAATGCTGGCTGGTGCTAAAGGACACTAAGGTCAGACACAGACATCTGCTGGGATGTTTGCTGTCAGAGATAGAGATCTCTTTGTATTGCTAAGGATAAGAGAAAGTTAGAGAGGAAATGAAGGAAACGTCTGAAAGAACCTTTGGTAAATGTCCTTGAAGAAAGAATCATTAAAGGGCATGTGCCTACCTCCAAGTGTTACTTATATAATAATTAAGATGGTTTAAGAGGAAAAGTTACCAGGTGGACTATTTCACAGGAAAGCAAAATTATCAGTTCTTGTGGCAGAATATCATCACCCTATAATGGAAATGTCACAATCTGGGAAGATACATTTGTTTCCACACTTAACAGGCATCAGCCTTGTCCATTAAATCTAGTGGGGCAGAGCGTAGAGCTAAGGGGTAAGGGGGGGGCATATTTTGTATTTCTACCATGTGCTCCTTAAGACCTGAACATTATTTTTCTTTAAAGAAAATTAATACTATCTATGAGATAATTCCTTAATTCCTGTTGGATCTGCCAACCAGCAAATTGTGGTGAAGATGAAGCAGAAATTCCCTTACACTTACTAGGGATTCCTCATATACATGAATTACTGCAGGATATATGCATGACTTCTCTTGTAAATTCATGTTTTGCTGACAGGCAATGATGTGGGAAGATGGTAGCAAACCTTTTCTTAAGTCTGTAATTTAGAAGAGAGTGAATGTTTCACAGATAATTTTTTTCTAAAAAGTCAAATACTAATACACAGCTCACAACTGTGTTGTATTACAATCTTAAAAGGTTTAAAGAAATTCAACTTTACTGAGGGGGGAAACCCTACTTTTACAGCTTGGCAAGGTGGAACATAAGTAACACAATTACGACAAAGTAAAACAGATCTGCCCAGAGTTCTAATCACATTTTCTTGAAGGATTGGTAACCTGCTAACATCAATAGAAGCACAGGTTCCTTCATTAACAGGGTCAAAAATCACTAAATTGGTTCTCATGCTGGTAGGGATGAAAAGACTATCCCAATTCTGGAATAATAACAAATACTGAGACAAAGCTTGCTGGAGGTATAGGAGGGGTGGTGGTGCTTTTTGCTTCTCCGTTGCAGAACTGCAATCAGATATTATCTAGGATTCCTCCCTCACTGACAACACACATAAACACTATTGATTGGATGTGGAAGAGTGCCACAACATCTTTAAGCTGGGATTGCACATGGGAGAGCAAAGAGAAACATGGACAACTACGGCACGGATTTATGCTCTACCCGTGATCATGTTGGATCTAAGACAAAGATCAAGTATAATACTCAAAATAAGATGATGGCCTTCTCTGAGCATGTGTAGGTTCACATATCACATAAAATACAGAGTTGCTCTTCAAGACAGCTTGCTTTTGGGCTGCCACACTGAACTTCAGAACAAAAGGCAACCATAATGTAGCTGTTAGAGATGGACTCTTGCAAGCATCGGTGCAAGACTGACATTGCAGCAACTCAGCAATCTAGCTCACTTGACAGCACATTTAGCTCATTAACCTGGCACAACATGTCAACTATTCCACAAGTATCTATTGACCCAGTCTATCAAGCATGCTTCCATTGTGCCAGCTTCCACATTTCATAGCAACACTTGTTTCCTTAGCATGCTTCTGAAATAAGATGTATGTGTCTCTGAATCTTTGTAGGAAGAACCTGCTAGGATCTGCAAAGAGAAAAAGGAGAACAAGGAGAGACTGACAATGCTGCCCAATTAACTTGCCTGTAAGTAAGTAAGGAGCCAAGGAGGTAACATTGTTGTGGGAAGTGGCAAAGGGAGTACAAGACCAGTAGTTCTCAAATCTTGATCCTTTAGATATTTTGGACTTTGCCTCTTACAGTCTCTGGCCACTGGCAAAACTGGACATCCAGGCACTGATATCCGAAATATCTGAAAGACTCAACATTGAGAACCATTGTAGTAGACTAGAATTTGCAGCTCCCTGTATGTTCATTTTTCTCTCTCTCTTATTTTCACTTATTACAGATATTCTGCTCAGAAAATGACGACAGAAAGGTTGTATGTGATTAGGATGCAGGGAAACCATTGTAGTTTTTAAAAATTAAAAATTAATAAATAAAGGAGCTGCCCATGGTGCTGAAGCTTCTTGTGGTTGGGGATCAAAAGCATTGAATTATTATTTTTTTTGAAAAAATGGACTAAAAGTACATGCAGATTCACTGATCCTTTGACACAATAGCTATTGGGGTAGAACTAGAAGCTATATGTGATTTTACATCTGATCTAATATTCGAGGCAATATACAACGCTAACAAATATAAACAATAGTTCAGAATGGCCCAATACCATGCTTGGTGGCATAACTCCAACCTTCAGGGTTTACCCAAGTGCAGCAACCAGATATTGCCTGGAAAATTTAGTTCACCCATGCAAAATATTCTCAAGGTTTCCTACTATTGCTTGAGAGTACATCTGTACAAAAAAAAATCTATAGGAGGTATAAGCAGCCTAGCTTTTCTTGGCTTTTGGATGCTTGAGGACAAATGAGCACTGTAAAGCATGTGGAGCAGAACAAGGAAAACAAATAAAAACTCAGCGTGGCAGAACATCCCCACCCCTCCACCCCGATAAGACTTAAAAGTTATAACATAGCAAGTCAGCTGCAACCCTATTAAAATTAGAAATTACCAGTAAGATATAAATATGTTCTGTTTCAAATTATGTTGTTATTAAACATTAAGATATATTTGAGTGTATTAAAATTCTTGATTCCATTTCTACAGGGATACCTAGCTAGGCTGGTACGTCCCTTTGTACTCCTAAAAAGACATCTGTCCTCAAATCTGTGATTCAAGATAGAAAAGATCCTTGCAGTAATCCAAAGGGACCCAAGGCATCTTTGCAAGATAGAAAGAATACTATTTTCCCCTTCATTGGAAATGTGGAAGAAATCCTGATGAAAGATTAAGGAATATATATTGTGATATGCGTGCGCCTTTCTCCCATTTTGAGGGCAGTGTAAATTATCTGTATTCCTCACATAGGCTAGTACTTCCCCCCTTTCTCTTCATGAACTCCCCAGCAGTAAGGGGAGAGAGACATACTAGATATGAAGAGCTATCACCAAGGTTGCTAGGCTGCCAAATTCCAAGGGTGAAAAGATATGTGGAAATGCAAGTTTTTCTTTTCAATCTCTATTAAATAGCAATTAAATGAGAAGCACACAGGAAATCTGCTCCTGCTGATGTTTCAAGCCATTCTTGTATTATTGCAATAGTTTGGTCAAAACAGCACAGTCACTATGGCTTGGCAGTGAAACACATCAGTTTATCTCCTCAGTGCTGTTTATTGTTTGCAGATTTAGAAAGGGATGGGGAACAGGGGGAACATGATTGTTTTTCCATTTTCAACAGTAGGCTGACAGCACACCAGGCAACAATTAGGCCCTGGAGGAAACAGCAAGCTTGCAGCCATTGGTCATGGTCGTTTACAACAAAAACAGAACTAGCAACATCCTCCTGGGCCAGGAAAAATATATATGCTGCAATTTCAGGTCTTTGTTTCAAGCAATGCACTTCCTAAAATCAGGGCTAGATGTCACTGGCTTCTAGAAGATCCCTCCCAAGTTTAGGTGAAGAAAATGCTTATTGCCTTAACAACAGCAGCATCCTAGCTCAGAATGTGGAAGAGATGGCTGCTGCTGCTGTTTCCTGCAAAGTCATTTTTTAAATTTAAGTAACCTTAAGACAATCCTATCACCAAATTTTCTTACCAGGATTTGGTCAGAAAGGACTTGCCTTTGCCTTCTTCTACAACTGAGAGTGTGAGACTTGCTCAAGGTCACCCAGTGGGCTTCCATAGCTCAACAGGGATTCAATCCCCAGAGTTTTAGTCCAATGCTCAAACCACTATCCCTTCTTAGGTTATTGCACCATTAAAGGGGGTAGACTAACAGCAGCTTTGAGATTTATTTATGTTAGCATGAACCTTTGTGGATATAAATACTGTTGTTTAGATGCCCTGAAAGACTGATATTGAAGCCACATTTTAAAATCTCTTTATCAGTGCAAAGAAGTGAACTTTTTTGTGTGTCAGCAGTGACTGAGCAGTGGCCGTCTGCAAGGACATTGCCCAGAGGATGCTTGGATATTTGATGTTTTTTTATCATCCTTGTGGGAGGCTTCTCTCATGTCCCTGCATAGGGAGCTGGAACTGACCGAGGAAGCTCAACCTGCTCTCCCCGGATTTGAACCGTTGACCTGTCAGAAATCCTGCCACACAAGGGTTTAACCCATTGTGGCACCGGAGACTAGAAGTGAACTGATATCAACAAAAGCTCACTATGAAGTAAATTAATCTTAGAAATCTTCTAAAATCATTTTCTCTCCCCCCCCCCGCCTTTAAAAAAAAATCTTAAATGATAACATCCTGAATTCTAGTTATGATGGTTGGCGGTTTCTGGGAATTATGTTTCAAAAAGCAACTTTTCTAAACTAGCAGCTATCAAGCAAGAGGAAGTCAACCTCTCAAGCATTCTTCACATTATATGCATGCTTAATAAAAGGAACTCTCTCAATTCAGCAGAATGGATTCCCAAGTAACTGTGCACAAGATTTCACAGGCAGCTAATAGAGTAAGTCTATGCATATTTAGTTAGAAGTTCCACTTTCTGCAGGAGGGATAGCTCCCAGACAACTGTTCTGTAGATTGTAAACTAAACTATCACTTTCCTAGAGAAATGAAAGGTGTCAGAATCTTTCAACTAGGCATCACAAACATAGGCTAAGTGAAACTTTTTCTCTTGTCCAATCTTGTCCAATCTGATTTTTATTTTGGTTAAGCTTCTGAATGTTTTTAGGATACTTCCACTTTGTAGCTCAGGACTGGTATCTCTTCATCATAGCATGTGATGTGAGATGACCACCAGAGGGCAAAAGCCTCTGAGCATACAGACTCTCAGCAAGACACATGTTCTACATCGTAAAGATTAAATATCACTGTGATGATGTGATGTCAAACATGTTCCGATATAATCTAAGCCACCTACCAAAGGATCTGCTGGGTGGGGCCTTGTATATCCAGGGAAATAAATGTTTTCTTTAAATCAAGAAAGAAACTACAGCCACAATATGATTTTCCATCACAGCTCCTCTGTGTGTGTGTGTGTGTAGTTTGCTTTCAGTTTGAATATATATATATATGCCTTCAGTAGTTTGCTTTCAGTTTGACTATGTAGCCATTAGGGCATTATCCCACTAGGAGGAGGTGTCACGATGCACGGACTTGACCGGCCCCTTAATCACACACACAGAGACGGACTGAAGGCTAACTACTTTATTGAATATAGAAACAGTTCAAAAGGAATATTGTCCATTAAAATAGCAAAAGCAATCCAAAGGCTGTAAGCAATCAATTGTCCAAAAGCAGCTTGATGAGTAATCCAAAAGGCTTAGCAAGGCTCCGCACAGCAATGTGGATTCAGGAACAAACAAGGTACGAAATACAAGGCAAGACTTGGTGGCCACTTGCCAGCTTAGCTCCGTAGACCCACTTCGCTACACGTCTACTCAGAAGAGACGTGGCCGAAGCACTGGGGATTTGTTCCCACGGATCCTATACTTAATCTTTCGGCCGAGGTCCCCGACGCTCTAGGCTTCGTCGTCTCCAATCTTTGCTGACGGACCTCGGCCTGTCTAGGCTGCGGTACCATCCCCTTCTGCTGGACTCAATGCTACTTCTCCTATCAAAGGTTCGGCCTTGTCTCCCAGCACCTGGGTCTCTATCTTCAAGAGAGCTCTCCTCCCTAGAATCTTCCCAGCAGCTTTCTTCCATGTTTTCACTTACAAGCTCCTGTGAGCCTCTCCCACCCGGGTGTTCATAACTTTCGCTATCACTGCTTTCCATTTGCACCTGGTTATCATCTATGTCTGCATAAGGGTCAAGCCAACTTTCATCCCAAGCCAAGCTTTCAGTGGGAGAAAGAGGCCCAGTGATGGGAAACGCTCCTTCAGGTAACCCTTCCAAATCCTCTTCAGAATCTATCTCTGCAGGTGCAGGCCCTAATGCTAATGGAACCCCCGGTGCTGTTCCCTGGCCCCCAGGCACAAACGAGAACTGCTGTGCTACAGGAGGGGGGAAAGTGTCTTGAAGAGTAGGGACCCATCTTACACTGGCAAAGTCTGTCTTTTCCCCACTTTCTACCACTTTCTTTAATCAGGAGTTGGAGTCTCCTTACCGTCTTTGCATGCAGACAAGATGGATTCCCATGGGCAGCCACTGGAAGTGGTTGTGCATCATGGGATGGCCTCTGTGGGACTCCATTTTGCCAGTGTATGAAGACAATAAGAAAACAGGGAAAAGTTAAGATGGGATCATGTCATAAGATGGCAGAAGTTGAATACTCCCACTTTTCAGCATGTTCAGGTTGCTGACAATGTCATCCAGAATACAAGGAACTCACAGAAAAGAATTAATAATGGTAGTACATTAGAGGGATCTTCCAAAAATGATGCCCATGCAAATATGTGCATCTAAATCTGAAACGAATATGGATCCAAACTAGTTAACAAGTACTTACACTGTTAGTATCTACTCCAAAGGTTTCTCTCTCTTAAGAGATTGAGTAATAAAGCTGCCACACACACACACACACACACACACAGAATACATATGCAGATGCACACAATGGACCAGAACATTCAGAAATGTAGCACAGTACAGTACTCTGAATGAAGGAGTTGCACATCAAAAAACTTCCTTGTGTCAAAGCATAGCCATTAGAAAATAAGCTAAATCCTTTTCATAGTTTAGTTTTCCACAGGCAAAGAGTTATTAACATGTACATTCATCTAAATAAAATTTCACACTGAAGCCTTATTGTAGGAGGGCCCTACTACTGGATTTAGCTTGACTATTTGAGTGTATTCCATTCCTTTACATTTTACTTATTTAAAAATTATGTCCAGAGGCATGCTTCATCATGAATGATTTTCCATACATTTCTGTATTGTATGAAGTGATGAGTGAGCTTCTTTGATTTGTGTTGGTGTTGTTTTTAAAAGCTTTCTAGTTGAATTCCATTTTAATTTAACTAAAAAAACTTGAACACTTCTTTAAAAGAAATAGTCATTTTACACTGTTGAACAATAACATGGAAAATGCAAGGGAGAGGACTCTAGAATAGATTCTGTACAAAAAGGATAAAGACTCAATCATGACAGTAAAAATAGGCATAATCTCTTACATATAAGCAATGGTTCTTTTTTTGGTAGCCAAGGATCATTCCCAACATTTTACTGACATGTCAAAATGAGTTATTCCAATACTTTTGCAACACCACAGTTTGTGAGAGTGGATCTGCATTTCCTGATAGAATGGTTTTCTGACAACAGAGAGGGCAGCTTTCCTTTGCAAGAGGAAGTCTGAAGGAGAATAGTTCTTGAACCACTACAACCACCAAAGGAAGATAAACAACCGAACTGAATTTATTTTCACAAATTACGATCTTTGATCAGAGGTATAAACATAGATAATGCTTTCTCAGTACACTAATAAATATAAGAGTCCTCACAGCTTCACATAAAAAAGAATATCCTCAGGGAACCTTTTGACTCCAAGGAAACGGAGAAATGGGATGATATACACAATATATCAGACAATCTCAATGGTGCTACTATAGTGCAATCCTTTCTTCCCAAACTCACTTTTTATGCTTGAAAAAATGGTTTATTTGGAGAGTCAAATTAAGACAGATGAAACACATCTATTACTTTTTGAAAAGAAGAAAATGCCACTAAGGCTGGTGACATGACAAGCATTTTTCCTTGACCGTGGTCAGAAACACCCATTGCTACTAGTGTTTCTAGTGTCTCAACTAATGTCTAGTATTTCAGCACAGTTCATACATAAGTAAAGTCCACTCCAAGTTGGAGAATATTATTCCCAGAAATCTGGAGAGGTATACTTTGTGGTTTCCTTGTAACAGATGGAAAGGCAGGCAAGTTATTCAATGCTCTGGTTTGTTCCAGGCTTTAGTAACTATAGATAATATATATCCCTTGTGTGTGTGTGTGTGTGTGTGTGTGTGTTTGTTTGTGTCTGTGTGTTTGGCTATATATTTCAGGGGAGGACATCTCTGATGCCTCTGTTACTTCAACCACTAGACTTTCAACAAAGTATGGAGTTTTTGTTAAGATCTCCTGGGGAGGCCAAGCTCTTGGTCCCACCTCCTTCATAGGCACTACTGGTGGGGATGAAAGACAGGCCTTCTCAGTGGTGGCCCTTGGCTGTAGAACTCCCTCCCCAGTGATATTAGATCAGCCCCCTCTGTCCTGGCCTTCAAAAAGAAAGTGAAAACATGGCTTTGGGACCAAGTCTTCAGATAATAACTGTAGTGCAATAAATAGATACAGAATATGTGCAATGACTACTGGAATGGCCCTGGATTATGGTTGTGGATGGAGTGGTTTTAATAGCTGATGTAATGCTTAAATGTTTTAATTTGCAGTTTTAATTTAAGTGTTTATTTTAATTGTATGTTTTATGCCATTTAATTGTTGCCTATGTGTAAAGTCACCTTGAGTCCCCTTCAGGGTGAAAAGGGTGGGGTATAAATATGGTAAATAAGTAAATTAATAAATAGTACTCAGAAGTTTAGCTATGGAAAGGGATATGAAATTTCCTCTAAATAAGAAATCGCTTCCAAATAAACATTCTGCTCCTCTTATAGTGAAATTTTATTTCAATCCTCAAATTTGCATTAACTTAAAATTTCAATTGAGCATCTAAAATATAGTTTACGTTGTTGTGACTTGTCTGTCTACATCAGTGTTTCCCAACCTTTTTTGAGCCGTGGCACACTTTTAACATTAAAAAATCCGGGGGCACACCACCAACCAAACTGACACAAAATGACACTCTAACACAGTAAAGAACGGCTGGGGGATGGTGACCTGTGGGGAGTGCCGAAGCCGTGGAGGGGGAGGAGCCAGGCCACGCCATGCCCCGCCCCTTCCCTCGGCTTCAGTTCTCCCATAACTTCGCCAGCCTTGAGGGGGCAGTGCCAATCCAGCATTGTGCTGGCTCTGCCACCGCTGGCTTGGCACTGCCCCCCTCAAGGCTGGGGAAGCTGTGGGAGTGCTGAAGCCGGGAGGGGCGGAGCCAGGCCGCACCATGCCCTGCCCCTCCCCCGGCTTCAGTTCTCCCACAGGTTCGCCAGCTTTGAGAGGGCAGTTCCAAGCCAGCATTGTGCTGGCTCTGCCACCGCTGGCTTGGCACTGCCCCCTCAAGGCTGGCAAAGCTGTGGGAGTGCTGAAGCTGGGGTGAAGGGGTGGAGCCAGACTGCATAATGTCCCCCCTCCCCCCTGGCTTCAGCTCTCCCACAAAGGAGCATGAGCAGTGGACGGGCTTCAGTAGGCAGGGCTCCTCCGCACGGCTTCAACAAGCAAGGGGCGAGAGTCATGGCGAGAGTCATGGCGGATTGGAGGCTGGTTGAGGAAATGGCCGAAGGAGGCAGCGCCCCGGTCCCTTCTTTTTCTTCGCCGCCACCTGGTCCTTACTCCTCTTCCCCCAAGCAGCAGGAGTTTGGCAGGAAGAGGGGGGAAGGAAGGGGGGCAGAGAGCTTTTCTCGCGGCACACCTGATGATCGCTCACGGCACACTAGTGTGCCACGGCACACTGGTTGAGAAACATTGGTCTACATCATGGGCCTCCATGGCTGAGCAGGAATTTGGTCTTCAGAGTTGTAGCCCAACACTCAAATCACTGCCCCTATTGACTGTCTTCTGTATCCAAAGGAAAAAAGTAAATTATCAAGGGAAAGCAAATGCAGAAATATGAGAGTCCCATATGTAAATAATTTACAGTGCCTCACTCTTTTCAATGCAATAAATCTTAGTACAGAAAGAAATTTTCATGGGCAGTAGAATTTTTAATGTGTGGAACAATCCACTAGTTTCCCCCTACCTCTGTGTCTATCTTTCTGGTAGATTTCCTGTTCTAGTTTTCACAGAAATACCTTCTTTCATATTCCTCCTCCACCATCATGATACAAGACAAAAACAAACCCAAAGTCCCTCGTTCCATTTTTTGCCATCTTAGAAATATTCTGTTGTTAAGGTTCACTCTCAGAACAAAGTTGGAAAGGGAAACAGGCATTTCCTGGCACATACCGTCAAAGAACTTCATCGACTTGAAGAAGTGGTGGGGAGAGCAATGATTCATACAAGGCAGGAGGTTTCGGCTCCTGATGGGAAAAGAGACAGCTTCTGTTGTACTGCTTTAAACAGAGAGGCCTTTCTGTGATAGTCTTCAGGGGAGTTTATTTCACATATGCAGCAATTTTCCTGTCTCAGAGGGCTAGCTTTGGAACCTTTGTGCACACTAATGCCAATGGAAATCTTTAGTTGCCATTACTATTTCTTCCAGGCGAATATGCTGCTGAAGACCAATTTGTACCAAGAAAAAAATGATGTTGCTACTCCCTGCTCCCCCCTCCCCCAGTTACAGTTTGCAAGACTTAGTTCCTAGAGCACTATTGAAGAGGGCCTGTGAAAAAGAAATATGAGTTTTCTTTCAAAGCACAATACTAGTATGCAGATGTGAAGTTAATATTTGAACTCTGTCAAGCAAATCCTCTTAATAGGATTTTAGAACCTCTAGCCAGGGGCTCAACTTCCATTATTATGAAAAATTACACATACCACAGGCAAACAGTAATGTTGAAACAATGACTACAATAAAAAGAATATAGCCCTCATTGTTTGAAAGATAGTGTGTAGGATTAAAGGCTAGTAATCCTATCTCTAGTTCATTTCCTCCCACCCCCTCTTTTGGCAACATGTAATCCGAGTTCAAGTCAACCAAGTATGATTTGACTGCTGGGGCATTTAGTATCTCCTACACTAGTTATCTGAAGGCCATTTTGTGAGTTTGTTTTTGTTGGTAGATATCTCATGAGGTGGTTTCATGTGCTTATTTTCACACAGGGAGCCATTTTTGGAAATAGCATCTTATTTTTTCACATGGTTATCTTGTCAGAGAGAATGCTAGTGAACATGGCATGAAAAAATAGCCACTTATGAATTAAACTTAAAAATAGCAAGACTATACTTACCCTTCTGGGGCTATGCAAAGGGTTCTTATACCACCTTAGAGACAGAGTGTCTATAGAGTGTATTTTTATAGACATATACATAATATACATGTTCACTGGAGGACTGCTGTACATTCAAGTGGAACGTTGTGTTTATAAAACGAATGATTAATTTGTAACATTCAAAACACTTTATGGATATGGCGCAGGCACTTCCACCCAGTTCCAGAAGGTCATACATCAAGAGTGTACAAGAGTTTTCTGAGTTTAGGCAATATTACAATTTGCCCAATGTTATTCCTGTCCCTTATGAGCATTTAGCACAATTCTGCATTTACTGTAGAATAAGGGGTTTAGTACCTGTGACGACTTGGTACACCCAATTCTTAAACTCGCTACCACCAACCTAATGTTCTTATTAGGATTTGAAATTAGATTAAGATTTTCAGTTAGGCTCCTAATAGTTCTGTCACACTAATACTGAAACTAGTGCAAGCAGATGTTAACAACTAGAAACTTCTAACCCTAAAAGTTCCCCGAGTCTTGTCTGAATGAACTAACAGACTCGTGCTAGCTCTCAGTCTCAGAGCCCACCTTCCTCTCTATATCCAGAGACTCCAAGGTGTCCTGACTGACTATCCCAAGTCAGCCCTACTGGCTCTAAACTCTAAGCGGCACCCTGATTCCCTTCTGACCCTAAGCACTGTCAGCTTCCCTGACCCCTTAGTTCAGACTAATCCCTAGGTGTTTCGGTAGAGAACAGACTGATTCAGACCAACAGCTGAGGCTTGGATGTTACTTGTCCAAAACCTAGCACAAGACAGACTGCTAAGGCTTGGATGTTGCTTCTCCAAAGCCTAGCACAAGACAGACTGCTAAGGTTTGGATGTTACTTTTCCACAGCCTAGCACAAGACTAAACTTTTCTGACAGGAATTCTCCCTCCTAGTCAGCTCAGCTCCTCCCCTATGGCTCTTAGCCAATCTCCTGGGAGACACTGTATCTAGACAGAGGAGCCATAAAGCCACTCTCCCTGTCTCTGGCAATTACCTTCTTCTAATGGCTGCTGTGCGGAACTCTCTTCCTAAGATGGATGCCAGCTATTCTAACCAGGGAGCCAAACTGCAACACAGGCTTCGGCCTGCTCAGAATGGTTGAGTCCTTACACCTCCCCAATTCAGGTCATTTGCCGAATGAAGAAGGATTTTATCCCTCTTCTGAGGCAAAGGCTAAGCTCTTTTACCTCTCTAACTTACTCCTGTTTTCTAACCCCTCCAGTGCTGACCCACTGAAATCCTGGAGCATACAAATACAGTAAAACCCACATTTTCATTTCTTAACCTCTAAATGCAACAACATACAGGCATATACAGTATTATATATATACATCAACAAAATATTTTAACCCTTCTGTAAACAAAACAGGTTAGGTATACAAAACATTCTATATACACAAATACATTACCTATACATTTAATCAACCAGCCTAGATAAGGCATCGGCCACAACATTCTGAGTACCCTTGATGTGTTTAACATCAAAATCAAAATCTTGGAGTAGTAAACTCCATCTGATTAGTTTACTATTGGTACTCTTTACCTGGTGTAGCCACCTAAGAGGGGAATGATCTGTGCACAAGGTGAATTTCCTTCCCCACAGGTAAGGTTTTAGCTTTGTGGTTGCCCACACAATTGCTAGACATTCCCTCCCAATGACCGACAGGTGCTGTTCTCTCTCCAAGAGTTTCTTACTGAGGTAGAGAACAGGTTGTACCTCACCTTTGGTATTTACCCAAGGACTGCTCCCAGTCCCACCTTAGAGGCGTCAGTAGTCAAAACAAATGGTTGGTTAAACTCAGGTGCTCTTAACACCGGGGCCGTTACTAGAGCCCCTTTCAACACCTCATATGACTTTTCACATTTAGGTGTCCATGTGATCTTGTCAGATGCTGACTTTTTCATACCATCGGTCAGTACCGCTGCTAAGGTACTGAAGTCTGGGATAAATAGGTGATAAAATCCCACTACACCCAAGAAGGATCTTAACTGCTTCTTGTTCCTCGGCTTGGGCCATTCCTTGATAGCCTGCACCTTATCCAAACCAGGTTTTATCACTCCCCCTCCCACAATGTGTCCCAGGTATTTCACCTGAGATCTGGCCATCTGACACTTTGAAGCCTTGACTGTCAGGCCAGCCTCCTTATCTAGCACCTTGGCCAAATGCTCCAGGTGCTCTTCCCAGGTCTGACTAAAGAGAGGTCGTCGATATAGGCTTGGACAAACCCTCTCATACCTGTTAGCATCCTGTCAATCAAGCGTTGGAATGTGGCAGGTGCGTTTTTAAACCAAATGGGAGCACCTTGAAGTGGAATAATCCATCCCGAGTTACAAAAGCGATCTTCTCCCTGTCCTCAGGGTTCATGGCAACTTGCCAATACCCTTTGGTCAAGTCCAAGGTCGTGATGTACCTAGCTGACCCAATCGTTTCTATCAACTCGTCTATCCTTGGCATGGGATAGACATCAGCAGTTGTCACCTGATTGAGTTTCCGATAGTCTACACAAAACCTCACGGTGTTATCTGGCTTAGGTACCAAACTGACCGGCGATGACCAGGGACTACTGAATTGCTCAATTATCTCTAAAGCCACTCCCCCTGTCTCTGGCAATTACCTTCTTCTAATGGCTGCTGTGTGGAACTCCCTTTCTAAGAGGGATGCCAGCTATTCTAACCAGGGAGCCAAACTGCAACACAGGCTTCGGCCTGCTCGGAATGGGTGAGTCCTTACAGCACCCCGTTCAATTAGAACAAAACTAGCAGCCTTAGCATATTGGCTTAAAGCACAGGGTCTTCCCGACCCCACTAATGATTTTTGATTACATAAGCTTATGGTGGACTGGTCGTGGCAACACTGTCAGACCAAAGATGATAGGCAACCTCTCACTCCTGATATTTTAAAAGGACTTAATCATACTTGGCCGATGGTCTGTGAGTCAGAGTATGAACCATCGTTATTTCATGCAGCAGCACTAACAGCCTTTTTTGGTGCACTAAGGATAAGTGAATTGGTGGCCCTATCAAAAAGCGACACTACATCGTGCCTTGCTTCTAACGGATGTTAATATAACTCAGGACAAATTAGAAATATTGATCATATCCTCAAAAACTGACAAAATGGTGAAAGGATGTGTTATAAAATTATCTAAATGCAGTGACAAAGAATTATGTCCAGTGACAGCTATGACACATTTCAAGACCGTTAGACCCCCAACATTGGGTATTTGTTTTGTCACCAGGATGGCATGCCCTTGTCACGATGCACGGACTTGACCGGCCCCTTAATCACACACACAGAGACAGAATGAAGGCTAACTACTTTATTGTAGAATAATAACAGTTTCAATGAATAATGTCCAATAGAATATAAAAGCAATCCAAAAGCTTGAAGTAACAATGTCCAAGGTAACGTAGCAAATAGGCAAAAAGCTTGGCAAGGCTCCGCAAGGCTATGCGGATCAGGAACAGGGCAAGGCTCCGCAAGGCTATGCGGATCAGGAAAACAAGGCAAGGCAAGGCTTGATGACCACGGGCTGGCTTAGCTTGTGGTCCCACTCCGCTCACGCCTATTCAGATAAGACGTGGCCGGAGCACTGAGGATTCGTTCCCATGGATCCTATACTTAATCCTTCGGCCGAGGTCCCCGACGCCTAGGCTTCTGCGTCTCCAATCGCTGCTCACGGCCCTCGGCCGGTCTATGCTCTTAGACCATTCCCTTCTGCTAGACTCTAGGTTCCGTCTCCTATCAAAGGTTCGACCTTGTCTCTCCACAGCTGTGTTTCTATCTCTCTGAGAGCTCTCCTCCCTAGTCGTTTCCCATGCGCCTTCTTCCATATCTTCCTCAGGAGGCTCCTGAGAAGATCTCCCTCCCGGATGTTCATAACTCCCCGAATCGCTATCTATCTGCACCTGGCTATCTGAATCTTCACGAGGACCAAAACACATTTCTTCCCAGGCCAAGCTCTCTGTGGGCGAAAGAGGCCCCTGAGGGGAAAGCTGCCCTTCGCCCCAGTCATCTAGCTCATCCTCTGAATCCTGTTCTGGCACTGCTGGTTCTAATGCTAATGGAACCCCAGGTCCTATCCCCTGCCCTCCAGGCACAAACGAGAACTGCTGTGCTACAGCCCTTGACCAAATGCCAGTTTTGGTCGGTCACAGCCAAAGCCCTAAAAATGATTGGCTTGTCACACCATAGATTTGGAACCCATTCTTTCCATGTCAGTGCAGCGTCAACAGCAGCACAAATGGGCTATCAGACTGATAAAATCAAATTATAGGGTGGAAGTCTAATGCTTACAAGGGATATATTAATTCACCTTTGATATAATTATACTTCTTATCATTTCAGATGCAATGACTCTGGCGCATAGATGGAGTGTCCTGATATGTGGTCATAGCTACATACATTGGGTGGGAAGCCAAGCCCGGAGGATTTCCTATGGCCAGCATTTGGGCCTTGCCTCCATTGCCACGGTCAAATAGAGAGGAAAGAGAAGCCTTCATTGGGATGGTTTGATCCCGTTGTTGTTTGAGTTCAGGAGTGAGCCCCCTCCTGACGTGTTGGTCATACACCTTGGTGGGAATGACCTGGGTCTTCTAAAAGGTAGGGCACTTTACCTACAAGCATGAGAAGACATCTTTAAAATTTGGCACACCTGACCCCATGTACGTATTGTTTGGTTGGCGATCATACTGCGCCTTAAATGGGCTGGCAGTGGTGATGTGCGCAAGCTCGAGGGAGCTAGAAAATGTGTAAACCAGGCCATGCCCTCTGCATTGAACTGGGGTAAGAGGTCTTATTTACCTCACAATGACATTACACACAACAAACCTCATTTTTATCAGGCGGATGGTATCCATCTCTCCGATCTGGCTAACACTCAATTTTTATCAGACTTACAATAGGGGATTAAGTTAGTGTTAAAGGACTTGATGGGGGATGAGGTCAAAATAGACATCTGTTCCCAATCAGTGGCAAAAAAATAGCTAGGGAAATACAAAAGCTTATGTTCACCCAAGACACTCGCCTTTTAGGGGTGTGGGCGATTTGCTAAAACATGAATCTGAAAGTTAAGTTATTCAGTGAGGTGAAATGGGATGGCCCAGAAATGGGAGAGTCTGGTCTCAACAAGTTTGAGAAAGACTTCTTTCACATTTTCCTTAGCGGTTGCCCGGCTTAGGTTACCAGGGAACCTAGGTCTTTCGCCCCAGCTAGCCAAGGGGTGAGCCCGGCTGGGACACATCCTCGGCTTTGATACACCAAGTTCATGACACCGGTTAGGTTAAAGCATAAAATTAAATAGGTAACGTTAAATAAAAGTTGCCCACAATTTAACATTGTTGCGTAGTCTTGTTATTTCGGGGATGGGCAGGCAAAGTGAGTATGAATCCTCAATCCTGCCCTTCCAAAGCTCAGACCATCCACCATTGGGTCTTGAATAAATATTTTTTCCTGTTCCTTTCAGTGGAAGTGGCAATACTAGATGCTAGCATGCGATATCACTTTAATTGTCCTGGTTCCAACCTGTACTGGGATTTGTAGTTTAGTGTGTGACTAGGAATTCTGCAGTCTCCTTTGTTCTACTGCAGTACCAGTGCTCTCTGGAAAGAACTCTAAGTCCCAAAATTACACAAGACATAATCATGATAGTTAGTGATACCAAAATGACAGAATTTTTATACATAAGACTATATCCTAGGGATATACAGTTTTAGCATCCACGGCTGCTTGTCCCTTTCATTGAAAAGAACAGGAATGCTTTGCAAGGAAGATACTTTACTATTCCAACAAAAGTGGAAACAATTAAAGCAGTGTTATGTTGCATTCATGTGCTGATACCACATTTGAGGTTACCTTGGCAGGTCATAAGAGAAAAGCCAAGGTTGGTGCATAAGAATCTTGAAAATTGTATGTAACCTTCAGAGCAAGATACATATCCTTTCACAATTGTCATTTATTTTAGCCCTATGACAACTTGGAGAATAAGAGTGCAGTCTGCATTTATATGTTCATATAGCTGCAAGACCATGCAAGAGAGAGGACTTTGATTACAGAGGAGTGTGCATCATGGGAAAAGCCATTTCCATTGGACTCAGATGATAAGAACAGGTATTTCACTGAGCTGAACAGTACAGACTGCTATCCAAAGTTTTCAGAGAAGCCCCAGTGCATAATAAAAATGGAATTCATTTTAGACCCACAGAGCTCCACAATAAAGCATGAACTAGAAGCAAAATGACAGAATTACTCCTCTCAAAAAACAATGCTGCCCCCAAATGAATTTTCCCTTCACTCCACAAATTTCTAGTCTTCCAAAAAGATACCAAAAGTTGCTTTTACCTGGGTCTTATATTTGCTATGATTTCAATTCATTGGTATCTTTGTCTACTGCTCTTTTTTTGACTGCATAAACTGTATTTCTAAATACTCCACTTAAACATGATAAATTCTGAGTACTAAAGGAAAATTTCACAAGATGGCAAAATCCCTGTTTGAGGAGCAATGCCCTCTCTCATTTCCCCTGCCTTCAGATATACTCCTAGAGAAGACTGTATACTTGAAGGTGTCACATTTTATTACATGGAGTCACCATGTCAAGTGCCCATCTAAACATTACCTACATTGCAACAGAACAGCAAACATATTGAGGTAGTTATCTAAAGTCACAGAGAAATAATGTCTGTCTCTATATATACACAAATACACCAATTGAATAGTATACAAACAGAGTAACATTTTAAAGCATCAAATAACACTCCTGACAATTTTGTTTTGGGTGCCAGAAGAATGCAGCTACTCACTTAAAATATTTTTCAGAGTGGCTAATCAAATATGAATATTACAACAAGACTTTTGAACTTTTGCCATTTTAGCAGCTCTTGATAAATGTAAGCTATATTCAAAGTGGCAACTTCCTGCTATATTGGTTGCAGCTTACATTTAGACAGAATTGATGTAGAAGGCAAAAGTTGAAACATCGAGCTATAATGTACAAACATTTCTGTATATATGTATGTGTACATCTATCTATGAAGGAGAAAGATACACATTAACACATTTAGGTTTACTCATTTCGACAACTTCTGCTCTGTTTGGCATAATCCTGAAATGTTTTGGAAGTATTAGTTGAGCTGCACCGTTGCAGACAAACACAAAAGCAGTTACCATAAAATATCTTATTGAATCACTTCTCTTAACATGAAGTAGTGTGAGTATCCTTAATCTAGATTCCTAAAATACTCCAAAATCCAATCCATCAGCGATTGAGATAGTGACACTTTTGCTTTCTGATGGTTCAGCATCCATAAACTTTGTTTCATGAACAAACTTATTAAAATATTGTACATAAAATGACGTCAGGCTATGTGTATAAGATTGTTGAGATTAAAAATGTAAGTGGGCAAATTATATTGTAAAATGTAAGAATAATGTAAAATATGTATTAAGTTTAAATGGGACTACTTGGAGTAAGTTTGTTACAAACTTACTTGAAGCCAGAAGCCTCCAGAAGGTGCTGGAAAAAGTCACAGCTGTAGGTGTTTTGCAGCTATTCCTGTATAAAATAAGGCAGCTGAGAGACTGACCTTGGGTGAGGAATTTTGCTTTGAAGAAGCCAGCAACTTTGCAGAAGACGTCGAAAAGAAGACGGAAGGAAGATTTATGTTGTTCTTATGGAACTAAACTGTAAGACTGTTTGTTTTACATGTTGCTAATACTGTCTATTGTTGTGCCTGAACATATTTTGTTTAAAGAGCTTTTTTTTAAACAAATGACTCTTGGAATCTTTTAACTACAGAGAACCAGCTTAATTGACCAAAACAGTACTCAGGTCAATACAGAAACTCAACAAAGATATCTATGAAACATGAATTAATTTTATGTTTAGACTTGGATCCCTTCTGCAAGAGAGCTCACCTTCTAGCCAGCTGTGTTTTGGCATTTTAAAAAAAGTGTTCCAGTGCTAGTAGTGTCCTAACAAGGTCTCTGCATTTTCCCATCTGATTTTGAGCTCAGCATCAGATGTACTCTGGTCTGTTGTGACTTTTAAAATGCTCATCCAGAGAGGTCTTGGATCTTACTAAACTATAAGCCCCAGAATTCTGTAGGAGGTAGCCACAGGTTTTCAGATGAGATGCAAACACTTTGCCTAATCTTTGAGCTCTAGTGTGATAAAGCACCAAAAGTCCCTGTGACTGCATTAGTATGTTCAATTAGGACTAGCGTATCTCAGATGCATTGCAGGATTCCTACTTTACTTTTCAAATTATGATTGAATATTATGCAGTATGCAAAAGAGTGGCTTTAGTTTTATAAGTTAAAACATATAAAAATGAGGAACATTGGAATAAACTGAAGACATCTATCATCGCAGCCTGTAAAGAAACCAGTGGATACCAAACTAAGAAATATCAAGACTGGTTGGATGAAAATGATAATAGGTTCCAACAATTAATTGATAGGAAAAGGAAAGATCTACACTAGTTCAAAAGCTGAAGTCTAAAGAAGGACCAGAGAAGTCAATAACATCTGGTAGACAAAAAAGGCTTAAGAAATTCAATACTTTGCAGATGTCCATAATGCACAGGGATTCTTTAAAGCCACAAAGGTCATCTGTGGTTCAATAAATCATGGTATACACATTCATCAGATGGAACCAAACCTCTGAAGGATTAAAAATCAATTGCACTACATTGGAAAGAACATTCCCATAACCTCCTTAACTGCAGCTCCAATATGGACAAAGATGGCCCCTTCACAAATCCCACAACATATCAGGGATGAGCTTGCAGAACTGCCTAGTTCAGAGGAAGTCAGCAAAGCCATCAGCCAACTAAAAAAATAACAAAGCCAGGAGACCTGATGGGATCCTGGTTGAAATTTTTACAGAGGATGGACCTGGATATGATCTTTACTGCACGGCAGCTCCAATAAAAATCCAGGGAACAAAATCAACCTCTGTACATGGCATTCATTGATCTCACAAAGACATTCGACACAGTGAATCGCAGTGCTCTCTGGACCATCCTCCAAAAATCGAATGCCCTGACAAATTTGTGAACATTTTGTGGCTCCTCCATGATGGTAACGGACTTAGACAACAAAGTGACCAATTTCAGGTGGAATTAGGTGTCAAACAGAGATGTGTTATTGTCCCAATCTTATTCTCCACCTTCATCACAATGATACTGTACCTTGTTGATGGGAAACTTCCTATCAGCGTGGAAATTGTCTATCAGACAGATGGCAAGCTATTTAACTTCAGCAGACTAAAAACCAAGGTCACAGCAACTTCTGTTGTAGAACTCTAACATGCTGTTGATAATGTTGTCTGTGCTCATTCAGAATAAGACCCAAAAGCTGGTTTCAGGATTTGTAGTAGTAAATTCTCCAATAAGATGAATTACATTAACATGCACATGATTCTTTTCTAGGTATCTTGCTAGAGATATGATTGCACTTTCCCTGTTTCCTAGGGCAAATTCATCAAAAAGAGAAGAAATCTGAGAGCATTTTGATGATGTTAGCCAACTCCTGGAAGCTCCCCAACCACCTTTAAAAGCCAAAACCCGCTCATTCTTATATACTGGAGTTCATACTACCCACACTTCATGAGGGACATTCGATTTCACCTGTTTAAGATAGTGTAGAAAGGAAAAACAAGGGGAACCCAGAAGTTTCTTCTTCCTACATTCCCTCCACCATCATGACCCTGACTGAACACACTCTCTGCTGTTCTGACTTGGTGACATGTCTGTACAATAGGCAAGTACCATGTCTCCTGAGGGTGACATGCAGTTTGTATGTTAACTATGAGCCTCAAACTCTTATCATACTCCTCCAGATTGCACTTTTCCTCCCAGAAGCAATCCATCTTTCAAAAAAAAGGGCCACTTGTTATGTTAAGATTAACAGACATCCATTTTTACAAAACCAGAAGTGTATTTCTAACCTTCTCTATTTCCTTTTCATTTTGTGACACCTTCAGTTATCCATGCAGCTCCCATAAGGCCCCAAGAGCAGAAAATCCCCACGACCATTCAGCTGTCAAAGTTGTCCACTCCTGCTGTGGACATAAGTTTGCTGAGTACATGAAGTTCCAGACTACAGGAAGAACAGGCATATGTTGTTGTCTAGAAATGCTGGTTATGTGGGGAAACTTGGGTTGGGGTCTCGGGGTTCCCCCCCCCCCCGGCACAAGTCTGATGCCCACATAAGGTGATCACCTAATGGTTATATTGTACAGAAGCAAATAAAGAAAATGGAAATGTGCAAGCATGACCAAGCTCTCCACAATAGTTATGAGAACTATACAAGCTTGTTAGAAACAGATAAAAGTCATTTCCCCAATCTGTTTGCAGCATTTATATATCTTGTCTAAGCCTGCAGCTACAAATTGAATGCAAAAAGGATCTCACCTGATTACTAATGCAAGTTGGCTCTTACATACCACTGGAAATTAATTAACATTTGTTCATGATGCCCTGGTTTGTCCATGATACTCTACACCACATCTGCCTAGTGGCCCAGGGCCAACTGATTATATAATATAACATATTATATTATATATGTTCAATAAGCTTCTTTGCAACAAATGTTACTCAGACCCATTATCAGTATTGGGCAGACAAAGTAAGAGCCCACCCCCACATCTTAATTGTGGAGAGGAGAACAAATGAATGGGACGGCTGACAATACTGTTTATGCACATAGGCAAAGAATTGGTCATCAATTGCATTATGTAACATGATGTTTGTTCCTGGGTTATAAGTGTCATTTCCTAATTATTTCTATCATAAATGCATGGGGGAAAGTTGATTAAACTACAAAACCTTTTTGCAGGACATTCTGCAGCACATTTTGCTATAGTTTTTCAATGAATATTTCATCGAGTCTCAAACAATTCAAGATAGTTTATGGCAGCAAAAAAAAGCCAAGTTTCTGGAGTATAACAACAACGTTCAAAGTGAGTACCACACAATTGAACTAACTCTTTCAAACCAGGAATATAATTTTTTTTCAAATTTTGATACATAGTATTATGGATTAGAAAATTCACAATCATAAACCCATGACCTAGCACATTTCATTTGTGTTTCATTATCATTCTCACCAACACCATCATCATATCTATTTGATTTTACTTTTCGATACAATGGGTAATATCTTGTTGATTAATTCAAATATACTAAATCCAATCAACAATTGTTGTTTGGTGAGTCATCACATAGGAAAATCTCATTGATTCATTAGTGTACTCTCATCAGGAATAACTACAGGATTTAAGTCAAGGTGTCTAAATTGGGGCTAAAAGGAAATGTAACAGTAGGAGAATCAGACCTTACACCATTATGTTTCAATGGCTAAACCAGAGTCCAGACCAGTATTGAACTTAGTAATTCATATCAGCTCTCCAGATAGGTATTCTATGGCAACCTTTTAAATCGCAAATCAACAGCAAATGCTTAGTGTGTACTACTTTGCTTGCTTAATTGAAATCTGAGAAATTTCTTTTTGTAAGTTCTAATATTGAATGCAGTTATATTTTTCAGATATTATAGCTAATTACTCATAAGAGCACTTCATTGGGAAAATCATGGCACTTCGGCGCGACCTGCCGCCCATTCCGGAGGATGGAAATGAGTGGATTCGACATCCAACCCAGACAAACGGGCTCTACTTCACCGAATTCAAACCCCTAACATCGGAAGAGGTGAAAAAGCTGGTGACCGGGGCAAGGGCTACGACCTGCCCCATGGACCCTTGTCCATCGCATCTAATCAAGTCCTGCATAGACACCATACTGGACGCCCTGGTGGATCTGGTGAACCTCTCATTGGACACAGGCTCCTTCCCCGAGTCCCTGAAGGAGGCTAGAGTTAGCCCCCTTCTGAAAAAGGCGAGCCTTGACCCCAATGAACCGGCGAACTACCGCCCTGTCGCTAATCTGCCCTTCCTGGGGAAGCTATTGGAGCGAGCAGTGGAAAACCAGCTGCGGGACTTCTTGGAACGATCCGGGGGCCTAGACCCATTTCAGTCAGGCTTCCGAGCGGGCCACGGTGTCGAATCCGTTCTAGTAGCAATCACAGATGACATCCGCCGCCAGTTGGACGGAGGGGCTCGGCAGTCCTAGTCCTCCTTGACCTAACTGCGGCCTTCGACACCGTTGATCATGATTTGCTACTTCGCCGCTTGGCGGCCTCTGGGATCCAAGACAAGGCCCTGACCTGGTTAGGATCGTTTCTGCGGGTCGCTCGCAGCGGGTCGAGTGGCAGGGCCAGGTCTCCAGGAAATGTGGGCTGGAGTGTGGGGTTCCGCAGGGTGCCATCCTGTCCCCACCCTTTTTAACATCTACGTCCAGCCCCTGGCCGGTATCGCTAGAAGCCACGGTTTCAACTGTTATCAATACGCCGATGACACGCAACTGCTGCTGAAGCTCGACCCAGGGGTGCTGTCGGTACCTGAAAGCTTTAGCCGGGGGCTGAAGGCGGTCACAAGCTGGCTCAGAGCACACAGGCTAAAGATCAACCCGCGAAAACGGAGATCCTCTGGCCCGGCCGACCCGACCCCCACTCTCCACTACCACCCTTTGAGGGCGAGCCCTTGTCCGCAGCCCCGGCGGTAAAGAGCTTAGGAGTACTCTTGGACGAGAAACTGACGATGGAGGCTCAGATCCAGGCCGCTGCCAAGGGTGCCTTCTTTCACCTCCGTAGGGCCCGACGGTTGGCCCCCTATCTACCACCAGAGGCGCTGAGGACGGTGATTCATGCCACCGTGGTCTCCCGTCTTGACTACTGCAACGCCTTGTATGTGGGCCTACCGTTGGCCACGACTCGGAGGTTGAGACTCATCCAGAATGCAGCGGCCAGACTCATCTCCGGGGCATCGGCCAGGAGCCATATTTCACCAATTTTAAAAGATCTTCACTGGTTACCCATTGAGCTTAGAGCGATCTACAAACTCATGGTGATAACCTTCAAAGCTCGGCAAAAAATGGGACCAGCCTACCTGGGTGATCAGCTGATAGACCAACGCTGCGAAAGACCCGCACGCGTAATAAATGGCGACCGGTTAGCTATCCCTGGGGTGAGAGAGGCCCGGCTGACAGAGACCTGTAGAAGAGCCTTCTCGGTGGCGGCCCCTACGATCTGGAACTCGCTCCCGCCTGCGCTTAGGGCCACATTGGCCCCGGCCAGATTTTTGGCTGGCCTGAAAACCTGGCTCTTCCGCCAGGCTTTCGGGGACTGAACTGGATGGATGGCAGAGCCTTCTACGGCTCATATCTGCTGTTTTAATCTGATGTATCTATGTTTTTAAAGGATGTAAGTCGCCCGGAGCACCATTGGTGGAGGGCGACTCACAAGTAATAAAGTATTATTATTATTATTATTATTATAAACATGTTATGGATTATCAATGCACTGAGGCAGTGGTGCAATGCTGTTGTTGGGTTCCATTTTCGCTGGCACAGATCTAGTAGCTAACCTCCAGTTGCAAGGAAAAGAAAATCCTTTTTTAACAAAACCTTTTTATTAAAACTATCTGGAGCAGACAGCTTCAGAGGAATGTCTGGTTGTCAACACATGTTCTCATCTAGTTTGATCAAAGTTTCAAAAGAAAAACGAATGAGGTACTGTCACAGAGAACAAAAATGAACCACTGTTGGGAGGTTTTACAAATGATCAGCTGGGGCCCAAGGCAGGTGTCTTACTTTACACATAGCTTTTGTACAGAGCAAGTATGTTTAAAGTCATTACTCAGAGAGCAAGCATTTTGCAGCAGAAATAAACTACAAGCAAAACGACAAATTCTGCATGAAAAATGCAAATCACAGATATGAATCCCTAAATGCTACTAAACTTGGCACTTTTTCTAACTGAAAAGTGCAGAATTTTACATGGCCGTGTAGAAGGGTCTCGGTCTATTCCTCAGAAACATCAGACTCAGGAAGCAGATTCAATAAGAAACTTATGGTACTAACTTTATTCTCTTAGTTAGTTTCTAAGGTGCTACAAGATGCCTTTGCATTAGCTACAGAAGGATAATTTAGGATTTCATCACATACAACCCCACCCCCCAAGTTTCCACATGCTTCCAAATCAGTTAATAGACAAAGTAGCACAGCTCCTTTTATACAATGCAAGCAGACTTTCACCTGTCATCCATGCTACTTCGTCTGTGAAGTGTTTCAGAAGTGTGGGAAAATGGTGTGTGCGTGCGTGCTATAGAGCCAGGGGAAAACTGTCTTTTGAGCCCCCTGTACACATGGAAATATGAGAAAGTGGTGATTAACACATGCAGTAATATCTTTAAGGGCCCTTCCACACAGCCATATAACCCAGAATATCAAGGAAGATAATCCACAATATCTACTTTGAACTGGATTATCTGAGTCCACTCTGCCATATAATCCAATTCAATGTGAATTTTATACAGTTGTGTGGAAGGGGCCATAGAATGATGTCTTGTGCCTCCTTGAGAGTAAGGGTGTCTAAGGGAAGGGAAAGTAAATGTGCCCATAAAGTGGTGTCTGTGTTAAGAATGATGGTTGAACTAGAGGTGGGAAGAGGCAATCCTGTGTGATAGGGATAAGTAAATTCTCCATCTTCTTTAAAGATAAAGACCTATGCAAAGAAGACGATTCTACACGCAAATAATTTTCCCCTCTTTTCCCAGCTTTTCCCAGCTCCATCTGATGAAGTCTTTGAATTCACAGACAAATCATTTAAGATTTCTATACAGCCACCTTTTCCCTTTCTTCTTTCTGTCTGTTTAAACTGTTGAGGCTACAGAATAAGACTATTTCTTTTGGTAACAGAAATGTCTATGTAAATAGGGGTGGTGGGGATAATTTCTCATTAAACATTATCTTTTTTTCTGGTATTGTTCAATATAGAATAGCTGCTAATCGGCATTCTACCAGTTGGGTCCTACCTTGCAAACTGGTTAGAGTAGTTAAATTCTATATTAGTCATTGTAAAAAAATTGAATATTCTTATTTACTGTTCATACTCATTGTCTTGATTCTCTCTACACGGTCATTCATTCTGTTCAGGTGGCCCTTTTGTTTGATGACTTCTGCATGCCACAAACAGCATGTAATTCCCTCTCTTGCCAGAATATTGCCTGAAAATGTTTTTTGTGAGTGCAATGTAGTATAATAATCCATCTATGAGGCTTAGGAATGAAACGCTCAGGCACATTGCATGGCTGTCATAACTACTGTCTGTGGCTGAAGGCTCCCATAAATTCACAGCTATTGCAGAAATATCAGGTTGCCTTTTCAGCTCAAGATTCATTGCCAGGAAAAATAAATTCATTGCTGTATGAAGCTTTCCATCTGACAGTCAATTGTGATGCAAAAATAGCAGGCACAAATGAATCAGATGTGTGGAAAGGTAATAATATATCATCGTTAACATGGCAATATCAACCTACTGGAAAGATTTTCTATTCAGAGGCCCTTTTCTTCTACTTCTAGGTCAGAATAAATCACGACCATATCAGAAAACAAATACCTGACCTAAACAGCCAAGCATCACTGATAATATTGGCTTTGTACTTCTGTTGTCTGTAATTTCTTCTCTAGATTATGTATATATTTCTTAAAAAGTCAATGGGGTGGGGGGCAGGTCTATTTCCTGCTAGCAACATAGATGTATTGGAACTAGGCCTGCTGATATTCATATGTACAATCAGGTCTCCATATCTACGAATTCTGTATCCCTGAATTCAATCATCCACAGCTTGAAAATATTCCACACCAAAAAAATATACAAAAGCAAGCCTTGTTTTTGCCGTGTTATATAAGGGCAGCATTTTACTATACTGTTGCATATAATGGATTTTAGTGTCCATGGAAGTCCCCTGGAACCATATTCCAGGAGATATAAAAAACCCACATTCTGGAAAAGCAGTGGGACAATGTGCAGGTAGGTCCATAACACTATGAAACAAAATTTGAAATATTTTCTGTTCCTGGGTTGAAAGTGTTATTCCTGTTTTGTTGTGTAGTACTTACGTTGAAAGTAGCTATACTCCAGAAATTTCATTTTGGTGGCTGCCACAAGCTATGTTGAACTGTATTGCTGAAGGCTTTCATGGCCGGAATCACTGGGTGGTTGTAAGTTTTTCAGGCTGTATGGCCATGTTCCAGAAGCATTCTCTTTTGACGTTTCACCTGCATCTATGGCAGGCATCCTCAGATGTTGTGAGGTCACAGCCTCTGAGGATGCCTGCCACAATGCAGGTGAAATGTCAGGAGAAAATTCTTCTGGAACATGGCCATAGAGCCTGAAAAACTTACAACAGTCCTATGTTGAATTAGTTGAGGCTCTATGAGATATTCATTGAAAAACTATAGCAAAATGTGCTGCAGGATGTCCCACAAAAACAAAGTTTTGCAGTTTAATAAACTTTTTCTATGTTTTTTTTATTATAGATAACCCAGGAACAAAATGATAACCGAGGAATAAAAAATGTGTTACATAGGGTAATCTGTCATCCTTTCCTATAATAAAAGTTTTTCATGTCAGAGCTTGTGATTTATTAAAATTCATGGGGAAAAAATCCCACCAAATAGCCTGGCCTACTCTTCTCCATTCTGCTCTATTTTCCCACACTTCTTCATTATCAACCCTTCCCTTTAAACATTGTGACACTGCCAAAACTACCAGCCACATATTTCTTTGTAATCCAATCTGGATGTCCCCTGAATTCTGAGAGACATTTCAACAGTTCATCTTCTGGAACTCTACCTAAGGCTATGATTGTTGAAGCACTGCATTTCTCAGCATGCCTACTGAAGTGAAGTCACCGAGTGACATCGTGTTTCCACTTTTTGTTTCTCTTTTCTTTTCATGTTTTGCTGTCAGTGAGTCAGGCACAATCAGAAAAACTAGAAAACTTACGATACCTCCAGATTTTTTTGCAGCTTTGTTAAACTATCAGTGTATACAAAGAACTTCTTTGAAGCTGAAGCCTGAACAATACTGTTTCCATAAGGGAGACATGGGAGTAGACATTTGTTTTCTATGTACGAGCATTTCAAGTTTCTTTAAAGCTAAGACAGAAGGTAAGAGGTTTTCTCAAAGTGTAGTGGTGTACAAAGTAAGTAAAAAAATAATTATGGAATATGGAGCCTGACATTTCTGTCAAGACATAAAGATAGGGCACATAGGAATTCTGGACGTGTTTGAATTCTGCTATCTTTCTTTTTACCCACATCTTTCTCACTAAGAAATTAAGGTGTTTTATTTTCAGTCCGAGTAGATCAAATAATTTTATCAGCACCAGGCGTGTAGCTGGGGGGGGGGGGGCTTAGGGGGCTTCAGCCCCCGAAATTCTCAGGGTGGTCCGCGAGAAGGCCTTACTGGTACATTATTTAAACTGTTATGTTTATTCATATCATGATCTGATCACCATGCTCATTATATCCAACATTCATGGGGTTATTGGGATAACAATACAAAAGGTTTGGTAGGGTAGTCCCTCTCTTACTCAGACTCAGCCCCTCCCGAATCAAACCCAGCCCTCACCGAATCAAAATCCTGGCTACGGCCCTGATCAGCACACTAACCCAGTGATCCAGTGCCTGTTTTGGACAATATGTAGTAATTATTTGGTTCATTACAAAAATGTGTCTTAATGAGTATGCACATAATACTATAATTTTCTTATTAAATTAATAAATTCCATAAATTATAAAGCTTTGATGGACTCAGTGTCCTAAAATAATACTGAACTACCAAATGCTACTATGTTTCTCTCTTCTCTTGATACTTAATTTGCAGGTTATTTGATCATTTTGGAGTAAAATGTGCTAGACTACATTTCCTAAAATTAACTAAAACAGGGTTCAATATCAACAAAACAGAAGAGCTAAAAAGCATAAACATCAAACGTGTTCACAATTGAATAGATGCCAAATGAACTCCACATAAGTTGAAAAAATATTATAGTATGTAAAATAACAAAACATGTTGTTTTTAAAAGAAACAGAAATGGGGATAACTTGATACTGTTAAGAATTTTTTTTTGTGTATATTCTTTTTATGATTCCACAAAAATGTTATTCTCACAAAACACCAGAATTTACAATAAATATTCATTCATTACATAGAACATGGTAAAAATGAGGCACATAATCAATATTATTAAGAACAAATTGACAAAGTTAATCCTTTAAGATTATGCAGTACCAGAACTCTCTCTTGAGCCCATCATCAGTGACAACTCCATGACATTCTAAAAGGCAAAGGTTATTTTAATGTGATTTAACTTTTATTACTACATCTAGAAATAAAAGTCCTAGTTATAATTTAAGTAAGTTTTCAAGAAAGGAAAGAAGAGGATATTACACAGACAAATATTGCTTCTCCATTTTATTTAACAACTTTAACTCTTTCTCAGGAATAAAGTCCTGGTGCCAGAAACAGCCTGGTTCATCTCGCTGCATGACAGAGCCTGGTCTCTTTCTAAAGAGAAATGATTTATTTGGGCATTCATCGTTGCCCTTGAAAAAGAGGATTTGAACATGCCGTAATCTTTGTGAGTTTTGCACATGTCTTATTCTTAATCATATACCAAACTCTCAAGTGAACATAGCACGGCTCTAAAAGCCATTTTGATTTACAGTTTCCAATGCTCTAGTTTACTGTGTGTTCTCCAACACCTCTTTTTAGGGGAACCTCATCATTTTTCATCTGATATTTAGAAACCTTCTTGGGTAATATCACTACAATGAAAGATGTGCAATCTCCTTTCTCCCACACACTAAAAATTGGGCACATAGTTTGCATTTATCTGAACTTTCTATTTTACTATTATTATTTTGGTCACTGACAGGTCTTTTAGAAAGCCATGGCAACCAAGGGCTATTTTTGATCTCTTTTGGTGTATTGAGTTTCTTGTGCAAAGAAAGAAAAACAAGACAGAAAGAAAATATGTATATTATTGTGTAAACTTACCTGTCTTGTAGGCTCTTAATTTCTCTCTACATATAATTCTATTTGTATACATGTGTGTGTGTTCTTTAAAGGTCAAATAATTCATTCCTTTATATAATTCTAAAGATGTTTAAATTTAACATGGATACATTCTGCAAAAAAAAGTAATGGGTAATTGACAACTCTACTGGTGTGTGTGCGAGTGTGAATACTGGTGTGTGTGTGTGTGTGTATTCTTTTAAACAAGCCAAAAAGAATGATACTTTCATAGTAAAGATATATAGCCCTAATGTTGTATCCCAAGTATATACAACTGAATAAATGATACAGCTAAGAGTATCTGAATAAATGAAACAGAATAAAGGAAAAGGTCTGATTTTGTGTAACAAGGAAATAAAGAATCTGTGTTTTTATAAATTGATATAACTTGAAGTGAAATGCAGAAATCAAAACAAAGAATGGGGTGGTTTACAAACAGATCAGTTTAATTTGTACTTTCAGTTTGAAATATCTACCTCCCCCCCCCCCCCCCATGATGCATCTACGCTGGCTACACATTTCAGAGTTGTTCAAAGATGTCTTATACACATTTAGATGAAGATACATCCCACTCCCTCACACAAGGGGAGCTCTTGACTAGGCTAGAGACTATGCAGGACTATCCCGCAATTTCATAATTTCTTCTTTCAGTGATAGAGAGAATTCAGTTGAACTCCCTGCTCTGGCAATTAAGGCTTCAAGTTGGAAATGGATAATTTCCAACTTGATTGTCCCGTTTACTGCTTTTCACTTCTACAACCCATCTTCCTGCTGGTAAAACACTTATCAACATCATGGTCAAATGTTAATCACTGTGCAGTGCCAGATAATGGGTTAAATTGAATGTAGCTGACCCTGTGAGATAGTTTCACTATAAAACTGAAAGGAGTGGTATGCTTGGTAATAAACTGAGGAAGTAAAAATTCTTATTGTCAACTTGCTTAGCTATTAGGATAGTAGATTGGTGATGACTGCAGATATTGATTTTTTACAGTTGCCCTTGCACCATACAACTTTTGAGAGTCCATCTTCCAGTGGCTTCACTCTAAAGGATACACTCCCTCTGAGAACCGAATGGCTTAAGAACATAAGAACATAAGAAGAGCCATGCTGAATCGGGCCTCAGCCCATCTAGTCCAGCATTCTGTGTCACACAGTGGCCCGCTAGTTGTACACGGGGATCTCTAGCAGAAAGGAGGGCAAAACCCTCACCTGCTCCCGACCCCCCACAACCAGTACCTGGGGAAAATCCTGCCTGCCTCCATCAACACAGAGGTGGCACTTGGATGTCCATTTCAGTAGCTACTGATTCCCTTGGTATCCATGAATCTGTCTAATCCTGCCTTGAAGCTGTCCAGGCTGACCGCTGTCACAACCTCCTCTGGAAGTGAGTTCCATAACCCAATGACCCTCTGGGTGAAGAAATATTTCCCTTTATTAGTCCTAACTTTCCTACCTTGGAGCTTTAGGGAGTGCCCCCTCAAGTCACCTCTTAGACGCCGTCTTTCAAGGCTGAAAAGACCAAGGCGTTGCAACCTGGTTTCATAAGGGAGCTGCTCCATCCCTTGGATCATTTTTGTTGCCCTTCTTTGTACCTTTTCCAGTTCCGTTATATCCTTCTTAAGTTGCGGAGACCAGAATTGTACACAGTACTCCAAATGTGGCCTTACCATAGATTTGTAGAGAGGCAATACAACATTTGCCGACCTATTTTCGATTCCCTTCCTGATCATGCCAAGCATAGAATTTGCTTTTTTCGCTGCTGCTGCGCACTGGGTTGACATCTTCATTGAGCTGTCCACCAAAACCCCAAGATCCCTTTCCTGGTTTGTCTCGGAAAGCTTTGACCCCATCAATTGGTAGGTGTAGTTGGGGTTCTTTGCCCCGATGTGCATGACTTTACACTTGTTTAGGTTAATTACAGGAATATGAAGTATTGGCCTTGGAATATCATGGGTAGGGACCTAGCTGTACTACTTGTTCTGTGGGGATACTGGAGTCAATTTGCTAAGTGTTGTGGATGCTTTCTCTGCTCTAGTAATTGGCTGCACCATTTTTCATTAAGGTAAAGGTAAAGGTTTTCCCCGGAAATCAAGTCCACTTGTGTCTGACTCTGGGGGTTGGTGCTCATCTCTATTTCTAAGCCGAAGAGTCAGCGTTGTCCATGGACACCTCCAAGGTCATGTGGCTGGCATGACTACATGGAGCACCGTTACCTTTCCACTGGAGTGGTACCTATTGATCTACTCACATTTGCATGTTTTCAAACTGCTAGGTAGGCAGAAGCCGGTGCTAACAGCGGGAGCTTATGCCGCTTCCCGGATTAGAACCTGTGACCTTTCGGTCAGCAAGTTCAGCATCTCAGCACTTTAACGCACTGCACCACCCAGGGCTCCCCATTTTTCATTAGGAAAGGTTATGCCATAGGAATGACATGCTCCAGATTTGGTACCAAATGGTATCTTAGAAAAGTCTTTGAAATGCAAATAATTCCAGTTTAGTGCATTTCCAGTTCACTTGGACTGCTCAATGAGTTAAATGGCATTAAGGGGGGGGAGCACTGAAGAGTTTTTCAAGAGTTTGAACTTTAAACTTTTACACCATCCAATTACTCCCCAAATCAACTACCCCTTCCTGCTATTCACACCAGTCAGTCCTCAAGTCACCAGGGGCAGAGGAGGGTTTATTAGGTAGAAAAAAGATGGAACCCACAACTCACCAGTTTCAGCTAAACCATAATTCTGGTAGCCATCTAAAGACAATAGCTAAGGGATAAGATAAGAAATCCAGGCATCCTCTTATTCCTCATGTCGTTTCAGGTTTTTTAAAAACCAATTCCACAAATTGGCTCTGAATGATACAAACATGAGACTACTTCTGGTTTGAGTTGAACCGAGATCAGAGAGGGCTGTGGCCCCTTCAAATGGGGACTTCTCTAAGTAGAGCATAAGTGCTCATGCTTTCCATTTTAAAATTATAATTATAAAATTATTAGCATTAACTTATATAATAGTTTTAACATCTATTAGTTGTAAATTTCATTTTAACTTATATTTTAACTGGGTTATGTATTATATATTTTAATTGATTGTATATGTTATATTTTAATATGTTTTTCCCTGCCTCAATCCATGTGGAGAGGCTGATAAGATGATGATAATTGTCATCATCTCAAGAATCTACCGTAGATCCCAAATTTTGGGTTTCTGGTATGGAAATCTTTCTAGGAGTATTTCATTTCCTCCTATTGTAGGAATATATATATATATATATATATATATATATATATATATGCCTAGTTTTCAAGTATTTCTAGTCATTGGAGTGACTTGCATATGTTCCTGAATTTAAGGATTCTGGATAGTGAGGAATTACTTTGACAAAGATTGATATCCCCCATAAGTCCTTGGAGTCATATATAATAGAGAATCACACCCTGTGTATATATTAAAACAGCACATAAAACTTGGCACTGGGCTTCAGCTTATGATTTACTTTGACATCTTTATGGATAAACAGTGCTTTGTAAATCTATGATCATTGTCACAGCCTAGTTTGTTCTGGCCTGGGGACCTCATCTAAGAAGATAAAAGGTTTTCATCAAGAACTGACAGACAAGCTATTTGCTCAGTGACAAATGGTAGGCTGAACTAAAATATGTTCAAAGAAAATATGAAAAATATATTTTAAAAGTTTCAAAATAAATAAGCCTGAAGTTGACTATGCATTCTCTGTGTTCTTGACAATACACAACGTTTTGGTTTTTTTGTTTAAAACATTCATACCCCCCAAACAAAAGAGGTCCCACAGTGGCATAGAACACAATAAAACATTACTATCTGAAATATATATATCTGTCTAACACTCAAAGGATGGCACCCTGCTACTGGATTATGTCAACAGTATGCATCTGTATGTCTCTTTTTAGTTGATATGCAGGTTGGTAATCCCTTCCTCCAAACATACTGACCAAAGACTTGTCAACTACTTCAGAGTCACTACATCTCAAATGGCTATTTCATGTCAATTGACAGTGGTGGGGAAAAATAGAAATATTTGGCTATGTCCCTGGATCATCTGCTGAAACCTCTGAGGCATCCTATTGCACCTTAACAAGAGATGCAACAATTTTGCTCCTAGTTTAAGAGACATAGCTAGATGCTTCATATTTCCCTGCTCTCCTCAAAATATGGAATCACCAAGCTGTAAAAATATTTTGGTTGGCCCAGGGATCAGTGAATGACTACTCTAGGCCATATAGAATGCATCCTGTAAGACATTACACAACAGGAAAAGGGGATGGGAAGGAGGAAAACCATATAATTGCTGTTGTTTTAAATTCTAATTTTTGCCCTGCAATGGTAGGCATGTTTACATTCTGTTTTCTCAAATGTACTTAATTTTGGATGTTTCCATTGTGACCTAGCTAGTATGTCTAGAGATCAGAGTTTAAGACAGCGTATCTGGGACACTGAGCCACAAAATTATCTAAATGCAGCGTCTAGTCTTCCAATCTTCAAAGACAATGGAAGGGCGCTTCTTCCTGCAGAGTACATAGGCAACCTAATTATCCCAAAACATAGGAAGGCATTCTCTTTGGCTAAATTCAATGTACTCTCTTCTGCTGTACTGGAGGAAAGATATAACAAAGTACCGTACAATGAACACCTTTGTCCCTGTGAGGCGGACACAGTGGAAACTGTGGACCACAGTTTGTTTTACTGCTCTTTTTACCGAGACCTTCATAAAACATTTTATAAATCCATTTTTAGAAAGTTTACCAGGGAGATCTGAAAGGTTTTATGTTGATTATCTTTTGGCAGACCAACACCCCAAAATTACTGCTAAAGTTGCTAGCTTCTGTGCAGCAGCAAAAGCTTGTTGACACAAGATGCTGTCACAGTCTTAGAAAGTTTTAATTAAAAAAACTTTGTATATTGGAATTGTACTGAATTTAAATAGAAAATAAAACCATGGATAAGGAACCATAGATTCGGGGATAAGATTTGGGATAAGTTTTTAGGGTGCTGGCCATGCTTCCCCAAGTCTATAGGCAGAGAGGCAAAGTTCATGGAAGCAATATGGGAGAGTAGAAAATTATGTGAGGTGACTTCAAAAGCTGAGCACTCATCTCCACCCATTGCCAGCTGGTTCCAGAGCTCGGTCACTCAGTGTGAATGGTTTAACATGTGTGGTAGACATGCACAAACACTGGGGCACAAAAGCCAGGAGTAGAGGGGCTGAGAAAGAGACTGTATTTGAAATTGGACCCCTTTGTGCCATTTCAAGCAAAGTAGGGAAAGGAAGGGAAGGTTTTGAGCCCATTTACCCAGATTCCCTTTGTGCATGTTTCGATAATCAGGTGGCCATCAAATCTCAGATACTGGAGATTGTTGACTTGGAAACCCTATTCAGAAAGCTACCACATGCTTTAAGAATTACATTGTGTACACAGCATGGGACTACGTGTGATCCAAGTAAGTGTTGTAAATACATTGACATTATTGTTGCTAAAGTAGCAATTGAAATGACATGAATATGGGTTCCCCTTTTCAAGTTATGCACGACAATATTTATTTAAAATCCGTGCCATGCCTTGTGTATTTTTATTGTATTTTACTGTGCTTTATCTGTTTTATGGTGTTCTTATATTCTGTTCTAATCCGAATGTATCGTGTAAGTCGCCCCGAGCCACCCGGGAGTGGCGACTCACAAATTTGAACAATAAATAAATAAATAAATAAAAATTGAAGGTGTTCTATTTGGTTTAAGCCTAAACAGCCTTGACATATTTGCAAATACTTATCTATACTTCAGGTTTCATGCGGAATGAGTCTAAGACATGCTAACATGCAGGCATCAATACAACTAGGAAGAAAAGAAATGTGCAGTGTGCATGGGAATTTGTTCACCCCCCCCCCAAATTAGTTCACACAAACACTCTCCACCCATCTGCCATTGGCCTGGCCTGTCTGTCAAATTTGAAACACAATGCATCAAAGAGTTTGCCCATGCCTGATATATATATTTATATAAAATATAGCATAATATATAAACATTTCTTGAGGTTCCACAAGAAACCTTTGCTTCAAAAATGGTTCTGTGGCTGTGAAGCAAATTTGAGAACCTCTGCATTAGAGTATTTATCCACTATAAATCCAGTTGCTGCCTCCTGCAGAATTCTAGGGTTTCTAGTTTAAGGAGGCCCAGGACCTCTCTGGTGGAGCAGTTTAAAGGCCCTTCCCTAAATTATAAACTCCAGAATTTGGCAGGAAGCAGCAATCAGATTTAAAGTGAATAGATGCTCTAGTGCAATGGTTCTCAATCTGTGGGTTACCAGACGTTTTGGCCTTCAACTCCCAGAAATCCTAACAGTTGGTAATCTAGTTGGGATTTTTAGGAGTTGTAGGCCAAAACACCTGGGGACCCACAGATTGAGAACCACTGTTCTAGTGTGATGAGGACCCAAGAGAGATCAGAGGAAGTAGCAGATACTGTTGTTCCTGTAAATAAAAAGGTATTGGAGAGTCAACCCTGCAAACCTTGGATCTACTACACTTTTTTTTCTAGAGCAATACCATATATGATTTCACAGACCTACTGTAATAGTAAATAAATGAAAATTCAGGCCTCTTTTGTGTCTTAGCTGAGTTAGCTCTAGGAGAAATGGAAAGTCAGTAAGGTACCTGGGTTAAATACAAATTCTGACTTGGAGCCAGTGATCATTTTCATTTATTGCTGCTTGCCCTCCTTTTATCTCTACAGAATTATTCATGCCTTGTTCTTTTTTCAACTCTGCTATCGTGCATATTCAAGTCTTTGTCTTGTCCCTAAATATGCTATATTCTATTTTTATCCCTTAAAAGAGATACATTGAAGTTTGGGGGTGGGTTTTCAAAAGCTAAAAAAGTGACCACAGATCAAACATTAGAAGGACGAATTCACTAGTACCTCAAATAAAATGTCTTTCGGTATAGGCTGTCAACACATTCAGTGCAGAATTATGATGGATGTGTATGCTCTTTCAAATCACCTGTTGATTTATGGTGACCCCATACATTTAATGGGATTTTCATAGGTATGGAATAGAGGTGGTTTTGCCAGTTTCTTCTTCTGACACATGCTTGAAAATTCAAGCATATGGTGGGAAGTACGCCCCATCCACACTCTGTCACTACCAACAAAAAATAACATGTAAATTTGACATATGTGATATCCCCAATTTCCAAAAGAATATAAAAAGAAACAAAATAAAAAGAAACTGAGAAGCAGGGCACCAATTATGAAACAGAGTTTAAGGACATGAACATACATATTTTATGGTGGCTAAAAAGGATTGATGACACATTTCTCTATATGCACATATGGGTAGGGGACAGAGATATGGGTAATCCATTTTGCCTGAAAAGTCCAAGTGCACTGGAAATACATTATAGTTCTGTACACTGAGAAATAGGTTTGTAGGAAGATATTTGCTTTTAGCTGAACACAGGTACAAAGCTCCTGTGAACAGACTGGGCTCCATTCCCTGCATTCAGTGAGCCACAAGAAGAGGCAGGTAACAATTATTATTATTATTATTATTATCATCACCTGGTTATATTCCCTTTTATCTTTTTATAAATAGTTTAATGTCATATAAATACAGGTCAAGAAATTTCCAACAGAAACCTGTTAAGCAAGATATGTATGTGTCCCATATGCACAATCACATAAGCACCTGAATAGGGCTATTGTTATGGAACTGTATAGATCCCATCTCATTCGTTAGGCTGTCTCACCTACAGCTTGAGAATAGCTATTTTTTTCTTTTAGCTTTATATGGTGGAGCTTAAGGAAACCCTTTCTGGTTTGGAGCAGTAAGTTGGCCCACCACTTTGCCTGGGAAAAGGGAGCCATTTTAGATTAGAATTACTACCACCAGGGAATCTTGGAAGCATGTCTATAGTTGTTCTCAGCAAGATCCAGGCTTGGACAAGCCGGCTGCTCTCTTAGCCACTGGCCTGATCACCATGGGCTTTGGGTGCACCAGAGGCCCCTCTACCAGAGAAAGTGAGCAAAGAAAAGTTTAATCTCTCCTTCACCTGCAGAATTATCCACTAGCAGTGACTTCAAGAACAACCATTTACCTTCAAATTTTAAGTATGGACTTTGTTATGGGGAAATCAAGTCAGTGCTTTGAGATAGGCCCAAGGTCAATTAATAAATTGTTACTGTTTCTCCAAAGCAATAGCGTGGACACCGAATCAGCATCCTTCAAGCTGATAGGAAGTTAAGACACATTAACACTAAAGACATTTAAAGTAGCTTGGGTTCGATTGCCCAGGTATTCTTGACCCAGGCTTAGGGAGAACTGGATTCAAGCCATCATTCAGCTGTGAAGCTTTCTTGATAACCTTCTGCTAATCAAGCTTTCAGTCTGACTTGTCATGATTATGAGGCCAAAGCTGGGATAGTGTGAGTGAGTGGGGAATTAAAACTCTTTCAGACTCCATTTTATTGTATTTCTCCACAGCCTACCTACATATCTTCCCTATTGTGTTTTATTTCTAGTTTGCACAATTTCCTTTGAAGTTTTATATAGAAATATGAATATATTGTGATAGATACATTTCCTGACATATTAACCATATTTTCCATAATTTTTATTAATGCACATAGACTAAAGCATTTTATGTGCATTTTCCAAGGATATGAATTTTATTTCTACATATTTATTTATTTATTTATTTATTTATTGTTCATTTTTGTATTCCGCTCCTCCCAGCAGGCTCGGGGCGGATAACAGTGAGATATACGGGCAGCATGTCACGACATGTCGACATGCGGCCCTACAATAAAACATAAAAACATAAAAACACATTAAAACACATTTACATCATCATACAGGGATGAGAGGACATACGGCATGGTTCTCGGTCCGGTGTGCCTAGTTAAAAGCTAAGCCAAAAAGGGCCGTCTTGCAAGCCCTCCGGAAGGGGGCCAGTTCCGAGATAGCTCGAGTACTCTCCGGGAGGGCATTCCAAAGCACCGGTGCCACTACGGAAAAGGTCCTTTGTCTGGTCGTCGATAGGTGGCAGGAGCGGACTGATGGTACTAGCAACAGATTCTGTTCATCTGAGCGCAGATATCTGTATATAATTTTTAAAACAATGGTTTTCTTGCTATTTTTTCCCTCCCAATTATGGAAAACTGAATGAAACCCACATGGATTCATTCACAGACATGCAGAACATAAACTGGATAAACTGAATTAATGACAATCTTTTCCCCTCTCTGTTGGGATGTGGAGGGAATATCTAAGAACAGACGAGAGTACTATGGAGAAATAACATATATAAATTTGCATGCCCTACATGCAGAGGCTATAATGTATATGACTCTTTCACTTCAAGAAATGAGTGACAGGATGATATTCTTTATTTGTTTCCAAAAGTTGTCTATGTCATGGATGATTCATATGGTTATCATATCAATCAAATCTAATGAAAGCTGACAGACTGCAGCAAAATGTACATTACTTTCTACCACTTGTGGAGATTCTGCATAAGCCATTAAGCAACCTGAAAGGAGAGCCATTATTAATAAATATGTAAATAATATCACTTTCATCACTGTACTGAAACATATGACCTATTTTGGAAAGGAATACCAAGTGGATCTCATAACAGGTAAATAATAAATAGTTTTTGAACGGTTGCCAACATGACAATGTTTAAGAGCATATCAAGTAGACATGTGCAATTCGGCTAAACCCCATGTTGTTTTCAGTCTCCTGATTTTGGTGGCCCCCAATCCAGTTTTTAGAGTCTCCTGAATTAGGGCAAGCAAAAATTACGTTTTTCAATTCGGCAGCCAAAAGATCTGTTTTTGCTCTGGGAAAATCCAGCTCATTGGCAGCAATGGGGGAACTTCCTAGGCTTCCCTTTCCACCATTTTTAGGGTATTTATTTTAAGAAACCACTTTTTCAGGGATTGTTTCTCCTCATATCCTTCAACTTGACCTGGGTTAAGGCATCAGACTTAAGAATCCACCTTTTCTGACATTGTTTCTCCCCAGATCCTTCAATAAGACCTGGGTTTAAGACAAAAGACTTTAGAAATCACCTTTTCTGGGATCCTTTCTCCTCAGATCCTTGAATAAAACCTGGATTTAAGGCATAAGACTTAAGAAACCACCCTTTCTGGAAGCCTTTCTCTTCATATCCTTCAATAACACCTAGGTTTTAGGTATCAGACCTAAGAAACCACCCTTTCTGGCATTCTTCCTCCTCAGATCCTTCAGTAAGACCTGGGTTTAAGGCATCAGATTTAAGAAACCACCTTTTCTTAAATCTCATAAAAAAACTCAAGACTTGGCTTTTCGAGCAAGCATTCGCAGATGAACTTTAATCGAGATCAAGGATTACTATGATGACGAAACGGAAACCGATTTTAAGATTGTGGAGCTGAGATGTGTATTTTGTAGTTTTTAACTGTTAATTTTATATGTTTTTATATGACTGTTTTTATCTTGTGATGTATTGTATATGGGCACTTGTTGCCGCTTGTTCACCGCCTCGAGTCACCTTCGGGCTGAGAGAGGCAGTATAGAAGCATGGCAAATAAATAAATAAATAAATTTTCTGGCATTGTTTCTTCTCATATGTTTCAATAACACTTGGGTTTAAGGCATCAGGCTTAAGAAATCACCTTTTCTGGCATCATTTCTCCTCAATACTCTTTCAATGAAACTGAGTTAAGGCATCTTTTAAAAAACTTATTGCAGTGGGAGCCACACCACCCGAAGGAGCATTAGCCATTCTTTTAAAAAGCTATAAATTACCTCCACATTTTATAGCAGCTTTAGAAATGGCAAGAAACTTCTACCCCACATTTGAAGTTTGTTTTGTGTGAAGGTCACCATCAGTGGAAGTTTCTGAAGTGTGTAGGAAGTAAACATTTATTGCTATTTGAGTCAAAAAGCAAGGCAAGTAATGCAGAACTGCAATCAGCACTGAGAATTTAGATCACTAGCAGATTGGAGCAGAATCTGTCTCTCTCAGAAGTCTGCTAGCAACAGAAAAATGGAGGCGCAGCTTGGCTAAAAGACACACCATGTGTTCCTTCTGTTCTGATTGGTTCAATGGGCAGGGCTCACAGGGAAACCCCATGCAGGAAGATGGCTGCCTCTCCACGCTCCATGTGTAGAAGAGTGAAATCAAAAGTAGTCGTGGTTGGCAGCCACATAGTATGTTGAAGCCGAAGGAGCTGAACCAGCTGGAACCTGTTTTGAAAAATGGATCTGTGCACAGCCCTAATATATAGAATTTTGTTATTTATTTATTTATTTATTTATTTATTTATTTATTAACTTTATTTCTACCCCGCACCCACCTCCCCAAGGGGACTTGGGACAGCTTACATGAGGCCAAGCCCAATAACACATAATAACAAAACAATAGCAATTAAAAACAATACAATCAATAAAACTCAACACAAGCAATAACAGACAATTTAAAACCAATGATAACCAAACAGTTGACTATGGCATTCCCACAACTGAAATATGAGTGAAACCTCAGTCTTCCATCAGGGTTTCCCCAGCTGTTGATATACAGAAGCATAATGTCTTTGGTACTGGAGAGGAAAAGGGAAGAGGAAAAGGCATTGCCCCTCCAAATGCGAATTGTATCACCTAATGAATTTTTACCAGTATTTTCTGTGAGATCTCTTGGTTTATATTGGCCTGGAAGAACCTATTCAGTTTGTCAGCCATCATGACTTCTTACTGATGCAAATTTCTCAGTTTAATTGTGTGCTGTATGAAGAGACACGTCCTTTCATTCATCCTGAATTTCCCACCACTTGGTTTCAGTGGAGGATCCAATAGCCTGCTATTTCAAAAGAGGGTGAAATGTTCCCTCTTTCTCTCCACATTCTCTGCACAATTCTACAATACTCTGCCATGTCTCATTGTAGTCACCATTTCTGAAGCTGAAAAGCTCCACATGTAACCTTAATTTATCAAAAAGTTGGTCCAGTCCCTCTCACTTCACCCCTTTCTGACCCTTTTCCAGATCCTAATGATTTTTTCTGTGTGGAGCAGGGAACACAACTACATCCAATATTCAGACTGTGAAGGCACCAAGGAATTATACAAAGGAATGTGATACTGGCAGCTGTATTGTCAATATTGCTTTGAATTGTGTTTAATATGGAATTTGCATTTTTACAGAAACTACATACTTGACCAGCATTTAAACTACCATAGCCTCACCTGCTCAGTCTTTTTGGGGTTTGATTTCTTGCTGGCAGAATGATATAGTTTCTAAACATTCCCAGAAGGTCAGAGTTAAAGGTCAAATTCAGTCTTTTACTAGGCAGAATCAGCTGAGATTATTGTCACCCCTTTCCCCCCATAGTGGAATTTCAACTTGGAATGGAGTTAGCAGGTGCACTTTTGCAAGGAGGTTTTTATTAATTTAATGTATTGAATACCTCATCACAGTGGTTCTCTAGGTATTGTGTAAAATAAAAAAGCAGAAATCCAAACAAATATTTGAAACTGAGGAAAGCATGAAAACAGTAAATGAAATCAAACAGCACAAAATGCAAGAATACAAAATTCAAGAAATAATTGGTAGTACTTTGAGACCATTTGATAAGCATTTCACAAGCCCCTCCTTCCTGTTGAGATGTAGTTGTTAGTCCCACCAGCAACTTGATCTGTCTTCTGGCAAATAATATCAGCCAGGATTGTCTTCAAGAATGTTGTTCACATGATAAGGCTGCAGAACCCATCTGTGATACATACTAAATTAATTCATGCACTAAGAATGCTGCTCCACTAGAATCTATTTAACTGCTGCATTAAGTCAGAATAGAAGCAGATTTATTTATTAAATGTATATAAAACATTTCCACCAAACAAATGTACTCAGTGCTACGAAGTGCATAGAAAATTGGTCAGACCAGGTTACTTAGCAGTCCTGATGAACGTCTGATGTAGTTATAGGTGGATGCAAGAATGGCATACACATTGTTAGAGTTAGCAGCTGTTGCAAATTTGTAGTTTCTAATTCCTAGTTTGTTTCAATAAAAATTTCATGTTTGTTGGTTTTTAATCACATCTACTCTCTTTCTGCTTCACTCTAATCCTACAGCAATTCTCTTATTTTACTCTCCTCCACATGCATCTCCCTTTGATTATGAACAAAAAAAGTAAATGTATTATTATGATTTTACAAAGAAGACTGGACATAATACATTTTCTGCTAGCATGGCCCAAACTTTTTGCCCTGGGGAAGCATTGTAGGCCCAGCCAGGAGGTGCAAGAGTGGAGGTGGGTCATCCTCAGGCTGTCCTCCTAGCATAACGATGAGGGCTGCTTGCCGTATTCTTATGCTGGGAGGAGGGCAAGATATGTGGCTGCTGAGAGTGCTCTGGAGCCCTCTTCACCACCATCTGCCTTTCTGAGACAATCCTCCCAACATAAGAACAGAGCAGCTCACTCCATCCTTATGCTCGAAGGAGGGCGAGACATGCAGTGGCTGAAAGGGCTCAGGAGCCCTCTCCACTGGCACCTGCCTTCCTGGGGCCATCCTCCCTCACCCCGTATTTGTGCTCAGAGGAGGGCAAAGCAGGCAGGAGCTGAGAGTACCCTGAAGCCCTCACAGCTGCCACCTGCCTTCCTTCCTTGGGCTGTTCTCTCAGCATAAATATGGGGACTTGCTCCATCTTTATGCCGAGAGAAGGGTGAGGCAGGCAGTGGTTGAAAGGACTCTGGAGTCCTTTCCCTGTCCTTATGCCAGGATGACAGCCCAAGGAAGGCAGGCAGATGACTGAGAGCAATCTGGATGGCTCCCATTCACTGCATACCTTCCTCCCGCGTCCCTATGCCCAGAGGATGGGGGGAATTAGGAGGGCTGGACATAAACTCCCAGATTTTCCACAAATTTTCTTCCACTTCACAAATACATTTGTTTGAATGGAGGCCTTGCTAGCTTTGATTTTTTGCTTTCATTATGTTCAATAACTTTGTTTAGGGTGGATTGGCCACTATTCCCTTTATATTACAAAAGTTTTCTATAATATAAATAATATATTAATCTAATGACACATTGGAGTTTTTAAAGCGAAAGAATTCTGACTTATGGGCAACATATAAACAATTTGTATTGCACATTTTAATATATCTGCTGGGAATAGTTCTCAGCAGACATATATTTTCCCTTATCAATGTTTAGTCTTTTTTATTTTTCCCCTGGCATGTTGCTCATTTTATCATATGTAACACGTCAGTTCAATTTTTCTGCAGAACAAAGAATAGGCAACCTTTGAGAACAACAACAAGGAGGGGGAAAGACCCTTGGAGAGGGAGAAGGAAACTTTAGTAATCATTGCAGGAGAAGAATGAAACTAGAACGGTATGTGAAATTCAAGAGGAAATACAAATAATTTCCATTCGGGTGACAGATGCAGAATGCTTACCAAGTCATTTAGACAGCAACCTGCACTCTTGCATAGAAATTCAGCAAGTTGCCTTCGCATTTGAAAAATTCACTTATTAGAATTCCTTCCTATGATTTCTGAGGACTATCAGCTATAGTGGAGAATACTAAAGACCTGAGTCCTATGGAAACAGATGTCTAATGTCTTGCTTCTGAAATTCAAGTCCACTAAATCAGATTTAGTTAAACCCCAGGGCTCAGGTTACAACAGTATTTGTAAGCAGAAGACACACAGCATTCCTGCCATCAGTAGAGATAACTTCTCTAATAAATTATCAGGATGGATAGGTAATTCTACAAAATACTTTCCATTATGTGTGCTCAGATAGATTTTTTTTGCCTAGACATATCAACAGTCTGAGAATGATACCATTGTTTAGAAATGTCACTGCCATCCATTATATGGTACACTCAGATGTTGGCTATCACGTTGTCAGGGCTTCATTCCTTTAGTGGCCTTGTTACCATCTCTTTCTTTTTCTCAAAAAGTAACGCATAACCTACATGGCACCTCATATGTTCCAAATATGCTAAGCAATTGATCAAATAATCATAGGAAGCATTTAAAAGGTATATAGGCTAGAGTTAAAGACTTGATAAAGGGTAATTAGAAAATATTAAACACTGGATGCTCTTGTAGCAAAGTAGCTCTTGTATTCAGGTCCAGTAATCCAAGGCCACAGTTGCAGGACTGTTAAATGCCCCTGGAAAAGTTATTGTGGAGATATCTCTCAGCACAGACTATAGAAAGCTAACTATAATTATGGCCATTAGGCATGAGAAAAAAGTTATGAAAATCAAAAGAATTCGTAAGTGATTCGTATGTAATGGGACTTTCAAGTTTTTACGGATCGCAAGGCCAATCCCGGAAGTGGACTTTCTTTTTCGAACCCCCTTAACTGAAAGGCCTTGTCTCCAGGAAGAGAAAAAACCAGCCGGAACCATAGAGAGATCGAAACCGGAAGTCCTAGCGCGGCGGGAGGACTCATCAAAAAAAAGCACTTTAAACTGCAGGGAAAGGGGCCTGGATAGCAGGGCAGGCGAGAAGGACATGAGGCAGGCTGAAACAATGGGAGAAGGGGTTGAAAACAGCCCGGAGAGGAGCAGGAAAAGTGCAGATTCAAGGAAAAGCCATAGAGTTCAAACCTCCTAGAGATCTATGGCAAAATGAATGGGGAGAAAGCTGCAGTGAAAAGAGCTCTGGAGAAGGTAGGCAACTATTTTATAATAATAATATTTACCCCTTTTAATTTCCTGGAAGAAGGGCCCAGGGCATTATTTAATTCTGATTAAAATAATAAATAATATAATAATATTTACCCCTTCTAATTTCCTGGAAGAAGGGCCCTACTTGTTATTGATGCCACTGGGATCAATGTAAATGTGAGTAGATCAATAGGTACTGCTCTGGTGGGAAATAACAGCAATCCGTGCAGTCATGCCAAGCCATATGACTTTAAGGTGTCTAAGAGCAACAACAGCTCTCAAAATCAATGGGAGACGCACAGCGAAGTAATAATAATACTAAAATAATTATAGAAACAACTTGGGCCTGACATAATTATAATAATATGTTTGCTTGTTCTTGAGGGCACTAGAGTGCTTGTGGCCTTACATAATTGATAACAGACATGGATTGAAATACTGTAAAATTGACAGGGCTCTAACTACAAACCTAAGAGCATGTTCTAGTTTACCAAGAGCACGTTCCTCATACCCTCCAGGTCACTATCACCCTTACTACATTCTTACTATTAGAATTTATTATTTAATTCTAATAAATGCACTGGAGAAGCAAGCCTTGGCTATTTTATTTAATACTACTACTACTACTACTACTACTACTACTAATATATTAATGCTTTATATCTCCCTGCAAGGAAACCAAGGGAAATGTTGCCCCTTGATTTGCCTGTGCTTAAAACAGTGTCAGTCCTGTTTCCCTGCTTTTCAGACTTTAGAACCAATTTAGAATTTCGTTAGTAGTTACGTTACATTTTAGAACTTTCTGGGAAAAAATTTGTAAGTCTTTCTATTACTAATCCAAAAAAATCCCCCATTTGATTTTAGAATCACGATTTTTGGGTTCTAATCCATGCCTAATGGCCATCTCTGTAAGTCTCTGGTAATGTAGTTCAAGCACTTCTGATTGTCAGGGGTTCCCAAACTAAGAATGCTTCCAGATAGCACCCAAATCCATGCCAAAGCTGGTTTTTAAAACCAGCTGTAGCACAGCAGTTCTCGTTTGTGCCTGGAGGGCAGGGAATAGGTTCTGGGGTTCCATTAGCTTTAGGGCCTGCAGCAGCAGATGTGGATTCAGAGGATGAGCTAGATGACTGGGGTGAAGCACAGGGCCCTTCGGATGGGCTTCGTTCGCCTGCAGAGAGCTTGGCATGGGATGAGATGATGTTTGGGCCTAGCATAGATTCCGATCACCAGGTGGAGATGGGAAGCAGCGAAGGGAGTTATGAACACCCCGGAGGGAGGAATTCCCAAGAGCTTGAAAGTGAAAACATGGACGAAGCCGAGTGGGAAAGTGCTAGGGAGGAAAGTTCTCAGGAAGATAGCGACACAGCTGCTGAGAGGCAAGGTCGATCTTTCGATAGGAGACGGGACATTGAGTCTACTAGGAGGGCTTGGTCGAGGGTCCTAGACCGACCGAGGTCCATGAGCAGAGATTGGAGACGAAGAAGCCTAGAGCGTCGGGGGCCTCGACCGAAGGATTAAGTATAGGATCCGTGGGAACGCATCCTCAGTTCTCCGGCCACGTCGCTACTGAATAGGCGTGAGACGGAGTTGAGATCACGAGCTGGCTAGCTAGTGGTCATCAAGCCTTGCCTTTGTTCCTATCCCAAAGCGTTGGGAAGCCTTGTCTTGTTCCTGGCCACAGCATTGTGGCGCCTTGCTAAGCTTTTGGCCTATTGCTACATTCTTTTGGACTTTGATACTTATAACCTTTTGGATTGCTTTTTCATCATTATTGGACATTATCTTTGAACTGTATTTACTCAATAAAGTAGTTAGCCTTCAGTACGTCTCTGTGTGTGTGATTAAGGGGCCGGTAAGTCCGTGATCGTGACACCAGCACAGTGAGTCCCCACAGGCCCAGGTCTAATTGGGTATTTAATTAATTCACAGTTATTCCAAATTAATTTACTTTTATCGGAAGTATCATTTAAAAAAATTTATTATTATTTGATTTTATTGAAAAGAAAATAGTGTATTTAAACAGATAATGATTATCTATTGTAAACATACATTATAATAAACATATTTCTATATTATCTATTCTCATTCTTTACAGTTTCTGTCATATTACATTGTTTTATTTTTCTTCCACTCCTCCCACCATCCTTCCCTACCCCACCCACTACTTTTCTCTCTATATCTTTATTTATAACCACGAACACAACTTTTGAAATTTTTGTACAATATCTGAGCTGGCTTCACCTTCTATTCATTTCATATATGTTGCCCATTTCTCTTTAATTTCTTCTGTTTTGTCCACCTGTGACTCTTCTTGGGTTATACATGCAATAATATCTGATTGGACTTGTTCAAACAAATAATTATTCCAATTTTCCAATTTCTTTTTTCCCATCTCTCCACCCCCAGGCTATTACCGCCTTTCCTGCTAAAATCATTGCTTTAAATAAATCTTGGTTCTTCACAGCAATGTTTTTATTCCTTGTAACTGCCATTAACATAAATTCCATATTAACTTGGATTGTTTTTTGAAAAGTTTGCCAATTTTTCTAATTATCTTATTCCAAAAAGTTTTTGCAATTACACAGTCCCACCACATATATGTGTACAAGCCTTTCTCTGCTTTATAGTGCCAACACATTGGGCTTAATCCTGTTCCCATATTTGCTAATTGAGCTGGTGTCCTAAACCATTTCCAGACAAATTTCCTTTCTAATTCTTTATATTTTTCCATTTTAATTTTATTTACCCCATTCTTTAATTCTTCAATATTTTGTTTTGTGAGTGTCCCTTCCTTCTGCCATTTATTTTGTAATGTTCTGACTACATAGTCATCATTTTTTATCATTGTTTTATACGAGGGCGGGTCAATAAATCATTTCATTTTTCAATGTAGTCTCCTCTGAGCTCTATATACTTTGTCCAACGTTTCTCCAATTTTTTTATCCCTTCCAAAAAATAAGATTTGTTGAGGTCATCAAATTAGGTATTTGTTTGTGAAATGATTTCATCGTTGGAGTCAAATCTCTTTCCGCCAAGCCATTTCTTCAGGTTTGGAAACAAGAAATTGTCACTCGGGGCTAAATTCGGAGAATAGGGCAGATGAGGGAGCAATTTGTAGCCCAATTCATGGATTGTTTCCATGGCAACGGCATATGTGTGCACTCTTGCATTGTACTGGTGCAAAAGAACTTTTTTCTTGGCCAAATGCAGTCATTTTTTTGCAAATCCTCATTAAATCGAACCAATAAGTTGGCGTAATATTCGCTATTGATTGTTCTACCCTTTTGAAGGTAGTCAATGTGGATTATACCGCATGCATCCCAAAAAATGGTCGCCATGACTTTATTGGCTGACAAACCCACTTTGGCCTTCTTTGGTGCCGATTCACCCTGAGAAACCCACTGTTTTGACTGCTGTTTGGTCTCTGGTGTGTTGTGGTGGATCCACGTTTTGTCCACGGTTACGAAATGGTGCAAAAACTCATTCATATTACGGTTGAACAACGCCAAACACTCCTGAAAAATTGTCACATGATTGCGTTTGTGGTCGATTGTGACCAAATGCGGCACCCATCTTGCAGAAAGCTTTCTCATACCCAAGTGATCATTTAAAATTGAAACCACTGAGCCATGTGAGATGCTTATGGCTTCCACAATTTCTCGCATTTTCAATCTCCGATTGGCCAACACCATATCATGAATTTTTTCAATCGTTTTGGGTGTAGAGACCTCAACTGGGCTTCCAGAACGTTCGGTATCTTCCGTGCTTGTACGGCCGTAATAAAATTCAGTAAACCACTTTTTTACCATTGAAATTGATGGTGCAGAGTCCCCATAGTATTTATCAAGCTTAGCCTTGGCTTGAGTGATGGGTTTTTTCCGGAAAAAAAAAGCTTAATGAGCACACAAAATTCACTTTTTTCCATTTTCTCCTCAAATCACACAGTAGTCTGCTATCAATAGCTGTCAAACACAAACTAAATGACACAGCTTGTTCAAATTTTCACAGGAGTCAACTGACAGATGGGATGAGAAGGAAGAGGAAAGTGCATCTCCAAAGGGAAGGGAGGGAAGGAGGGTGAATCAAAAGAGCAAGGGGGGTGGGAAGGGGGAAAAGAAGGGAGGGAAGAGGGGAAAAGGAAATGCTGTGGCTCTCCTCTCTCTCTCTGCTCTTGGCACACACAGAGCCTTATTCTCCTGCTTTTGAGACCTCTCCAACCCAGGCTCCTGGCTGGAAGGAAAGGGGGGGGGGAGAGAAGCCTTGTTGCCTTGGTGGATCACCCTTTCTTCCTACATACACACACACTTTGCTCCAGATCCTCTCTCCCCCCCTTCCCCCATGCACTCTCTTCTTCTTATTCCTCCTCCCTCTTTTACCTCTGACAGCCTAGAATCCTAGAAATGTCAGAGACACCCCTCCTTTCAGAGGCTATCCAGTCCAGCCCCATTCTGCTAGGTTGGAAGCCAAGCCCTCCCAACACAGAGCCACCCAGCTGCAGGTGAGATTCTGGAGACAAGTTGACCAATATAAGTGTATAGCAAACTTTGATTTTTCAGTGTTACCATTCTTCTATACTCAATATGGGATTCTAGAGATGGTTAATCTATGAGTGTGTTTCCAACTCTGGTCTTCCGGGTGTTTTGAATTTCAAACATGATGTTTTGGTGCTTAATTTGTAAAACCATAACATAATTTGATGTTTAGTAGGCTTTTCCTTAATCCCTCCTTATTATCCAACATTTTTGCTTATTCAATGTTCTGCTGGCCTGTTTATGTTGGATACATGAGACTCTACTGAAGTTCACGTTCAACTTTATTATAAACTAAGATTTGCTAAGAAATGTGTTTGAAGTGAATGATTTATTGGAAGGGATTAACTACTAACGGCTATCATCAATGCACAGCACTTCTCTCTTCTTCAACATGCAGTCTTCTTCCATCCTTACTTTTCTTCTTTCATGCACAGAAGACAAAGAAGGCACTCTCTATTTTAAAAAAACAAATCAAAAAGTCAAGAGATATTTTAACTATTTCCCCACTTTTCTCAGAGTTGTGGCATTCTACAAAATATTCCATGTGACAATGTCTTTGAAATACTTTTTATTAAGAATTTCCATTTTATAAAACATACAAGATCACAATAGGAAAAGGGGAAAGGGAAAGGGAAAAAGGAGTATTTTGACTTCCATTCTAGTTCCACACTGTTAGATATATTCTTCAATTTCATTTTAAACACAGAACATCCCCAGTGCTCTTATTCTTACTAATAAATACCTGACAGTGGTATATTACTAATTTAATATTCTCTAGATATTCATTAATCACAATCCGATCTGTCTTTATAATACCTTTACCATATTTCTATCACAACCCATATTTTAATTCATACATTTCTTTTTTTCTTTTTTTACTCCGTAATTCTCTCTATTATTTCTACTTTTCCTTTTTTTTTTTTTTTTGAATAGGAGGTTCTTATGGCGCAACTTCACAAATACAATCCTAGCCTCTGATATGAGGGGCACAAAGGTTACTCTATATTATCATTCTATATATTTTAATTGACAATCATCACAAGGTTACAGCTATCATTCATTGTTTAATCTTCTATCTCATATTCATATATTCTCCTCATCCTCTCCTTCATTTTCTTTCCCCTCTGGTGGACTCTCGAGGGCAGCTTCCGAGACAACCGCCTCTCAGGACTTGGGAAGTGTTGAAGCCTCTCTTTCCCCGATGGGCTGGGCAAGTTTCATACCTTTTCCCTATTCTAATCTCCTTCCTACTTTGGACTAGGTTTCCTCATCCTTATAAATCATCATATCTCTGTCATTTCTACCCCCTCTGGGCTAGTATTCAGTTACTTGAGTTCATTAGTGAGAGAGAGATACTTTCATCTTCTCTTTTACATACTAGTAGGGAATTTTCGAAGGGTCAGTTCTCTCACTTCTCTAAGTTTTGTAGGGTAGGTGTTAGTTTTCCTCCAGACCACCTCACATATTCTTTTTCATATAAATTCATTTTGGTGTCCCTAGGGACATTATTCTTTTTGTGTGGTTAGTCTGGGTTCTGAAAATTTTTTTCCACTTCCCTGTAAACTTCTGCCTATAACTTTCCCCTTACTTTTAAGATCGGTAGTTTTACCGTTTCTTTAATGTTTCTTTAATATTTACTCCTTCTTGTTCCCCAGCATTTCTTAATGTGGATTAGTACTCCATCTCACTGAAATAAAGACTTTCCTACCTTCTTTCCATGGCTATGTTCCTCGTTTCTATGGTTTCTACCTTTTCCCAAGCTTGCTTCTGAATTTTTATACTTAGAGTCTAATTTAACAGACTTTTACCTATCTCACCTGTTCCAGGAGGGTATCAATCAATCAATATTCCACTTGGGTTAACGATTCGCAATTGGCAATTCTTACACTTTAAAATCTCTTAATCAATTAATTATTTAGTTGCAACCACGATTCATTCCCAAGTAAGTTTAAGTACAATCCATCCCAATATAAACCCCCCTGTATCAACAATTAGTTATTATCAATCTTCTTATTTTTTAGCTACTCTTTAATTTATAACTCTCCCCTCTCATTTAGGATCTGGATCCCCATAGGTTTATTCCCACTTTTAAGCCTTCCCCTTTCCCCCCAGAGCCAGTATTGCCTTTATTTCATTCTTTCCTCCTGTATCTCAGAGCCCCAAATTTCAAAGTTCTTCACTCTAGTCCTCAATAGGCTTCTTTAATTTTTCCTTCCTCGGCTCCCCGCTGTCATCTGCTTCCTTATACCCGTCTGCTTCTCTTCCTGGTCCTGTAGGCTCCTGTCTCCTTCCCTGCCGTCGTCTGCTTCCTCCAGGGGTTTCTGCTTCTCTTGGATTGTTTATCTTTTGTCTTTTATCATCCTTGGTTTCTTCCTGCTGTTTCTCTGTGATGTTTCTCTTATTCTCAGTCTCCGAGTTGCTGCTTCCGGTCCCTTCCTTATTATCTTCCTTCCTCCTTCCTTTTCTCAACCACCATTTAGTCTTCCCAAGCCCCTCCCTAAGGTGTGTGTTTCTTTCTTGTCTCTCCTTCTTCTTTTCCCTTCCGCTTTCGCATTCACTCACCAGGAGAGGGGGTGGAGTTCCGTCAATCCAGTTTGTTTATGAAGAAGGAAGGACCGTAGCCATAACAAAGCCTTAACAGAGCAGCAACTTCAAGGTTAACGCCATCTTTTATTTGCCTTCTTACTGCCGTTTCCCTCTAATTATAGGCTGTTTAACAAATTCTCTAGCATTTTATTCTCTAGGGCACTCTCTCAAAAAGAGGCTGTTCAATTCGGCTCCTCATTCTCGGCTTCGGACTTGCCCATAGGCATTTCTCTTCAATCCCTCCTTCCTTCCCCTCCGGAGACATCTTAGTTCTTTTTAAGTTCTTTCTTTATTCTTTAAATGGTAGAATTGTAGGGTTGTAGTAATATGGCAAAGTTCTATGCTTTCTTTATCTCTCTTTTCTTTTATTATTGGGTTTCAGATGTCATCCAACCCTTTCTCGTAGGGATCTCCTCTCTAGTGTGGAATCTAGAATTTCTTCACCAAAAAAAGCGGAGAGACTTACATATCTTCGCACTCCATTCTTGTAGAATTTCTTGTAATTGGGAATGAGCGTGGGGCAGTTGGTGCAGGACTTAGTCCCACTTCCCGTCTCCCGGTCCGCTTGCTACGGTACAGCCTCCCCCCCTCTAGCCCCCATCCTTGAGGGTTGGGGGCTTTGAGGGGCACAGAAGGTACCTGCCAGCTTCGCGTCTCTTTCCCACTCAATCCGGGGGCCGAGAGGGGACCGTCTGGTCCTCCAAACCGTGGAGATCGGGTGGCATGCTTGGGAGCCCAAGCTGCCGTGCCTGCCACCTTCAAAACGCTCACCGGAAGTGCTCCATGTGACAATGTAAGTGTATTTCTGGAAGGAACCCCCCCCTCCCCACTTATTAACAATCTTCCTATTTGCTTGAACTAATAAAGTTCTCTCTCCTTCCGTTTCAATCAACTTTGGTGTGGTGGTGCTCTGGCTGATGTCAGCCAGACCACCAAGAAAATGTGGGTGGCATGTCAAGGCTTGGAAGCACTGCAACATGGGGGAGGCACAATGAGATATGGGAAGGCAAACAAATTGTGGTCAATTCCGCAAACTCAAATACTGGGACATCATAGGTTAACCTTGGACAAGTCTACCATAAGGTTGTCTTGCCTTGTTTAACCTGGATCAGTCCTACATGAAGTTTAGCCACCGTGGGGCTGATTTGAGCCTTCACCAACCTAAGCGGTCTGTGTAGGTGTGCCCCTTGTTTGTGTGTTTGTTCTATGATTAATTGTTGCTTTGGACCCAAAGACCAAATTTTCCCCTTGCAGCTATACTGAAACTCTTAAAGGACCTAAAGGAAACATATAATAGAAGTTTTTGAACATGTTTTCTTTGGGGCATCTCATTCCAATGGTGAAATTTAGGGCCCTGGGGAAGCATCAGGAAAAAGCTGCATTCACAATACATCTATAAACTGCAAATTTGTTTTCAAAAAGTAGCACATAAGTCTAAAATTCAGTTTATTTTCAGAATGGCAGGAGATATTTGTAACTTTTCATTGAAACATAATCAGGTTTTGCCCCGTGTCTCCCCTAAAAAGTTAAAATTATACATGCTTAAAATGTCTGTCATTCCCTCCTTTACACATAGCCTTTGTCAGAAAAAGGATTATGACACTGTGTTCTGTTTTTGTGTGTGTGTGCAATCTTATATCTGTTATTTTCAGAAGAAAAGCTCCTCAAGTTCATTGGGATTTACTATCAAATAAACAGATATAAGACTGTGGTCTTATACACCTATGTATCTTCCATAGAGCATGGGTATGCGGAGGATTTGAGCTTTAGCAGTGGGAAATCCTGTGTGTGTTACATCTAAAAAATAAACAGCCTTTGAAACTAAGAAAGCTAAAATCCTGTTTAACTGTGTATGGAATAGCAGCCTTAGGTCAAGACACTATATAAGTTTTGGATAGCACTATGGGGGGCAACATAATTAAACTGTATATCACAATTGTTCAGTCGATTGCACAGTGGCCACCAAGACCTTCAGCTCATCCATTGTGCAGAGGTTGATTTATTCTCTTCCTATCAGATCCAACATGAGAGAGCCATTTGTGTTTGAAAATGACTGCACTAGGAATAGCACATGTGCACGTGTAGGTACTTTCTGAGAAGCATAGAATAATAGAATTGGAAGGCACCACATTGGCCATCTAGTCCAACCCCTTGCCATGCAGGAAAAGCACAATCAAAGTATCCCTGACAAATGGCCATCCAGCCTCTGTTTAAAAGTTTCCAAGGAAGGAGCTTCCACCACACTCCGAGGCTGAAAGTTCCACTGTTGAACAGCTCGTATAAGTACCTTTATGTTCGCCTAAGTACTTTTATGCTAGCACAACGTCCTAGATTTGGCCCAAGGACTAGGAGAAAAAAACTCCAATTTATTCAGCAGCTACATATGCTGTAGGCTATATTCAGAGAAGAAACTGGTTAAATCAGCTTTTAATATTCCTTGCATAAGAAAATGCTATGAAATTCATAAAGTTGCCCTAAGCCAATAAGCAACTTGAAGGCACACACATTCTAATCAGTTTTGGTTTGAAGGAATCTTCCCCACTACTATTCTTGGCCATGCTGGTGAGAGTTCATCTTCAGGATATTAGAGCGGGGAAGGCTAGTTTATATATTCATATAATGGAAAACTTTTTAAAAAATATTTGTGAACATGCATAGGAATTCTGTTATTCTTTCCTATATTAACTAGTAATGGAAATTGCATGATATATTTAGAAAATTTTTAAAAAGTAAAAACCTGCTGTAGAATTGTATATCATTGCCTCTTGGGGGAATACATCTGCAAAGCCTGAAATATGATTCTTCAAAATGTTTCCCAGTTATTCCACTGAAGATTATTTTACAGTTCTGTGCATATTATGTAAATTCTTGCTACCTCAACATACATACTGAGTTTGATTGAATGACTATTTCTTTGCATGGGGAGATAATGAGTGCATACAATGGTTAACTGCAGTTGCCAACATTATGAGTTTTCCATCAGAAGACACAATGCAGCCTTTCCTCTTAAAATCAACATCACAGTTGTTCTGTGTTAGGACTTTCAAGGATTTTAGACTGGTCTCCCAAGCCTGACACATGTAAGACAATGCTAATAATAATTTGTTTTATGCTGACCAATGGCATTTTGCCAGCAGACTAACAGTTCCCATTCCTTCAAATCTAAACCCTATTTTTATTTTTCTATTTCACACACATAGTTCTTTTCTACAAAAAGGAGAGCACTCTTCACAGATATGTAAGTTGGCACAGATACCAAAATTCCAAAAATTCATATTTCCATTTGAGTGTGTGGTTTTCAAAGCAAACTTTTCAACTTCAAAAGATTTTCCATAAAAAATATCATCATCATCTGCTTCACAATAAATTTACTGTATGTACATTGCTGTGTCAAGAGAAATGATGGCCAAAATTAATCCATCACATACAGAATTTCCATCTCAGGTTGGATCTACACTGCCCTGTATCCCAGGATCTTATCCCAGATTATCTGGCAGTGTAAACTCATATAATCCAGCTCAAAGGAGATAATCTGGGATCAGATCCTGGAATATAGTGCAGCGTAAATTCAGCCTCAAATTGTTCACAAGACTGATAATTTATATGGCCAACTGGAAATCATCAAGTATTTAGAAATACTACTCCGTTACTGAGACAGCTCCACTGCCTGCCTTTTCGATCCAAACCCAAATCAGGATGCTGGTTCTTATCTATAAAACCCTAAATGGCTTTGGTCCAGGCTACTTGGAACACCGTGTCTTCGTTTACATATCTGGGTAAATGTTGAGGTCAAGCGGGGAGACCCTTATCTCCATACGAGGCCCCCTCTTATATGCTCTTAAGTATGACCAGGGAAGGCTCCTTCTCAAGACTAACACCGGCAGTCTGTAACTCCCTTCCAGAATAATTAAGAGCTGCCCCATCCCTTCAGATCTTCGGGAGAGGGATAAGAACCTTCTTATTTAAGAAAGCTTTTAAATAAAGATTATATGTGCCAGAGCGAAATGGAGTTTTATTTGCATTTCTTTTTATTCTGTAAGTTACCTTGAGTCCCACTCTTGGAGAAAGAAGTGCTATAAAATAAAGCAATGATTTGTTTGTTTGTTTGTTTGCTTGGGAGCTTGAAGGCTTATGGCTGGAAAATCTCTCTCTCTGTCACATGAAGATTTTCTCTCATTTGGTCTCTCTTTTGTGTTTTAATGATATGTTGCATTTAATCTATGTCTTAAATGAATTTTATGTGGCTTGATTTCTATATACTCTCGTCTGCTCTCATCATTTCTTTTTATTCTGTACTACTCTTCTCAATTTGAGTAACTCTGCAGTTTAATTTTTTGGGCTACAATCCCCATCAATAATGAGCAACATGGCCAGTCATATCATGGGAGTTTGGGAGGAAAGCCTGTATAATGACCTCTCCCATAGTACAGCAATATTTTAAAAACATTGTTCACTTTAATGCCATATTATTTAATACAATATGTCATTTGAGAAGCAGCTGTCACATAAAGCACCCCAAACTGTGCTTGTAAAATTTTAAGAGAATTCCTGAAATAGTACCAATGGCTTGCAAATGAAAACAAACATAATGCTTTCTGACCCCTTCCAATCCTTTTCCTTCTTGTAAACTATTTTTGGCATCTGTTCTTTTGCTATTTTTGATCCCACATGTATCTAAAAAGGAGCTTCCTGGTTCTAAATATACAACCAGCTGATATACAGTTGGTTTATACAGGCAAGTTCAATTTTTATAATGAACACAATGGTGCATAAAATAGTTGCATTGCATTATGTGAAAGACAGACCGGTTTATGTCATGATAGAGCTGAATGATGAGAAAACACATTTTGGTGACACAACTATGTCTGGAGAAAACTTAAGTTAATTTAGTCAGACCAGTGTTATTATAAACAACAACATTATTTGCAATTCATGAGTATGGAAAGAGCTGTGGCTTTGATTTTTCAGCTAACACATTCAAACTGGATTTATATGAAAGGATGAAAAGAAACAGACAGTAATGATTGTGAACTGAAGTGCTACTGGCAGGAAATAATTTTTGTTCTGTTTGTTTTTTTAAATCACATAAACTTGTCTAAAGAGAAGAAAGGAAGTTTGGTTTGCAGAAGCAGGGGGAATGAGTAGACACGTTTCTTTTTAATATAACCTGCTTTCTCATATCCTTTAGTAATTCAAGCGATGGGGATCATTCCTCTACTTCTTAAATTGGAGGTCCTGACCCCAAATAGGTTCTCATTCTCTCAACGCTGGGGTCACAAAAAATGACAACAGTAAAAGGTTTCTGAATGCTATCACTTACACAAATCTGTTAGCAACAATGTGCAGCATTTACAGTGGACTCTGCAGAAAATGCTTCAGCTGTACTCCACATAAAGGAAAATCAGCATATTTAGCAAGCTTTGCAAGTGCTGACATCATCAACAAATGGGTGATTTTTAACCTATTTATGTGACCTACCTGGGGTCACATAAACATTTCACGGGCAGAAAGTGGTTGCAAGTGGGGGGGAAATTAAGAAGCCTTGCTCTAGACAGTGTTGAGCTGCAGCTCCGACAGACCCTGATCAAGGCTAATGGGACTTATATCCCAACAACTTCTGAAGAGACAGGTTTTCCAGTTCTGTAGCAAACTCTTAAAATAACTGAGACCTGACTGTGTTTCTTAAAACAATTGTCAACTTGCTTGTTCTCTCTTTCCTTTTAAAAAGCAGCAATTAGCATTTGCAGTCCAATTACACTATGTGACATGATTTTTGTTCCTGGGTTATAAATGTCATTGCCTAATTGGTTCTATAATAAAACACATGGAAAAGTTTATTAAACTGCAAAACTTTGTTCTTGAGAGACATCCTGCAGCACATTTTGCTATAGTTTTTCAATGAATATCTCGAGTCTCGACCACATCAACATAGTTTGTGGCAACTACAAAAATGAGGTTTCTGGAGTATAACAGCTAAAGTAGAGTCTCACTTATGTAACATAAATGGGCTGGCAGAGTGTTGAATAAGCTAAAATGTTGGATAATAAGGGGGGATTAAGGGAAAGCTTATTAAATGTCAAATTACATTATGATTTTACAAATAAAATTTACAACAAATTGACAGAAAAGGCAGTTCAATACATGTAACGTTATGTAGTAATTACTGTATTTATGAACTTAGCACCCAAACATCACAATGTATTGAAACAGTTGTGAATCCAGACGGGAGGCAGATTGCACAGGATAATATAGAACATTGGATAAGCGAAGGTTGGATAAGTGAGACTCTACTGTGCTTTCAAAGTAAGTACCACACAAGTAAACAGAAAATAACACTTTCAAACCAGGAACATATGTTTTTAAAATTTTGTTACATTGTGTTATATGGTTCACCAGCAGCAGTCCAATTATCTGGAAAAAGTTATAAAATAAAAGAGGGCAAATCTGCTAATGTTTCCAATGAATGGGTTTACATACATTGTAGAAAGACAGGGAATGTGTGATTATTCTTTTAAAAGTGAAAATAGACTAGGACTCTCACTTTGGAAGAATTTTAAAAGAAAAAACCCCCTATACATTGACAAGGAGTGGTACTGGTTTTATTTATTTATTTATTATTTAAAACATTTATATTCTGCCCTTCTCACCCTGCAGGGGACTTGGGGTGGACCACAACATATATTCGGCAAACATAAAACCATAAATATTTACAAACATTAAAATTACTTATATCCACATTAAAATCAGTTGCTTCAATTTATTATGTTGTTTGTCTTGGGAATTGTGCTCTTAAATACCGTGTCACAGGTTCCAATGAGGTTTGCAGGATTTACAAAAGAAAATAAGATCTTCATATGCAAAGATGATTGTGGAACAAGCTGGAAATGAGGCAATTATAGTGACAGCCCAATGAGCTGAACTTATTCTTCCACATCGAAGGTACACAGACTGCAGCTCTTGAAGCTTGAAATCAGGGCATGGAACTTGTGCACGTGGGACCTGTTCCATATCTATTACTGACATGAAAGGGGAAACAAGGGAAAATAACATCAAGAAACCCCAATTGTTCTTCATTTTTCCTCACCTACATTAAAATTCTTCTGGCTGTGCATCTGTCAGCCCCCTGGGTTTCTCACTTTACTGTTAATAGAAGGATTATTAAAGTGCTATTCCTAGTCCTCATATATGGGAGAATGATTGAAAAAGATTACCTGTATAGTCAATTGAGATAAAACCTAGCAACCGACCTCATCAGTGTGCAGCATATTTATAGAGTCCAAACCATCTCTATTTAGCCTTGTGACATGAAGTGATTTACCTTAGTAGTAGAGCAAAACCTCTGCATGCAGAGGTCTCAGGGCCAATCCTTAGCACATCCAAATAGGGTTGGGAATATAACACTGCCTGCTGTGGACATTACAAACAAACATGGACCCATGTCAGGGGGAAAGCTTGGGGAGGGGGGCACAAAATGAGGGAGTGCATTGGACTGAATTTTTCCTTCAATGTCTTTCTAGCATTCCAAGTAACCTAAAAATTCACTTGAGGATTTCAAAAGAGATGCTCAAAAGGCATTCAAATAAAAGGAGCAGGCAAAATTACCAAAAGAAAGAGAACACAGCAAATATGAGTCCTAAATGTGAGCAATTTCTAGCATTGCAATAACTTAAAACTTCACTTGTAGATTTAGAAATAGAATATAGGCATGCAAAGAAAACGAACAGGCCAAATTATCGAAATAAAGAGACTATGGAAAATATGAGTTCTAAATGTGAGCAATTTTGACTGTCTCAGTCAACACTAGAAGTGTGGGGACTTTCAGTGGTGATAAAACTTTTCACTGAGGAGGGGAGCAATCTCCTCCCGAGGCTACACTTTTGAATCTATGTTGGTGTTCAATAGCATCCTAGGCCTTTGGAGTATTGATATGTCAGTGAAATGCAGCAATGGACAGGCAGATTTGGATGACCATCTTTTAAATGTTACCTATATTTATGAAAAAAATAAGTACCATATCATGTGTAAATTAAGGGCAGGTTTTAAAACCAAAATTATGAATTTTTGTATGACCCTTGCTTAAGTTGATGGTCATTCTTTGTAGAATAGAAAGTGCCCTGGGCTTCTGGCAGTGCCATTTTACCACCCAGGCATTAAAGAAACAGAGAAAGTAGAGGGAGGCCAGTGCTTCTTTAGGTTCTCCCAGAACAGACTAAGCTCTCACGTTTCACCACTCTACTTAGAGATGGGAATGATTAGTTTTTCAATAAGAATTAAGGTACAATATCCGTTATTCATGGATAAATTGGTCCAAGTTCTTTTTAATGATTTTTGACTAAAATGTCTACACTTATACACAAGTGTATACATAAATAAGCTTGATTATGAAAAAAATCTTAATGGCATCTGTTTTCTACATGGATAAAAACAAATTATTATTATTAGAAACACAACAAGATGAGTCCACAGCAGACACTCTGCTGGCTCTTGTATTGGCTCACATGTCGGACAGTTCCCAAGTGTCTAGAACTGTGTGATGTATCGGCGAATAAGACAGCATTCTGCAGCTGGCAGATGGTAATTTTGTCAGCACCAATTGTGTTTAAGTGCAGGCCAAGGTCTTTAGGCACTGCACCCAGTGTGCCAATCTCCACTGGGACCATCTTTATTGGCTTGTGCCAGAGTCTTTGCAGTTCAATCTTTAAATCCTCATATTGTGCCAGCTTTTCCAGTTGTTTCTCTGTAATCCTGCTGTCACCTGGGATTGCAACATCGGCAATCCATACTTTGTTTTTAACACAATTTTGAGGTCAGGAGTATTATGCTCCAAAACTCTGTCTGTCTAAATCCGGAAGTTCCAGAAGAGTTTGGCATGTTCGTTCTCTGTAACTTTTTCCAGCTTGTGATCCCACCAGTTCTTTGTCATAGGCAGATGGTATTTGTGGCACAGGTTCCAATGAATCATCTGAGCAATGGTGTTATGCCTCTGCTTGTAGTCTGCCTGTTCGATCTTCTTGCAGCAACTAAGGATGTGATCGATTGTTTCATCTGTTTCCTTGCAGACTCTACATTTGGGATCTGTCATCAACTTTTCAGTTCTGGCATTGATGGCATTTGCTTTAATGGCTTGTTCTTGGGCTGCCAGAATCAGGCCCTCCGACTCCTTTTTCAGAGTTCCATTTGTGAGCCACAGCCATGTTTTTTGTTTGGTAAATTGGCTCTCAATTTTTGCCAGAAACTGTCCATGGAGTGCCTTCTTTTGCCAGTTTTCTCTTCTGTTCTGGATTGTGTTTCTATGGTATTCACTCTTTGTCTTTTGCACTTTAAGCAGTTTACTACTATTGACTCAATGTTGGTTCTTGACTGCCTTTTACATAATCTGCCAGTGCATGTTTCCCTTCTTTTTCTTTTTCTTCTTCTTATATTGTGTACCATAATTAGCCACCAAGTTTTGTTTGCTTTTGAAAACAACCTCCATTCTTTTTCATTTCTTATAGCATCTACCATGCACTATAACTAATAATCCTACTATACATCTGTTGTTCAGGCAGCTCCTTATTGCCTATATCTTAAGATGGAAGGTCCCAACAGGAAAATATTCAGGCAACTGAGCAGAGATAATTTAATGGGCTGGCAATTAAAATAATAGACCTAATTACATTTGCAATAAAAAACAAGGTTGTAAGTAGCTAGGGAGAATTTTTACTACAAGTACTCTGCTGACAACACTGTACAAGTTGCAGTGGCTTCTGCGTGTTAAATACATCAGAAAAAAACAGGTACATCATTATTTAAAGAAAGCTAATTCAACACTCTCAATTCTGAATTTCTGGTCATTCCACTATTATATGAATAATTTGTAAGGTTTTTTTTTGGTCGGGTTAGGAGCAACTTGAGAAACTGCAAGTCGCTTCTGGTGTGAGAGAATTGGCTGTCTGCAAGGATGCCCAGATGTTTTTTTGATGGTTTACAATCCTTGTGGGAGGCTTCCCTCATGTCCCTGCATGAAGAGCTGGAGCTGATAGAGGGAGCTCATCCGCACTCTCCTCGGATTTGAACCTGCGACTTGTCGATCTTCAGTCTTGCTGGCACAGGAGTTTAACCCACTGCATCACTGGGGCTCCAATTTGTAAGTGAAGATGCAAGATCAGACATATGTCTCCCCATCGGAATCTATTGCAAAAGTGATCACTAATGACTAAGTCCTGTGAGCTTAAATAAAATAATGGTGAGACATATTAATGCTAGTATGCTTCATTTGAAGAATTAACATGGTTTAGCAATTTGTTTGTACAGGGCACACATATACTCCGAACTTTTATTGAATTAAGGTTTGGCATCTCATGTTGAAAAAATGAGGAATGTATACTTGTTAGCTAAAAACAAGTGAATATAAATGTGGAATAATCACATAGGCTACTTTAACTGGATTATCCTCAAGAAATCATTTCTTAATATTAAATCATTAAATCCTGTTACTAGAAAAAATGTGTAGGTAGGATGAGATGAGCCTCACTTTCTTCTTCCTTCTCCACTTGTGTGACAGTAGAGATATAATGTTGCATGTAAGATTACAGAAATCTCAAATATGCAAATGTTTTGCATCTTCCATCACATATGCTTCTTCAGTGCTCGTACAGGGTAAAAGGTGACAATAGGCTCATCTGTACTCATCACTTAGCCCGGTGTGCATTTGGATCAGCCATGAGGTGGTCAAATGTCACACTGGGCTGATCTGGCTTTGCCATCCTGCTCCATGTCACAGCTGTCCCCAGGCAGAATACCTAACTATCTTGTTCTTGAGCACTCTGGCTGAGCACTCCTGGACTCCCTGCCCCCATTGCCCGATTTACCATTGTGCTTAGGTGTGATTAAGCACAGGGTCCTGTTGGTCAGGAGGGGCCATCTTCCTGCCATTTTTTTTACAATGGATTTTGCTTATGTGGTACAATTCTAAATTTGATTGTGCTTTGGAGCTTTTCCAGATATAATGATGGAGTTGATAGTCTATGAGAGTGTGCCACAAAGCAGGCAGTGTCAGCCTACTGGGGCTCCCTACCTGTGGGTCCAAGGAAGAGGCCTCCTAACTTAACTAACATAGGGCCTTGTTTGCCCTAAATCCGGCACTGCCTACTCCCCCCTTGAGTCAGTTATCATATATACTTGAGTATAAGCCGACCTGAATATAAGCTGAGGCACCTAATTTTACTACAAAAAACTGGGATAACTTATTGAATTGAGTATAAGCCGAGGGTGGGAAATGCAGCAGCTACTGGTAAGCTGAGAAGGCAGAAATTGCCTTAAAGCCATCTTGTGCTGCTTCCAAAACCCAACACTTGAGAACATTTTCCATTACAGCCAGATATTTCCAAGGTCATGCCTGAAGAGTTTGGTGATTTTTGAGATGGATCTAAATCAGACATGGGAAAACTTCAACTTCCACAATTCCTAATCGCCAATATTTGAGAACACAGAAATGCTGGACCACTCTAATAACCACCATGACAGACTCCCAGTCAGCTGCGCCACATTCCCAGTTTCTGTTATTTGTTCAGATACATATCTGGTGATGGGGGTTTGTGCTGAACAGAACTGAGCCTTCTACAGTACTATCGATGTACTCTGAAGAAGCATAGGATGCTTCTCTACCAGGCAAGGGCAAACTTTGGCCATGCCTGTTGTTAGGAATTACGAGAGTTGAAATCCAAAACTATATGACAGAAAACTGGGAGTTGTAGTTTGGTATGGTACCAGTTCTCTTTGGCAGGGAAGGCTAAGGACTTTGTAAAACTACAACTCCTGTGATTTTTGTGGTACTGAACCTGTGGCAGGTTTGGGGGGGGGACGATTTCCTTTTAAGGAGACTCTCCTTGCACTGGTAATTCCCCTTTAAGGCTATTTCCCTTTAAGACTAGCTCCCCCTGGCTGAATAAACAAAGCAAAATGGTGAAATACACTTTGTTTCTTCCTCCCTTTTCATGCTATGTAAGATTTTAAGACTCAAGAAGTACTGAAAGAAAGGGGGTTCTGAGCAAAGACAAAGAAAGGGGACCCCAAAGAGGGGCGGCAGACAAGGAGAAAGAAGTTTCTCCAGCAGGACTTTCTCCAATGCACGTTTGTTGTGATTCTCCTTGAGCCTAACTGTGCTGTTGGTAGAGGGGGGGGAGAGGGAGGGAGAGGGAGCGGAGAGGGAGAATGAGGAAGAGGTCTGAGCTAGTCAGGGAAAGGAGGCACTGCTACTTGGGGGTGGGGGTGGCTCTCCCTCCTGCTCGTCCCTCCCCAGGAGCCCAGCCAGATCCAGAGGGCCACGCTGCCACCCTCCTGCTGACTTTTGCTTCTGCCTCCTTGCTTAGCTCTTGTTTGCTTTCTTTCTTGTTTGGCCACCTTTTCCCTCGTTGCCTGACATCGCCCCTGGATTGTTTCCGTCCTTGCCCTTTTCTGCCTCCTTCCCCCCAGTGTTTGATATCCCTTCCCCTTGTTCTCCCTGACTGTCTGGCCTCTCCTCTCTCCCTCTCCCCCTTCCTGGCTTGTTCTTCGGATTGGCTAGCATCACTTGGCTGCAGGTTCACCTCCTTTCTGAGGGAGGGGACTGGAGGAGGAGGAGGTCCGTGCGCCTCCTCCTCCAGCTGGCTGCATGGTGCTCAGCCGGCCTCGGAGCCAGAGCCTTTTTCTTTCAGCCTCCCATCCCACAGCAGCTTATAGCTTGTCTCGAACATAAGCCGAGGGAGGCTTATATATGGTGAGTTCCTCTCTGGCCACCATGAAGGTCCAATCCAGTGTCACAGGTGCCAGATTGGGCCCACATTATCAATTAGTGTCACAGGGTGCTTTCAGACAACAGAAAGGTCTGTGCTGACCTGGGTTTACAAAACCCAGGTTGGGGTGGACTATAGTCCACACACCGGCCCCAAAAGCCTGCACTTTTCACGAGGAGTGTCTAGATGTCCTCCCACTACATTCTGGAAGGACAGGAAGACACCCAAGCCACCTCCCAAAAAAGCCTTTATTAAAAATAAAAGTAAAATAACTCCGCGGGCAGCATTTCCCTGCCAGTGGCCCTCTCCTGGTGTGTAGCAATGATGCACCAGGAAAGGGTAGGCCAGGAGAGGTTTACCTCCTCCCCCCTTTCTCTTGGTGCACCCTCTCCTGGTGTGTCATTGCTACGAGCCAGGAGAGAGCCAGCAGCAGGCTGGTATGTTATTTTTTTAAAGGTTTTTTTTGGGGGGGAGAGTTGTGGAAGGGTTGGTGTCCTCATGGTTTTCCAGGCTGAATCAAGAAGGTGCAGATCTAAGCCACTATCAAATTGCTTCTGCAGAAAGCAGGGTTTTCCTGCTTTGTGCCAAGGAATTAGTTTTTGCATAGCCCGTTGTTTGGATGCCCCCCCCCCCGGCAAATATTCAGGAGGGTGTGCATTTAGTGCCCTGTCTGGTTGGGCCCAAGGAGAAATGCAGGTGATATGTCTTTCAGCCTGGCATCATCATTGTCACCATCATAATCATCAACATCAACATCATCGTCATCATTTTGTTACTTGTTATTTTTTCAGGAATTTGCAGTGTGTGTGTGTGTAGTTAGCATGCATTGTGTGCCTAAAATATATTCTTTTTTCAAAACTCTGTTTTCATTTATATGAAAAATAACATCACTTAACATTTTATAGCGCATTCAAGTGATCAGAGCAGAGCACTTCACATGCATTATACAGATACGTTCCTCCTATCAAAACTCCAAAATTATTTTTTTATATATCAGAACTCACAGATCCTTTTCAATTAAATGTCTTTTCTTTTTGTGGCTTTCTCATAGCATTGTCTTTGCATCCACAGTTCCATCCAAATGAATAGCAATGGTGCTCACAAATGTTTCTACCAGGATGAAATCTTCAATAGAAGCCTTCCAGAATGAATTGTAAATAAAAATACACAGCTAACCCCTTTGATCTTTCTAGAGCTAACATAAAAAGGTGAAAATGGTTCACCTGTCCTTAGTCATTAAAATTTTAAGACCACATAGTGTGCCAGACTTGCCCGGCATGGGAAACAAGAACAGTCCAACAACTTGAATGTAAAAAAAAAAAGACTTTTGAATACATTAAAAAAACTACCCTTATGTTCTGGATGTCCTTTGCAGCTAAGTATCAAAATCTCAGTTTATATCATTTTAATGTCCATAAATGATGACATGATAATCAGTTAAGGCCAAATGTTAGCTCTGAAGTAACATGCAGTGAGCTTGCAATCACAGCAGACTAAGGTCAATTTGAATTGGTCTGAAACCTACATTTACATATATGAGTGGAGCGCAGAGGCTCTCCATCTAACTGCTGCCATTTTACAGGTATTCAGCTGACATTATTACAGGGGTCAAGATGAAAATCAGTGCTGATATATTTTTATCAGTGCCCCAGCACAGTGCTGAATGTATTTTTTAATAATGAGAAGAGACATTTAAATAGAAACAATTAATACTCACACACATACTAAGGAAGGCATGCAATTTCTCCATTTTTCTAACAGTCTTTAAGCTGATAAAATTATCGTTAATGCTGTTGACTACTTGCACTGAAACTGGAATTCCATGTATACTGACCATATTATTAAGCTTAAGAAAAATTGTAACTTCAAAAATATTGTAACTTTCAGATTGCTAAACAATATAAGTTGGTATCATAGTATTTGGTGACGGCCACAAAGTTCAATTATACAACATTTTGCAATATTATGCTGCATGTTATGAAGAAAGAAGAACCTTTGCTTTCTGTTTGAAAGAAATGGAATATAATTTATGAAATAATTCAGCCCTGTTTGATCAAACAAATGGAATTGGCTTAACTCACAAGTAGGTATCTTATTACAGGTTTTATCTCATTGCTACCTGTATAGAAACATTTCAATGTCAATTCAAATATATCAGCCAATGCTGCCTGACATCTCCAATGGCTTTTGCACTAAGAGCTGACTTTATCTATGAAAAATTTAGAAAGCAGAATGTGATTTGATTTGCATAGTTTCTCAGAAGTGTTTGAGGGTGCACCTACACTGTAGAATAAATGCAGTCTGACACCTTTTAACTGCTATGTCTCAAGGTTATGATATCACAGGAATTGGAGCTTTAGCCTCTTCTGCCAAAGAGTTCTGGTGCCTCACCAAACTATAAATCCCAGGATTCCATAGCATTTAGTTATGGCAGTAAAATGGTGTCAAATTGCATTACTTCTACAGTGCAGATACACACTAAATTTGGAGCAACACAGTGATATTCAGCCATGAGCGCACAGTAATTAATATTTCATCACAAGTTTGAAAGAAATCTCAGCAACAGGTGAAAAGAAAAAGAAAAGCAAGCAGGAATATATAAGGGAGCAGAAGGGTATATACTCTGGCAGCAGTTGAGAGGAATAAAAACTCATTTTGCCAGATTAGAGCATGAGAACATTAAGAGTGTTAAAATATAGAGCTCCAGGTTAAAGTATTTTCTCACTTCTGAAACTCAGCACGTCTGCCTCAATTTATCTTCCTCAAAGTATATGCAATGAACAAGAGAAAAGAATTATAATGCACTTAGCATACCACAAAGTACTATAAATAAAATTCATAGTGGCAACCGTACTCATGTTTACTATCAATATAGCATACCACCTTTTCTATGATACGCATATTTTCATAAACATGAGCTTCTAGGATGTCCTTTTCACTATCTACAAGGAGGTGAAAGGCCACCATCTTTGGTGCCTGATGATGCATCTTCATTCAAGGAATTCTAGTACCTGGTATAGGCTCCCTGCAAATGGCAGTGTGATCAAATTTAGACTAGGACCATGGATATGGGCGACTCTGGCAAGCATTACACTAACAGCCCAAAGTTTCAGATATGAGAACACACTCACCAGATGAAGACAGCCACAGAGTTGTTGCATGTATGGCTTAAGCCAAATTGTACAAACATGAATAGAGACAGTATGATTTTTTTTAAACAATTCAGTTTGCATTCCATTCCCTGTATTGGCTGAGAGAATGGTCTGGCCTGGGCCCACTCTCTGGTTGGTTGGGTTCCACTGATATCACTGGTTCCAGATAGATACTATCTCCCAGTTTGGGTGGAGGGGAATGGCCATGGTTGGTTTCTGACAGCCTAATCAGCTGTGGAGGATGTCCTTCTGGTAGGAGACAATACCAGGAAGTTCCTATGACCATATTTGGAGGGCTTAGGGGGATTCTGACTAGCATAAAGGGCTTAGGGGGATTCTGATTAGTAATAAATATGGGGTTCTGATAGTCAAGTGTTTGGGATCCCTGAAACAAAGGGTGCTGATCTCTGCCATCAGGGTCAAGACTTGAATGTATATTGTGAGTACTTGTCTTTATGGTTGGCAATCTCTTAACTCAAGTGGGACATTTGATTGAAAAAATATCAGCTGGCACTTATCAGTTCGGGACCAGAAACCTATCTGTTGATTCACATGTGCACACAATGGGTCCTGATTCTCACCCTTGTCTGGGGCAGCTGGGGGACATGCCCAGCCCCATCTGTCCAGGAAATTCCTCAGTGGGGTCAGCAGGAAGGTGAATACCACTGGGGCCTGCTCTGGCAGAAATCATATTGCTGATAAATATATTTGATATATATTTGATACATATTAGAACAGGACAGGGAGCAAAGATAAAAAGTAGACAGAAAGTTATAAGAAAAGATACATTTTATTGGAGAGTTAGGAACTGTAGAGTCTTTGAGGCGGAGTTGCTGTTGCTGGTCTGCTCCGAATATGTACTAATACACATCAGCACATAGCAGACTAAAAATAAAAAGATTAAAAAAATAAAAGCAAACTTTTAAGGGAGATTTGTGGCTGCTGGTCTATCTGCTAGCATTGTTATTTGCTGGAATTGCAGAAAATCAGTGAATAAAAGACTAAAGTCATATTTTAGTCTGGTGCCTTTGGGAAACTATAAATCGTAGGGATGGGGGTGCTGTGTTTGACAATGGCAGGAGTGGCTAGTTAATCAGGAACTGGTTGACAGTGGTACTCATTGATACTGAAATCAGAAACCATGGTTGTTGCACTCTAGCTTTTTATCTATGTATGCCATTAACAGGATCTCAATAGTAAAGAATATGGGTCATTTGAAATGTAAAACTAATAAAAAAAGGCAGGAGCCTCCGGTGGTTCAATGGGTTAAATCCTTGTGCCGGCAAGACTGAAGGTCAGAGGTTCGAATCCAGGGAGAGCACGGATGAGCTCCCTCTGTCAGCTCCAGCTTCCCATGTGGGGATATGAGAGAAGTCTCTCACAAGGATGGTAAAACATCAGAATATTCGAGCATCCTCTGGGCAACATACTTGCACACAGCCAATTCTCTCATGCCAGAAGTGACTTGCAGTTTCTCAAGATGCTCCTGACATGAAAAAAAGAGAAAGGACATTGAAGCAACAGGAATGCACTGAACTCCTTGCATTACTCTAAAGGTCCCTTCTAAAGCAATCCTCAGGAAGGGCCTGGGATGTGTAGTGGCCAAAGGGCTGTAGTGAAAAATAGTAAAGAATGTCAGGTGGAAGGAACTGATTCAATTTCAGTGGTGAGGCCAGCACAAGATCTGTCCCCCTCCTCCATGCAGAGCGTGAATGTGCAAAAGACTCATGTGCTACAAAGTCATTGTGAACAGTCTTGGTATACTTGGCCTGAAGAAGAATCTTCCAGTTTGTTTCACATTTTGCTGTTGGTCATTTAAAGACATGCTGCGCAACTCAGAGGAATGTTCTTCTGGGGCTGATATTAATCACAAGGACAGCAACATTAGCTAACATTTATCTTATAATTTTTCTTCATCCATAACCCCATAGCCATTTGGGACCCATTCTGGCCCTTAGAATATCAAAGTATGAACAATCTAATTTCTCTAAAATATAAACAACTCTCTATTTCTGTATATAATTATTTAGCTTGTTGATTTATTTTATTTTATTGCTTTTATTTGCTTCTGCTCTTTGTCACATTATATTATACACACTCTCATGATCCTAACATTCTTTCTCTGAATGGAATAGTGTTCACATTCAAATATCAGAAGTTTTATATCTCTGTCTTCCTATTCTAATACTCAACATTTCCTATAAAATGTTTGTCTATAGAGACTCCAAAAGCCTACAAAAATCCCTTGGATCAGATATGGATAGGACGTAACTAAAATCGGACAGTCTTCAGCCCATAAATACCTGGTGTATACCAAAAGGGAAAATGCAGCTTTAGAACTTTTTGGTGCAATAATATTTTGCTGTGATTTTGTTTTGGTTTTGTTCACTAGCTAACATTTCGTACCTGACTTTCTTCTTACCTTCTATTAATGGCCATTGATTCAATTGCCCCTAAGCACCAACCCAATGTTGTGGAGCCTGTAATTAATCCTGATTTACAAAATACTGCAAGCAATGAAACAAACTGAATGAAAGCTAGAGTGTAGGTCTGGAGTGAATGTGATTGGAAATCAGTAAAGCCCTTCATTGTACCTCCTCTGCAGCAGGAAGACAGACTAAAAATCATATTGCACCATTAAAATTGCATCCTCAACCTCCCACCGAAGAGAATTACTTCAAATGGTGAGGCATCTTCACGGTACAGGCCTAGAGAGCTCTGGTAACTACAGATATTCACTAGGCTTTCTAGGTACTTTCAGGAACAATGTATTAGGTACTTTGCGGGAAATGTTGCTTATATTAACTCAGAACTTGACACCACATTTCTTACAGAGCCTAGGGAGGTGTCTAACACATTGTCTTGTCAATTTTCATGGGATCAGTTTTAGTTATTGGAACCCGATGATGTGGAGAAGCTCACCCTATGTAAGCTTGACTCATTCCCCTCTTAACAGATAAATTATGGCAGGAATGAATTGGCTCAGTGGTTTCAGGGAGTGGTAACTGTCTTGTTATGAGAAATAAAGGTGCCTGCTGCCTTGAAGGGAGCAGTAGTGCATCTACTACTGAAGTTGATCTCTCCGGAGCCAATGATATAAGAGAACTACATTCCCAATTTCAAATATAATGTGATCCCCACATCTGCAGGGAATATGTTCCTGAATTTACCATAGAATCAATAAACCTCTCGGCATTACTTCGCGAACAAAGATTCTTAGGAAGGACTCATCACATGCTTTTCACAAGCACGTTGATGACTAAAAAGGCCAATCTGAGATAGGCAAGTTTGGTTGCAGAAAGCACAGCAGAAAGTCTCCTTGGGTGATGTTGTTTCTAAGTTGTGGTTCTTTTTGCGTTGTCGTTTCTCTTCGAAACCCATTCGGCGTGTCTTCTCGAAAGAGGCCGCAGCATTGTGGATAGTGCATCTCCATGCCTCCCGATGTGAGGCCAGGGTGGACCATTTTAAAATAAGATATCATCTCTAGGAATTTGCTAGATTCATCAGGGTTACTTGGTGTTCCCCTCCCCCAAAAGAGGGCATATATTGTTGGATACTGGTAGATAAAACAGAGCTTCTGTGGGGAAGGGGATCAAACTCTATGCCATTCTTGGGCAGTATGCTAGAGTTGATGGTGGATTCGCATCCTCCGATGCCTTTGGAGAAACAAGTTATGTGAACAAATTACAGTTTGTTTTCAGGCTAATGTATGGTATTGAAACAGACTTAGTTGCTTAGTTGAGCTGGAATGGAAAACCAAATTGGTGCTGACATCCCAGAACAGTTATGAAAATTATATCATGTTATGTTTGTTGTTAACCACCTTGACATGACAAAATAAATGAAATTAAATGGATGTGTTATCTGTGTATGGGCTTCTTTTTGGCATGGATCTTGAACAGTTCAGTGCTACATATTGCTTCTATGGGAAAATTAAGTGGAAATGATTAGGGGTGTGCAATTTGGCAACAACCCATGTCATTTCCCCCCCCCCCCCCCATTCAATTTTCAGGGAGGTTTCCAAATTCAGGTGGGGTTTCTGTTTTCATGCTGAAAAGATTCAGCCCATTGCAGCCGAATCTGGGGAAATTTTAGAGGGTATTTTCTCTTTCATTTTTAGGACTATCTGCATGAAACTCACACCTCACTTGTTGGTCACATTTACTTCTGCAAGACTGTCAACTTTCAGAACGTTTTACCAATCCACTATTTTTTTTGTATTTTTTTTAAAAAATTAATATAACATTTTTTTTTTAAAAAAAACCCACAAGAGGAAGTTCTGAGAATTGAAGTTCCAAGCAGACACCACAAGAGGGGGAAAGAATGGACACAGTCAGCCAGGCCCCTGATAGGCTGAGAAAGAAAGTGAAAAACACACAGAGATAAAAACCTCAATTCCCTTCATGGCTTGAGAGAGAGCACAAGGCTCCTTCAATGCTTGTGTAGCACAAAATGCTGCTGGGAAAGCAATTTCCCATTTATCTCAAGTGGGGGGGGGGGAGGAAGGACTCGGGAAGGGATGGAGGAGCCTGCCAGGGAAGAAAGTAAAGGAGGAACAGCAGCTTTCCTGATTAGCGAGGCTGCCCTGTCTACATACCTCCGAGCCTGCCTCAGGTAGAGTGTTGCTCACTCAGCCCCATTGGTCCCTATTAGCCAAAAAGATCCAGGTGCTGTGATCTGTTCTGGCTAAGGCTTCGGCTGCCTTTCATCTGGCACGTTTTCATGGATTCAGCAGCCAAATCCTCTGAACCATCTTGAGCCCATTTTTTAAAACTGAAATGTGCACAGACTTAATAATGATCATTCGCTGTTGTTCGCCTCTTACCTAAAGAAAAACATGGCTTCTTTTCTAAACAAAACTTTGGAATACTTGGGGGGGAAAAGTTAGAAATAGAACACAGATTTTCTTTGAAAAATGATTTAAGAATTCTCAGCACTGAAGGAAAAGAGATGTGGAAGAATAATTTGAGACGTCTATTCTTGTTATAGTGTGAAATGAGGCAACTTATATTTGACAGCCTTTAAAATTGAATATCACATTGCCAAATATTAAAGCTGTAAGAGATACTGTACCTACAGCCAGGCATGTTGGTATTCTTAGGGTGGTCCGCGGGAAGGCTTTACTGGTACATTATTTAAACTGTGATGTTTATTCATATCATGATCTGATCACCATACTCAGTATATCCCATATGCATGGGGGTATTGGGATAACGATACAAAAGGTTTGCTAGGATAGATACTCAGCCCCCCCCCCCTCAAACGAATCAAAATCCTGGCTATGGGCCTGGCTGATGGCTGACTATTGCTCACAGGAACTAAAGTCTAACTGCTGTTCCTAAGCTTTGTTTTGGCTTGTATTCTGCAACCATCTGAATGATTATGTGAGAAGTTGGTAGTAAAGTGAAAATTTTAAAGTATTCCACTTTCAGGCAGGTTTGTTTGTTTGTTTAAATTATATTAAGAATATTCAAGAAATAGTGAAATATTGTATTTTCCAATTGATTTGATGGGCCAAGAGAATACTGTACAACCAGACTTATAGAAGTTGTTTCCAATGTCTAAGTGAAAATGTATCACTTAGCAAGGGGAAAGCCCCAACAATGTAATGAAACCAGGTTGCTAATCCTAAATCAGGCATGTCCAAATTCCAGCCTGGGGGCCAAATGTATCCCCTCTGCAAATTGCCATGGCCCTCTCTCTCCCTGCCAGCCTCCCATTCTTGACTTCCTTCCTCTCTTTGTTCTTTTCTTCTTGGGGTTCAGGCCCCCAGAAAAGACAGGATCCTTGGGAGGGGGGGGGGTGTTGCACTTCAGACAGAAGTATCCCCCTAGTTCACACACACACCAGACAGTATTTGAAATAATAGTATTTTATTGAAACAAGTATAGTGTCCAACTAAAGGGTAGAAGAAGAGAGATCATAAAATATATCCAAGGTAAGCACACAGTCCATAAAATCCAGGATCCAAAAGGATAAAGGTTGAAAGCTTGATTCTAAATTCTAAAACAATTCAATGCAGCAGAAATACAATTTTGGAACAAGGTCTAGGCAAAAAGCATAAGCAGAAGAAACTGATGTGAACTTTCCTAAACGAAGCCTAGGAACTGGGGCTTGAATCTTTCTTGCAATCTTAAGTACAGAAACCCCAGTTTCACTTTGTATCAACTGAACGGCGCCTGCAGCTGCGGCAAAGGTCATGGGAAGCACTTCTATACTCCCTAATGTTTGCCCTGCGATCAAACTTCATCTCTTGATCATTAACATTCTCTTCTTCAAGGCCTTCTGCACCCTTAATGAAGGAATTCTCATCTAACAGGGCTCTGGGAAGCAAACTGTTCTCGGGAGCAAAAACCCCATCTGAAGGTTCCCGTTGCACATCAGTATTCTCAATGACAATCCCATCATCCCCATCATGCACATGAACACCAGGCTGAAACACCACAGGGGAGGGGAGAGAAAGAGAGATGGCAGCTGCTTGTGTCCCTTCAACCCAATTAAACATTGCCTTTTCCTTGGGTGACGCCGGCCTCGGGCATCCCATCTCAGTGGCCCCTTGTTTCTCTCTCTCTCTTCCCCCACAACTTTTATTTATTTATTTGCAAAGGAAGTCTCCCCAATTACTTATGCTATATTGAAATGTAAATAATGGATTTGGTCCTACTTCAGGAGATTCCCTGTAGAGACCTTTAGCTGACAACTGTCTCTTTAATTGCTCAGGCAGAAAACCACCATTGCTTGTAGTCGCATATTTGAGACCTTCATAATGTTGCAATAATAACTCCTAAAGCCTTTGTCTTGTCTTACTTCTATTAATCCTTAAACAAATCCAAGAAGAACATAGTCAGGATTGTTTAGTCATTAGACTCACTAAAGTACTTCTTCAGTTGCTTGCATCTATTTAGACTAGCCTTCTTGCCACAAGGCTGTAGCTATTCATTATTTTTGCATGATCATTAGCATTCATTTCTTCCTGTATAGAAGACCTTCTCATAGTTCCCATAGGAAATTTGTCTCTGTTCTTTTGGATCTGTAATAAAATAATGGGAACAGTATGAGCTTTGACAGTTTACTTCAGAAATGCTTAGAATAGCAAAGTTTGCTAGAAGCAAAGAATATCTTTGTTTTGGAGTGCTTTCTGCAAGTGAGAAATTTAAGGCCTTTGGCACATTTTTCTAGAACAAAATGAAAGCAAATTTAGGCACAGAATACAAGTACTGAAGATGGATAGTTGAGAAGCTTTGTCTAAATGACTCATTGGCACCTTTCCCCACTAACAGTGAATGGTTGCTAAGACCTATATGGAATATTTTCTCCCCTTGTCCTTTTTCTCTAAAAAGAATGACGTATTTCCTTTTGAAATTGTATATTTTTGTTCTGTATTCTAATTTAAAAGACTATAACTTTTTCCTTCCCAAGAATAAATTAGTTTAATTAGAAGTAATAGCAGTAGAAGTAGTAGTAATTATGTTGATTAGTATTCATTACTATAATTACTGCTGTCTTCAGTTGCTGCTTTATTGTCACTATTTTATCTTTCTAATGTACTGTACTTTGAGTATAAGTCCATTTAAAAGTGTAACAAATGGATTAATAAAGGTTATCTTTTTATTGTGGCTTAAATGTGTAACCCTTTCAACCAGTTGAGCTAACACAACTAATCCATTCAAATATCTTCATCTTTTGTGACTCTATGTCATGATTAAGTCCATGTTGTTTTCTTCTTCTGAAATGATGAGAACTATCATCTTGCTGGTATTGCATCTTGGGCCTTATTCTGTAAAATTAAGGGGAAAATGTCTGCCAATTAATCTCAGGTCACAGACCTTTATGTGTTTTTCCCCTTCCCACTGCTTGAGGAATTTTGCCCTACACTTACCCTTGGCATGTGATGACATGGAAGCAGTTCCAGTGAGATAAATTGCATGGTTTCTTCCAGCCAATTTACTCTTGAGCTTCAGAACAAATGGTCTTCTAGTACAGTTCAGAAACGTATAGAGAACATTTACACGAATAGTATAACTCATGTTTTGCACAATACATTATAATGATTGTCCATTTGTGCATTTGTTGTTGTTTATTTGTTCAGTCACTTCCAATGCTTCATGACCTCACTTGTGCATACTTGTTACCTTTCTTGCAGCAAGGTAAGTGAGCCACCAGAGATATAAAACCACAGGTAGACCTATGATGGAAAAAGCAATTGGCTTTAGTTATTTTTCCTGGTAAACACTGTCCTTTGCAGAACCTCATTTTGGATAGCAGCCAGACAAGAAACGAGGGAAGGGAGAGTTAAAACTCAGTGTACTAATTTATAATATAGATTTTAAATTAGTCATATAGATTACTGCAACGCACTTTACACAGGGTTGCCTTTGAAAACTGTTCAGAAGCTTCAAATGGTCCAATGGGAAGCAGTCAGATTGCTCACTGGAGTGGCATTTATGGAGCATGCAACTCCTCTGTTACGCTAGCTCCACTGGTTGCCGGTTTGCTACTAGGCACAATTCAAAGTACTAGCTTCAGCCTATAAAGCACTAAATGGTGCTGGCCCAACTTACCTGTCCGAATGTATCTCTCCCTATGGACCATCTAGAAGATCATCTGGGGAGGCAGTGCTCTCAATCCCGCCTTCTTCGCAGATGCGACTGGCAGGGACAACAGACAGGGCCTTCTCAATGGTGGTTCCTTGGCCTTGGAACTCACTTCCTAGGGACATTAGATCAGCTGCCTCCCTCTTGACCATCCACAAAAAAGTGATATAATATAAAATGGTGGGGGAGGGAGACAAAATGGAATCTATAAAATGACAGAAGTCAGTAAGGCTACCCTTAACAAAAAAAAATCTGAAGAGGAAATTGATTAGTAATATCATTGTTCATGGATGTCCAGCCATATAAAACAGTTTTAAATTACTTTCAGTTGTAGTCTAAAGATATAAAGTTTCTTTAAAAAAAGTTTGAACACAATGAGGTATGTCCCCCATATCAGGACTTCTGCAATAATTGTGGTGTTCAGCAATGGCAAATCTTTTCTGCATACATTAAATAAATGAGAAACAACAGACCTTGAGATTCCACATTCTAACGATGAAAGCTTTGCTCTTTATTGTTCTTATCTCCGTATCTCATGTAATTGTAAACAAGTCTAAAATAGATTTATCTGTAGGGAAAATGTGAAGATGAAGAAACTACTTCCATCCCCTGGTGAGAATATATTTTCATCCCCACTGATTATGGTGCTATTACACATGGGTTTTTGATCTGATCAATACTTTGAAAATTCTGGCAGGTTCTGGTTTTTATCTTCTTTACTGAGACTCATAAAACTATTCTCTCCCCCCCCCTCCTTTGCCAGTCTCCGAGACAAATCAATGGTTAAGGTAATGAGATTTTATTCTTTGACAGATCATGTTATTAGAAGGGTGAAGTGTGGAGTTTTTATGAGCTCCTTTTTATTGAACTGAGAGTTGTATGCTAAGAAATATTGGTGGTGTGGGTATATGGATTGGAATGATGAACATGGTCCTAGTGGGCAGAGGAGAAATGTTTAATATCTGCAGATTCCTTTGGAACCAGCCCATTGGGGTTTGATTTATTTGTCATTTTATAATATACAACTTGTTGATGCTGGTTCCTTGCTGTGGTTACAGCTGTACAAGAAAATATAAACTAACCTTGAAAATATGGATTGGTCCGTGAAGTGAAAAACCAGCATTACTATCAGTTTTTAAAAACAAACAAACAAATCGGATATTACATATGAATAAAACTTATTTAGTCTTTCCAAAATTCAATAGAAGCTACAGAATTTCTGCAACCAAAACTACAGATTTCCTTTGCTGCCATGTAGCCATGTATTGCTCCATTAGTTCTACTGATCTTATAGTGGAACACACATCCTACAATGGAGATACACAGAACCAAAGACACAAAAGAATCATTCCAATAGAGAACTTGGAGAGATAAGATAAAATGTAATCTCCCTCCTAATCATCATCAAGATAAAAAGTCTGAATATATTAGTTTTATATAACATAAAGGAAAATATGAACTGAAAATAGGTATATAAAATATACCTATAGGAGCAATTCATTTCTGAATTTTTTCACATTGAAAAGAAAACTGTTCATTTAAGCTTAATAGCAAATGTGTGGTTTTAATGGGTTGAACACTTTGTAGAGATTAAATGCAACTAGAAGAGACAAAGTGATTCAGTGGGTCTTCCATAATGGAAACTAACTCATCCCATTCGTTCTGTAATTCTGTTCTAGTTGAAGCTAGCAGTAGGATTTAGTCTGTGCTAATCTATTTTGCCAAATATTAATTCTACAATAAAGTGTTGATACTATTAAAATATGGGAAATTTGTCCTCAAAGTAAATGAAAACTCAGAGACAGACATTTAATCTGGATGGTAAAGGTCTTGCACAGGGAAAAACAAGTTAAGGAAAGAGAAAATTAATAGTCATGTGTCAAAAGAGAATGCAGATCTCAAAGTCAAGGTTCAGTTGGTTATTAATCACAACCTGCGTTCATATGGAGGACAAACTCACATTAGGGCTTTTTAATAAAGCCTAATAGTTTATTTGCCAAATATACTATCTTATTTAATTGAGGTGTCAGGATTTGTTTCCTATTATTTTCCTCTTGAAATTTCCATGGCTCTTCTGAAAAACTGTGGGTAGGTGCTTTTTCATCTTTCTAGGATAATTTTTTGCATGTCCTTAGAACCCTCTGCCACTGTGTAAACACAAATCAGTGAAACCTTTGAAAACGATGTCATTTAGTGCATTCAGAATTGGGATGCAACCAGGTACCAGGTTTCTCTCTTAACATAAGTTCCCAGGAGCATTGCACAGAAATCTAATGATCAATATCGTAGTGCTTGGCTTTATTTTATGTTTCCCCCCCACTCACTAGATATACAGTAATGAAAACAAATTATCCACAAATGTGATAGCTGTGGTTTCATTTATTCACATTACAAAAAACACCTCCCTCTCTAGGTCCTCTAGTGTCAGGGCCGTAGCCAGGATTTTGATTCAGGGGGGGCTGAGTTTGGTTGGGGGGGGGGCTGAGACTGGGTGGAAGAGGGTCTACCCTAGCAAACCTTTTGTATTGTTATCCCAATAACCCCATTAATGTGGGATATAATGAACATGGTGATCAGATCATGTTATGAATAAACATAACAGTTTAAATAATGTACCAGTAAGGCCTTTTCGCGGACCACCCTGAGAATTTGGGGGGGGGGCTGAAGCCCCCTTAGCCCCCCCTGGCTACATGCCTGTCTAGTGTGATTGTCATATGTTCCAGTCATAAGTGTAATCAAAATTAGTTATTATCCATGGCTTCGGGTATTCAAAAGTGGTCTTGAAATATATCCCCCATATATATGAGGGTTGCAGTTTACAACACACTTAGGGCCTCATCACATTGACAATTGGAAAGCAAGGGAAAGAGGAGAGAACCATCATATCCTCCCCCGGTCTTTTGAGATGGCTGACCATCCTATGTCCTTTTCCATGTCTTCCCCACTTCTTCCTCATTTTACTGAGCCAGGTAGCACAGAGTAGTCTCTCTGTTTTAACATGTTGACAATAAAGATTCCCATGGGCAGCTATCAGAAGTGGCTGTGGAGATTAGACTATGTTGGATAGAGTCCTTAGGAAAATTGCTCTTGTAGAATAGTCAGTTCCTGAAGGACTATGGGATTTAAAAATCAGTTTTTTAAATAGTTCTTCCCAAGTAGTAATATCCAATATTGTATATCATGCAGAAATTCCAGGAGAAGCAACACAAAATCAATAGAGGAGGAGAATTCATGAGTCACACTCTCATTCTCCAAGATATACACGCTGTTGCACTCCAGGAGAGGAAAAGCCCTCTGACTTTAATCACACCACATGTTGAGCAGGAAACAATCCTTTTTATATTGAAACTTTGTCAGCAAGATGTTAAACAATATCCAGACTTCAGCAGTCAACACCAGAAAGACTAAAAAGTCCAAACATGAACAAAAATCCTTAATAGGAATCTTCTAAACAGGACTTTCATGGAACAAGACCTAGGTTTCTAAAACAATGCTTGATCTAACAAGATTGCCCTTGAGGCAAACCTTATATCCCAACACCCAGAAACTGATTTCTTTTACCCGGCTATCACCCTTGGCTCTTATCTCTCGAAGTCTGGAGGAGCAACAAAACTTAATTGCCGATCCTGGCTGAACTCCAGCCGCCTATCCCTGGGCTTGCTATTTGGCTGCTCATTAAAATTTCCAGGTGTCAGATGGTTTTCAAACCTCAAATCTTGAGAGCTTACAGAGTCATCTTCCCTATGCCCTGCAGGAACATTCTCATGAGAAACTGCCCTTTGAACTGGTGCCTCTTTGTCATGTTCTGTATGAAAATCATTGACCAAGCCATCTCCATCTTGCACCTTAGTGCAATCATTCCCCACATCGTTTCCCACATCATTTCCCACATCAGAAGCACCATGATCCTGGAACACAAACACAGACTGATTTCCAACACATGCCAATATGCAGGAAGGAGCCTGCATATTGCAGCCTTGATAACAAATCACCCCCTCCCTTTCCACGTCATATTTAGAATCACATTTTTCTCCTTCAATTTTCATTCTTCTTCAAATGCTACAAATTCCAAGTACTTACAGTACATGCTTCCCAGCTAATCTTTTGCTGTATTCAGAACCTGTTCCCTGTTCCAAAACACATATGATACAGCGAGTAGACTAGCCACCCTGGGAGCAAAGCCATTGGATTCATTTTCAACAATCCTAATCCTTTTTTCCCTTAGCCTAGCATTATTTCTGGTTGGTTTTCTGATTTCTTTTTAAATTCATCACAACTAACTTTAGTTGCATACCTACACAAACACTTTATTTTTACTACTTCTGCGTGTTCATTCTAATATCTTAAATTTTCTTACTCATTTGCCATATAGTTTTGGCTCAGCTAAGTGTCTTTGAGTACATGGCCCCCTCCACAAAAAACTCCCCTTCGCTATGTTTGTGAAACCATTGTAAAGTCTCTGTCAGTATGTACTCTTTGAGTACGTGCCCCCCTCCACAAAAACCCCTTCACCATGTTTGTGAAACCATTGTAGTCTCTCTGTTAGTACATTTGTAATAGCATGACAAAGTAGCAGGTTGGCAATTTTGAAAATCAGAGTTTTCAGCATGTAGGAAGGAGAGAAAAGCAGTTGGAACAGCATCATTCTTTGCTCAGTCAGCAACAACACAGGAATCACTTGCTTCACCAACTGCTATACCCTTTTCTCTACTCATCATTTCACAACTATGACTGTATCAGCAGTCAGTTTTGTAATTCATGAATCCTGGAGCATTGCTTATGAAAAACTGTGAAAACATGACATTGCATTTTTGATGTTTGGGAACTGCAGTAAACAAATTAAGAAGAAAAATGAAAGAGTTAAGAGAGAAACACTTAAACAGACTTTACAGCAGATCTTTCCAAATATTTCATATTGATGACACACTTTTTAGACATGCATCATTTTATAACACAACAATTTAGCTTTCCAGCACATCAGAATGTAAACCAATCCTTAGTAACAAATACAGACACATACATAAATTGTAAATTGTAAATATGAAATTCATACTACTGTTACTACTACTACTACTACTGATGATGATGATGATAATGATAATAGTAATAAACTTTATTTATAAGTCTCTCCCTGGAGGGACTTAGGACATAGGGGCACAACGTATCGCATAAAAAGCTTTCATTTATATTTGTATATGATTTATATGATTTATTACTTATTTCACATAAACTCAAGAGTTTTGCATTACATTTGCATGATACACTAACACACTGCAATCAACACTGCAGTTTGGAAAGCTCAACTCTACAAGGGTCAGTTTAACTTAATAGTTCTATATTCTGAATTTATCTATGGCTCCCTTATCATTACCCCCCAAGCCTCACTGTTGGATTGTAATACTCTTGGCTACAGTTTTACAGATGCATAGTAAAGGTGTTTGGAGAAGCATCTGGTTGTGTTCCCTTAGTCAAGCATGAACTGAGAACTTTTACCAAGATCTGTGGGGTCCTCTGAATGTCTCAGTGGATGTTATAGTTCAGCATGCAGCTATGGGAACATAGTCAGATGCTTCTCCGAACCTGTCAGACCTTTATGAAACAGAATGCATGAGGAGAGAGGCTAACACAACTCCAGGGATTTCTGAATGATACAGATTTTCTAGATCCATTTCAATCGGTTTGGTCGCAATGGTAAATAACCTTTGCAGAGAGCTACACAGGGGGAGTGTGTCCCTGTTGGTTCTCCTGAATCTTTCAGCAGCTTTTAATACCATTTACTATTACCAAGATCTGTGGGTCATCTCACTGGGATGGGACTGGGAGGCACTGTCTTACAGTGGCTCTGGTCCATCCTGGAGGGCTGTACCCAGAAGGTGGTCCTGGGGGACTCCTGTTTTAACCCCTTGACATTGACTTGTGGGGTTCCTCAGGGCTCCATTTTGTCCCCCATGCTGTTTAACATATGCATGAAATGGCTGGAAGAGATCCTTCAGAGTTTTGAAGTACAGTGCCACTTATATGCAGATGACATCCAACTCTAGTACTCATTTCCACCTAATGCCAAGGAAGCTGTACTAACTCTAAACCAACACCTGTCACCAGTAATGAACTGGATGAAGGCAAACAAATCAAAATTTAATTCAGACAATGACAGAGGTACTCCTGGCCAGTCAGAAGGCAGACCAGAGAATAGGGATCCAGCCTGAGCTGGATGGGGTCACACTCCCCCTGAAAACACGGGTTCACAGCTTTGAGGTCCTCCTGGACCCAGAGTCGTACATGGAGGCTCAGGTGGTGGGGGCTGGGAGGGCTTTTGCACAATTAAAACTTGTGCACCAACTGTGCCCATTCCTTGAGAAGCCAGATCTGGCCACGGTGGAACATGCCTTACAATCATAGAATCATATAGTTGGAAAAGACCTCGTGGGCCATCCAGTCTAACCCCCTGCCAAGAAGCAGGAAAATCACATTCAAAGAACCTCTGACAGATGACCATCCAGCCTCTGCTTAAAAGCCTCCAAAGAAGGAGCCTCCACCACACTCTGGGGTAGAGAGTTCTACTGCTGAACAGCTCTCACAGTCAGGAAGATCTTCCTAATGTTCAGATGGAATCTCCTTTCTTGTAGTTTAAAGCCATTGTTCCGCATTCTAGTCTCCAGGGCAGCAGAAAACAAGCTTGCTCCCTCCTTCCTATTACTTCCCCTCACATATTTATACATGGCCATCATGTCTCCTCTCAGCCTTCCCTTCTTCAGGCTATACATGCCCAGCTCATTAAGCCGCTTGTTTTCTCCAGACCCTTGATCCTTTTAGTTGCCCTTCTCATCTTGTCAACATGTCTCTTCAATTGTGGTGCCCAGAACTGGACACAGTATTCTAGATGTAGTCTGCCCAAGGCAGAATAGAGGGATAGTATGAGTTCTCTGGATCTAGATACTATACTCCTATTTATGCAGGCCAAAATCCCATTGGCTTCTTTTTGCCTCCACATGACATTGTTGGCTCATGTTTAACTTGTTGTCCATGAGGACGCCAACATCTTTTTCACACATACTGCTGATGAGCCAGGCATCCCCGAGTCTGTATCTTTGCATTTCATTTTTTCTGCCTAAGTGGAGTATTTTGCATTTGTCACTGTTGAACTTCACATTGTTAGTTTTGGCCCATCTCTCTAATCTGTTCAGATCGTTTTGAATTCTGCTCTTGCTTCTGAGGTATTGGCTATCCCTTCCCAGGGGCGGACCAAGCTGTTCCCGGGGGGCACGCAAAAAAATTTTCGCGCCCCCCAGTGCGCATGCGCCAATCTGCGTGCGCACTGGCTCCAGAGCGCGCCTCCCGCTTTGGCGGCCAGTGCGCATGCGCCAATCTGCGCACGCGCACTGGCTCAAAAGTGGGAGCCAGTACGCATGCACAAAAAGCTCCGTGCATGCAGAGGCACGGCCAGAGCGCCCCGGGCTGCCTAAAAAAGGCACGGCGCGCATGGCGGCAGCAGCGGGGGCCGGCCGCGGAGGCTTGGCTGGCGTGGTGGCGGGGCAGCACGGCACGGGCACTGCGGGCGCCGCGGGCGCCAAGGAGCCAGTGCGGCGGCGCCCCTCCCGGATAATGTCGCTCCTCCCCGTTGACGTCGCCCTACGCGCCTGCGTAGTTCGTCTAATGGATGAACCGGCCCTGTCCCTTCCAATTTGGTGTCATCTGTAAACTTGATGATCATGCCTTCTAACCCTTCATCTAAGTCATTAATAAAGATGTTGAACAGGACCAGGCCCAGGACATACCCTGCGGCACTCCGCTCATCACTTCTTTCCAGGATGAAGAGGAAGCATTGGTGAGCACCCTCTGTGTTCGTTCATTTAACCAATTACAAATACACCTCACCGTAGTTTTGCCTAGCCCACATTTGACTAGTTTGCTTGCCAGAAAGTCATGTGGGACTTTGTTGAAGGCCTTACTCAAGTCCAAATAAGTTACATCCCTGGCATTTTTTGCTTCTACCCAGCTTGTAACTCTATTAAAAAAGAGATCAGATTACTCTGGCATGACTTGTTTTTGGTAAATCCATGTTGCCTATTGGCGATGACTGCATTTGTTTCTAAGTGTTTGCAGACCACTTCCTTAGCAAACTTTTCCAGAATCTTGCCTGGTATCGATATGAGGCTGACCAGATGGTAATTGCTTTTTTCCCCTTCTTGAAGATTGGGACCACATTTTCCCTCCTCCATAGTTGCAACCCATCTGGGTTACTGTAATGTGTTCTATGTGGGGCTGCCTTGAAGAGAGCTAGAAACCAGCACTTTGAATTGTGCTCGGAAACACACTGGCAGCCAATGGAGCTCCGCAACAGGGGGTTGTCCACTCCCTGTAGCTGTAGCACCTTGGCTGCAGCTCTTTGGTCTAGCTGAAGTTTATGATCTTTAAAGCTCTAGCTGGTTCAGGTCGAGGCTATTAGGCTGACCGCATCCCCTTGAATGAACCTGCCCATGCTCTGAGATCTTCAGGGGAGGTCCTTCTTTTGGTCCCAGCTCCATCTCAAGCATGGTTGGTGGGAATGAGAGAATGGACCTTCTCAATGGCTGCCCCTTGACTTTGGAACTCCCTGTCCAGGGAAGCCAGAATTGCCTTCTCTCCATGGGAAAGAGACTATCTGTGGAGACTTTCCTCAAGATTTCACCCTTATGAAAAAGGCCCTCAGGTTGACCTGTCAGAAGATGGCCAGCTTGAAGCAATCCAAATTTGGGGTTTTCTCTCAGGGGCCTAGGCGTTTTCACCCAGGGGAAACTCTGGAGAAGTTCTGGGAGAGGCCAATTGTCCCAGCTATTGCTACACTAGATTGCCCCCAGCACCTTGCACATCTCACAAAAAGAAAATACATGACAGTTAAAATAAAATCACCCACATTTCAATCCATCTTTTTTGCCTCATCTCATTGTTGTATGAGGTAGTCAGCAAATAAATAGTCGGCAGAATGCTGCATGGTCCAATATGAGTATTTCCACTTCACAAAAAAGAGGTTGTTCCTAGCCGTCTTTCATAAGTGACAGATTTTTTCCCCAGGAAGTGATCCTGTTAGTCAATTCTAGAGAGAATTGTATTCAAGAAAGAGGTTGTATTCAAGAAAGTAGCTAAACCTGGTCTCCATCAAATGTTTATGGACAATTGAAATTTTTATACTTCAGTAGTAACTTTGGACATTTTTATATTTGATTAGTAATTGTGTTTCAAACTGCAGTCAGTATAAAATCTCCATTCCCACCATCCACTTATTTTTGCATGTTTTCCTGCTGTTTTCTTTAAGGCTCTTTATTGTAAGCTGTTTGAGTCTCCTCAGGGTAATGGGGCGGGATATAAATAAAGTTTATTATTTTATTATTTTATTATACAATGTCATTTAATATTCACTAATATCATAAAATATACAATTGAAGCATGAAATGGATTGAGCAGGCACTATGTTTAAATATGGTGGTGGTGGTGTTAATAAAACTTTGAACAATAACAGTACAAAAATAGTACCAAAACTCTGTTAAGAGATAGGTGGTGACTTTCTATTACTTAATAATTTATGCATGTTAGTTTAAATATGAATAAAATATACCAGTCTTCCAAGACAAATAGATATTAGGCTATAATAAATCATTTATGTCATTTTATTCAGCCATAGCTATCGGTAGGAAATTAGACCCTGAAGCTTTATATTTGGTTTGAACGCCTTAAAGAAGGGCTTTTTTCCTACAACAGTGTGTTTGTTTTTTCTACTTAGATGGTTAGATATTTAAGGAAAACAATTATGAACAGTTAGGAAAAGATTCACTGTTGAATAGCGTGTATGCAGTGAGGAAAAGGTCGTGGTGCATATTTTCTGAGGAACACAGACAGTTCTGCATGGCTGTGTAAGTACATATACAAAGCCTCTACCAGAGTCCTGAGTTAGAACAAGTTAGAAAAAAGCTCCATGTTAATAATAATAATAATAATAATAATAATAATTTCTTACACGCTCTTCCTCGTGGCTCGAGGAATGTTACAGAATTAAAACACATAAACATTGTAAAAATACCACAAATGTATATATTAAAATGTATTACTATAAAAGATGCATATTAAAACATATTGCTATTAAATATAGAATAATGGAACAATAATACAGTGTGTCAAGTTTATATGGGAATGTGGGTAAAATTCAATGGATTTAGTTTACTGCATATAGCAGCAGACAATGTGTTTGCATGGCCTTTTGCGTGACAAGGATTTGGTCTTTGGCACAAAGGAAAACAAAAATGGCAATTTGGGAGAATGTATGAGGAAAGACCATTTGAATGTATCTGCTGCAGTGCAAAATGAGGAGGCATCTTCTATGCAAGAATACTTTTGACAGAACCATCTCCTAAATTATTACTTGTTTCTCAGCATTGAAAACAGGGCACAAGATTATACCTGCAAGGTTGAAATGAGCATAGTTTAGCTACATGCCAGTTCACATTCATGTTACAATTATGGTCATCAGAACAGATTGGGAAATAAATGAATGAGAAGAAGCTTATCCAGCTCCCAACATTACCAAAAAGTGATTGTAGCCTGTCATGAGTTTCATTGCACCCCCTACCTACACTTGAGGTGCAATGGAATAGCTTTCTTTGTTATTTCTTTGCTGAAAATATTTGTAGTCCCACCTCTGTATTGCTCACAAAACATCACCAGTATATCTTCAAATATCTTAGCAGGATGAGAAGTGAGGCCCACTATTGTGTCCCTTTATAGGCCTCACCTGGTATCGTGTAACCTCAAATGATTTACAACCAATAATTTGTCAATGCTTGAATTAATAATTCTCTGTATAGATCAAATCAGCACACTAGCAGACATGAACAACTCAAAACATCAGTAGCTCTAATAATAAAATAAACTTATATTAAATATAGCTCTGGTACAAAAGCAGATTTAAATTGTACGATCAAAGTACTTTCAAATTCATATCCCACTTTCCCCTAGAAAATTCCTGCAATTTCATTTCTGTGTCATTTATAAAAAGGCACAGGGATATAATTTTATAGAGCATAAAGCTTTTTGTAATAGCCCTTGTTCACTATGAGATTTATTTCAGCTGGGCGCAATTAGCCAGTTTCTTCCTATTGGTAGAAAATTAGTATCTCCTCAGCTGTTGCTGAAACGGATGCATACACTCAGATCAGGGCTGCAATATTTGTAGTCCTCCAAATGTTGCTGGAGTGTAACTTTCACGAGTCCTAGCTAGAATAGCCAGTGATGAGGGATGCTGAAAGTTGTTATCCAACAACATCTGGATCTACTTGAATTAGGCATATTCAGACACCCCAGGTTAGCACAGCAAAGATTATAATTTTGATCCTTTGTCCTTTGGACAAAACACACATCTCTTGTTGTTCTGTAGTTGTTTTGTTTTCTGCTTTTCTTTCAGTCAGTTTTGAGTCTAGAGGAGACTGGTTTCTCACTGTAAACGGTGTAACTGAGTTGCCTGTCTCTTAAATTTAATATAATTCTACTTACATAGCATCGCAGCTGACAGTTGCAATCTCCGAGAAAGTGTGAATCTCAGCAAGGCAATTGGAAAGAAATAAGAAGCGGCATGCTCTAAGCGGAACAGGTCATAATAAGACAGCAATCGGTGTGGTCCTTTAAAGAAATCTCCTTTCATGTGGTATAAGCTCTGAAGGGCAATAGTCTCATTGCATCAATTTCATGAAGCAAACAGAAAATATAAGACAAGTCATATGGATGGATGAGTCTCAGTTCATGCTCACCCTGATGGAAAACTGGTGAAGGAAGAACTGGGCTTGTTGGCATAGAATCTGACATTTCCACCTGCTAGTACAAGCACTCCTTCTGTTCCAAGTATGAAAGCACAGACCTATACATTTCATGCAATCACTGGATCCCAATTTTGTGGCCTATAAAGTAGGGTTTTTTTTAAAGACACAATTTAGGCTAAAAAAAATTGCCCTCAAATTACCTGTGGCACACACGACTAGTCATTTCTTTCCAGGATGAAGAGGAACAATTGGTGATCACTAAGGATAATCATAATTATTATTATTAATAATAATACTCTGCCACCATCTCCCCAAAGGGGACTTGTGCAGCTAACACGAGGCCAAGCCCAGAATTACAGTACAACAAAATAAAATAAAATACAAACAGTAAATAATAACATCAAATAAATTACAGAAAATAACAGAAAATAAAATAAACAGATGCAAAACAACATGATGAAGAAATAAAATAAAAACATGGTGGGCGGGCCATATGCACAGAATAAGATTGATAAAACCCTGGGTGAGATAACTAAATGGAGAAGTATGTGTCTATGCAGGAGCTCAGAGTAATTCAGTCTTTAACGATGGTTCCTACCATCCCAAAAATGATGATCAGGCCCTCACTGCAGAGGCTTTTCAGAGCTACTTTACAGATAAGATGTCAATCCTCTGCTGGAACCTCTCAGCCACAATTGATACAGTTAGCGAACTTGAGACTCCGTGGCCTCTCGCTGGGCCCACCTTCGACTGGTTCCACCCACTGGATGCAGAGGCTGTCGATAGGATTGTTGCTGCAACTAGGTCAACCACATGCTCCCTCGACCCGTGCCCTTCCTGGCTTGTGAAAGCTTGCCTTGAAGGGTTATGTGGCCCTCTGTTGAATATAATCAACACCTCCCTTGAGCAAGGAGTGTTTCCAGAGGGATTAAAAAAGGCGGTGGTTTCTCCATTGCTGAAGAAACCGGGATTAGATCCAGCAGTTCCTCCCAACTACCGCCCGGTTTCGAATTTATCGTTCCTGGGTAAGGTGATTGCGAGGGCAGCAATGGAGCAGTTGCAGACCTTCCTAGATGACACAGCCTGGCTAGACTCCTTCTAGTCTGGCTTCCATTCGGGGCATGGGATGGAGATGGTCCTGGTTTCCATCACAGATCAGCTACGTTGCCAGCTAGACCAAGGCGGATCGGTGCTGCTTGTGTTATTGGACCTCACAGCAGCGTTTGATACTGTCGATTACGATCTTTTGACTCACCGTCTTGCCAGGGCTGGGGTGAAAGGGACAGCCTTGAATTGGCTGTCCTCCTTCCTCTGGAACCGGTCACAGTGAGTGAGGAGGGGTGAGGTGGTCTCCGAATGTTCCTCCTTAAATTGTGGGGTTCCTCAGGGGGCCATACTCTCCCTTCTATTATTTAACATCTATATGTGACCACTTGCTCAGCTGGTGCGTAGCTTTGGGCTGGAATGTCATCAGTACACTAATGACACCCAGCTCATTCAAAGAATGGGGAGCAGGCCTGAAACTGTACCCATACCCGATAATTTCCATCTTTGCCTCGAAGCCGTTACTCGATGGCTTCAAGCCAGTAAGTTGAAGGTGAATCCAGCGAAGACGGAGATCCTCTGGTTGGGTCGTCCAGGCGGTAGGGATGTCCAGCTTCTGACCCTGGACGGCGTGGCGCTATGCCTGTCGTATTCAGTAAAGAGCCTTGGAGTTCTCTTGGACCCTCTGCTGTCAATGGTGGCCCAAATCTCAGCTGTCAGCAGAGTGGCGTTTTTCCATCTTCGTCAGGCTAGGAGGCTGGCCCCTTACTTTTCTCGGCATGACTTGGCCACGGTGATCCAAGCTACGGTCATCTCAAGGTTAAACTACTGTAATGCTCTCTACATTGGCCTGTCTCCGTCGGTGACCTGGAGACTCAAGCTGGTGCAGAACGCCGCCGCTCAGTTGCTCGCAGGAGCTTCTGCAAGCTGCCACATTACACCAATTCTGCGGGAACTGCACTGGCTTCCTATTGAGTACTGGATCACCTTCAAAGTGCTAGTCTTGACTTTCAAGGCCTTGTATAGTCTGGGGCCAGTGTACCTGAGGGACCGCCTAACCCCATATTGTCCCATGAGAACACTTAGATCTGAAGAGTGGAATCTTCTAGCTGTGCCCAATGTCAAACAATACCACCTAACTTCAACACGGAGAAGGGCTTTCTCCATCATTGCCACAGTTCTCTGGAAGAGCACTACCACCGGAGGCTCGGGCCTTGCGTAATCTGTTGGCCTTTCAGAAGGCCTGCAAGTCGGTCCTATTCCGGCAGGCTTTTGAGTTGTAATGTGCTATTTTTTAGGAATTGTGTTATCTCTTAGGAATGGTTTTATTCTTGTGGTTTTATTGCGGTTGTAGATTTATTGTTTTATTGTGGCGCTTGATGTAAGCTGCCCCGAGCCGGCTGGGAGTGGCGGCCAATAAGTCTAACAAATAAGTAAATAAATAAATAAAAATGGAATTGAGCCTTCATTAAAGACAAGGAAAAGTGTGTCATGAGGACAGAACTATAGTTGGGATGAACATGATATGGGGATATGTGTTCACTCGTCAAAGGCATGCCGGAAGAGCCAGGTTTTTAGGTCTTTCTTAAAGGTTATCAAGGTGAGGGCTTACCTAGTCTCACTAGGTAGTGAGTTCCAAAGCTGAGGGGCCACAACGGAGAAGGCTCTCTCCCTCATCCCAACAAGTCACACTTGTGATGGAGGTGGGAGCGTGTGGAGGGCCTCCCTTTGGGATCGAGAACATCAGACAGGATTGTAAAAGGAAATGCGGTCACAAAGGTAGGTGGGTCCCAAACTGTTCAGGGCTTTGTAGGTGATAACCTGCACCTTGAATTGGACCCAGAAAATGAATTGCAACCAATAGAGTTCCTTAAACAGGGGGGTAGACCACTCTCTGTAATTCACTCCTGTTAGCAGTCTGGCTGCCAATCATTGGACCAATTAAAGTTTCCAGGCCATCTTCAAGGGCAGCCCCATGTAGAGTGTGCTGCAATAGTCCAGTCTAGAGGTAACTAAGTCATGGACCACTGTGGTCAGATCAGAATTCACAAGGTATGGACGCAGCTGGCACACAAATTAAAACTTGTGTGCCAGCTGCGTCCATATCTCGTGAATTGTGCAAAGCCCCTCCCAGTCACAGCTGACACCTGAGTGTCAAGTATAAGTGCTGAGTCCAGGAGGATGCCCGAACTGTGGACCTCTGCCTTCAGGGGGAATGCAACCCCATCGAGCACAGGTTGCCACCCTATATCCCGATCAGACGTGTGACTGACCTGGAGGACCTATGTCTTGTTGGGATTTATCCTCAGCTTGTTCTCCCTCATCCAGATCATCACAGCAGCCAGGCACTGGTCCAGTATTTGAAGGGCTTCCTTGGATTTTGGTGGAAAGGAGTAGTAGAGTTGGGTGCCATCTGCATAGAGTTGGCACCAAACTCCAAAACTCCAGATGACCTCTCCCAGCGGTTTCATGTAGATGTTGAAAAGCATGGGCGACAGAATGGAACCTTGTGGGACCCCACAGGTCAATGACCAGGTGTCCAAGCAGGTGTCCTTCAGCTTCACCAACTGGGAACGGCCCTTCAAGACTGACCAGAGCCATAGCAGAACCATGCCCCCAAGTCCCATCCCGGCAAGCCAACCCAGAAGGATACCACGATTGATGGTATCGAAAGCCACTGAGATGTACAAGAGAACCAGCAGGGTCACACTCCTCCTGTCCAGTTCCCTGCGGAGATCAACCAAGGCGACCAAAGACATCACGATACTGTGCCTAAGCCTGAAACCAGACTTTGACTGATCTAGAAAATCAGTGCCTTCTAGGAATCCCTGAAGCTGAGAGGAGACCCCCCACCCCTCTAGCACCTTGCCCAGAAAAGAGAGGTTAGAAATTGGTCTGTAGTTACCTATTTTGGGTTGCATTTCCCCCATTACGTCATCCACTCCATATTGTTCAGGTTGAACACCAATCTATTTTTGAGAGAAGACTGGGTCAAAGAAAGTGTTGAGCAGCTCTGTTTTTTCCCTCTATCTCTGTTAGCACGTCACCATCCCCTCTACGTTTCCTTGTTTTTTTCCTTTTTCTACTGACATAACCCCTTTTATTGGTTTTATTCTCTCTAGCAATCTTGAGCTCATTTTGTGCTTTACTTTTCTTATCTTTTACCTAGATGTGCTGGTTATTTGTTTGAATTCCTCTTTGGTGATCCTCCCCCCTTTCCATGTCTCCTGCATTCCTCTTTTAAATATTAGCTCAGCTGAAAATTCCTTGGACATCCATTCTGGTTTCTTTACACTTCTCTTATTTTTTCTTCTTGTTGGCACTGTTTGCATTTGTGCCTTCAGTGTCTTGCTTCCCATCATTAACTTCCTTCCCTTTTAGTATTCCCGGTCCATGAAATCGCACTCAGTATTTCCCTAAATTTCCTGGGAAGCTTTCTTAATGTGAGGTATGCATGTCTGACTTCTCTTAGTTTCGCATTTCCTCTGTATCACAAACTCCAGGAGCACATGGTCACTTCCACCAAATGATCCCACCACTTCCACTCCATTTGCTAGATCCTCAGTGTTGGTTAGGATCAGATCCAAAATAGCAGACTCCCTTTTTGCCTCTTCTATCTTCTGGGCAATGAAACCATCTGCAAGGCAGTGAAGAATTTGTTGAAGTTTGTACTCTTGGCAAAGTTTGTTTTCCAACAAATATCAGAGTAGTTGAACCCCCCTCCCCCCAATTACTACTATATCTCTTCTTTCAGTTCTTCAGTCTGGCTTGGAGGTCTGTAGCAGACCCCCCACAACTATATCTTTTTCAGTCCTTGGTGCATTAATTCTTATCCAGATGCTCTCAACCTGGTTTTCGGGATTGAAATTCTGCATCTCTTCACAGGCTATTCCATCCCCAACTATAGGACTCGTCCCAGCAGGTTTCAGTTATGCCTGATACGTCCTAAGTGTTTTGTTGTGCTAAAAGTTCCAGTTCTTATAAGTATCTTTCATAATGGAGTTAAATTTTACTTTATATCTTAACCTAATGTAAACAATGCACTGATGTGGATGGATGATTATAATGTGGAATTCTAGATTAGTCACTGACTTTAAATAAAGATTTGATACTGGACATAATCCAGTCTCCTGGTTTTCAAATACAACAGCAGCATTTTTCACAGATTAATTTATAACATTTATGGATCAACAGACTGCAACTGATAAAATGGTGTCATGGCATGACCCAAACAAAAAATTAAAATGTTTTTGGTTGTATTCTTTAGTCATGTATAATATAAGATTGGCCAAAGTTACAAGAATGAACTAGATCTGTTTCAAACAGCACAACAAATTCCACTCTGCAGGCTGAGGCTCTTTCTATAATAATTCTTTTGAAATCTTCTATACCATTAGCCCCAGTGGTGCTGCCTGAGGGATTTTTTAAGACCTGTGATGCTGTGTAGTTTACTATTAGAAAGACCGAGAAAGTTCACTTGGCATTTTCATGTAACATGTCCCTCCATCCTACTATTAATGCTGAAGTAGTGACAGTTGCTAACACAACAGCACTCAGCACCTGTCTTCTATCTAGTTCACATCTTCCCATCACATTTATCTGCAGGAGAGAAATTAGCTAATCGCTGATAGTGCATGCCATTGAATAAATTTCAAATCGCTGCTAGTGCTTTTTATAAATAATTCAAAATAAAATGGAAGCTAAAGCAAACACAGCTGTAGCTCATGCTCCATCACCCACCTGCTGATGGTTCATCCAAACTGGCATCTGCTCAATGTTCATGCAAACTTCTATACCCATAACATTCTTCCTTTGCACATCTCTGCAACACTAGCAACTTCAAATGATCCCTAGACCTTTCAAGTAGCACAATTTGGATTTCAGTTGGTGGCATCAGCTTCATTTCATCCCCAATGCATTATATTTCTTCCATCTCAACTCAAATTTCTCAAGTGGTACATATCTTTCAGAAACAGCCTGAGGGCACACATTTTCCAATTTGCTTATGCAGTTGTTTTTACAGAAAATAAATAAATAAATAAATAGAAAAGCAAACATTTGCTGAATCTAGCAGAGAGAACTTGATATCAGGAACTGTCTTGCAAGGGGTAAGGTCATTATCTATCTATCTATATATATTTGAACGGTCATGCAACCCGGCAAATAGACAGCTAAACTATAAGCCGCAGAAGCACGAAATTCGGCAACACAATCAACCATACCACGAGGTACCTATAGGGCCAAAAAAACCCGGCCCTAGGTACCTTGCAACACCCCCAAACACAAGCCCCCCAAAATGGGAAACGGAATCTGCCATCCCTGCCTCTTCGCTGCCAGCGCGCGCTTAGAATGTTTGCGCATGGCAGCCAGAGCTCCCCCCCCCAGATGGGAACACATGGGGGAAAAAACTCACCGGGCGGCCAGCCATGGGGATCTGCGTCAGGTGAGTCAGGGCTCCAGGGAGGGGAGAAGGACGAGGGGGGGGGGGTGTTTGACGAAGCTGGGGCCTCGCTTGGTGTGGCAGCCCGGCTTCTGGGCTCCTCCGCGGCTCCGTGGCCTGTACTGGAGCCGGGGAGGCCTCCAGAAACCCGCCTGCCACACCAAGCGAGGCCCCAGCTTCGGTGAATACACCGGGCCTTCCTCCTGCTTTTAGCTCTTCATCAGCCAGTGGCACCATAGGGAAATGGATGGCGGCATCGCTGGCTGATGAAGAGCTAAAGGCAGGAGGAAGGCCCGGTGTGTTCGCCGAAGCCCGGGCCTCGCTTAGTGTGGCGGGCTGGCTTCCGAGCGCCTCTGCGGCTCCGTGGTCTGTACTGGAGCCGCGGAGGCCTCCGGAAGCCTGCCCACCACACCAAGCGAGGCCACGGCTTCGACGAAGACAGTGGCCCTTCCTCCCCCTTTTAGCTCTTCCTCAGCCAGCGCCACCACAGGGAAATGGATGGTGGCGGCGCTGGCTGATTAGGAGGTAAAAGGAGGAAGAAGGGCTGCTGTCTTCACCGAAGCCTAGGCCTCTGGAGGACTCTGCTGCAGCAAACGGGGACATAGCCCCTCCCACCTCCTCCCAGCCTCCTCCTTAACCCCCCCCCAAAGGAACGAAAGAAGGAAAAACAAGGTAGGGAAGGGAATGGAGGGAGTGAGACAAGGGGAGCAAGGACTGATACAGAAAGGGGAGGAATGGCAGGAAGGAGGGAAAGGAAAGAAGGAAGGGAGGGAAGGAAGGAATGAGGGGAGAAGAAAGGAAAGGAAGGATAGAAGGATGGATGGATGGAAGGAAGGAGGGGAGAAGAAAGGAAGGGAAGGATAGAAGGAAGAATGGATGGAAGGAAGGAGGGGAGAAGAAAGGAAGGAAAAAGGAAAGATAGCAGGAAGGACTGGAGGGGAAAGAAGGAAGGGAGGGAAAGAAGGAAGGGAGGGAAGGAAGGAATGAGGGGAGAAGAAAGGAACACAGAAACACATACACACACACAAACACATCTATACTTACACACATCAACACATATACACACACATACATATACAAACACACATATACATAAGTAAAAACATATACATGCATACACATATACACATATACATAACTACACACACAATCCCCAAGCTAAAAAAATCCCACAGCAACGCGTGGCTGGGTCAGCTAGTTTCGTATATAAAATAGGAGTTTGCCTTATATTAGAGCTTGGAAATAATACATTCCTTACCACTGTGCCCCTTCCCAGTATATAATCTACTATTTTCTCTTCTTAATGGTAGCTTCTATCTATGATCTATGATTTCACAGTCCTGTTATCTTAGATCCTTTCTGTTGTAATGTAATGCCAGGAACTGAATTGAAGATTGCTTTTATACAAGGCATGCACTTTAGCACTCATCTAACCCTTTACCTTCTTTTTTAAAAGTTGAGAGATGTATGGTTAGCTTAAATTGGGCATCAGAACAGAACAAGCTCTTATGGCTACTTACTTGTACTTGATGGAATTGTAATCATGTGAGTGAGTCTGAGCACCGATGTTTAAAATCTGAGAAATGCATTTGACACAAAAGTGATTTTAATGTTTCAGCTGCCCTGTTTCAGACAGGGAATTTTATGACAAATTGAGAAGTGTCATGATCTGCAAATTATATCTGCTCTTATGTTTTCCCATTTCTTTCACTCTTTTATTTGGAGGGGGTGTTTAAGGAAGAACACACAGAATAGCTCTGCATTGTCTTTTGATTAGCAGAACCAGAAAGCCCCGCTTAGGAAGTGCCAAATCTGCACAGATGGTGAATAAATTATCCAAGATGAATTTTTAAAAGCATTAATTGACTGTATCAGAGGCACTGTGTTGCAGTAGTTCCAGTCTCATTTCTCAGGCAGATCTGAGTTTGTAATGCCTGGGAATAGCTGCTACCGAGAGAGAGAGAGAGAGAGAGAGAGAGAGAGAGAGAGAGAGAGAGAGAGAGAGAGAGAGAGGAGGGGGGGGGGGTTGAGCTGTTGTATGACATGCTATAAGGTGCTGTTCTATCCCAATGCTTTTTAACATCTACACAAAACTACTTGAGAAAATCACCCAGAGGCATGGGGTAGGATGCTATTAGTAAAGTGATGATACTTCATGCTTTCAAAAACAGCTTTAGGTAAGATTGCTGTATCTCTTCCTAATAAATGCTTGGAGGAGATAATGGGCTGGGTGAAGAAAAATAAATTGCATCCAGTCAAGACAGTGATGCTTACTGATAAGGGTCCTAACCTGGGACTGGAGGTGTGTCAACCAGTTCTGGATGGGGTTGTCACACCCCTGCATGATCCTCAACCCAACTTAGGCCCTCTGCAAAGCTCCTCTCATGTTAATTCCCAAAGCAGAACCAATGTTTCAAAGAGGCCTGTTAGGCCTGACCAGCCTAACCAGCAAAGGCAGGTTCATCCGTTGTCCAAGGTCACTGTTACCAGAGATTCACCTCGGCCAGGGAATGATAAACAGTGCCTAGCAGAACCGAGAGGCACCGGGAGGCATCTCCTCCCTTTCCCCGGGCTCTCACTCCGCTTGTGAGTGAGAGCTGGGGAAAGGGAGAAAATCTCGGGGCCTGGCTGTGACCAAAATAAGTAAAATTCTTACAGATTTTTTTTATTTTAAAAAATAGAAACTAGAATTCTTGAAAATATCATTGGGATGGCTTTTAAAAATAAACATTTTAGTTACTGAACAGTAAATCCTGGCAGAATTATGTAATCAAAATTTGAAAGCTAAAATATAGATTGCAAAATACATGGCAGGACTTTGTACTTTAGATCTGTAGCTTCTAAGCAGTGGTGTTGATTTGTAATCTTTTGATAGACCTCTAGGAAATACATCCTTTTTTCTTTTCTTATCCGAAGTGAAAGAAGAACTCATTTCATATCTCAGAGTCCTTGCTTTCCTTTCCAAGGATTAATTATCATGTCTTAGATCCTTCAAATCTATGGAACACATTAATAATCTTCTGTGCTATAAGCTTAGTGTAACAAAAGTCTCCTGGACTGATATAAAATTAAGGAGAGAGTACAGATTTTTAGAAAAATATTAAAATTACAATATAGGATGCATTAGAACCTATAAACTCAGGAGGCATCAAATCCCATCTGATCTTGGAAGCTAAGTGGTATCAGTCCTGGTTAGTACTTAGATGGGGAAATACTCACAAATTTTAGGTGCTGTAGACCATATTGCAGATGAAAGAATTGGTAAAACCTTCTCTCAACATTTCTCATGTAAGAAAATCCTATGGATTTTGCCTTAAGAAGTTGCCATAAGTCAATAGGGACTTCATCAGATGGATGTGTGACAGCAGGGGGAGATACGGTATGATACCCCACATCGCCCCTTTACCCATCTATTCTTGGCTTTGTCCCATGCTGTCCCCATCTTAGTCAATTAAAATACAGTTAGTAACCAGTGTTCTCAGGGCAGCCCCTCAACATGCTGCTGAGACTCAGCCTGGACGGAGTTGGGATGGAGCCCAGCCAGAAGCAGTCCTGCATCATGTGATGGGCTCCAGCCAGGGCCGTAGCCAGGATTTTGGTTCGGGGAGGGCTGAGTTTGGTTCGGGGGGCTGAGTCTGGGTGGAAGAGGGTTTACCCTAGCAAACCTTTTGTATTGTTATCCCAATAACCCCATGAAGGTGGGATATAATGAGCATGGTGATCAGATCATGATATGAATAAACATAACAGTTTAAATAATGTACCAGTAAGGCCTTCTCGCTGACCACCCTGAGAATTTCAGGGGGGGGGCTGAAGCCCACTTAGCCCCCCCCCCCTGGCTACATGCCTGGCTCCAGCAGAATCTGTCCTGGCTGCATCTCAGCAGTGTCCTAGGATGGGGGGGGCTTGCCTGATGCGATCCTTAGTGACTTGAAAACTCCCATGCAGAATATATAGAGATCCTGATCTTAAAATTTAGAACCTCATTCACTGAATGTGAAAAGATCTTACTAAAGAGGAAACTGTGAAATATGGTATGGTTCAGAGGAGATCAGTTTCTACTTCTTCAAAATGTTAGTCTGTAGAATAGTTTCTATTTTTGTAACAAGAATTTTAGGCTTATCCTAAGAAAAGCCCAGATGGTTATCTCTGTTAGCCATGTCTCACGATGTTGAGCAGCTCTTTATGGTAAACAGAAAGGATTCTAGAAGATTGCTCTCCCCACAAGAGAATGAAAACTGGCGACTAAATAAGGCCCAGTATGTGATATTCAGTGGCATGCTGGTACATTGGTTTTTGTATAGAGTTAATTGCCTGGAAAATGGAACAGGAAAGATTATCAAGGAGTGAGCTGCAGGAATTCTAACAGGATTGAATAAAACATTGCAAGATCTAGCTCTTTTTCTTTCTGTGGTTTAGCTATACAAACTGTTCCCAGAAAAACAAATCCATATAACAAATTATGATTGCTGTTGGTCATGTCACAGAAGGAACAATAAATACAATGTATCCACGCACCTTTCCTAAAGCAAGTCTATACTGGATGCTTGAACCAGGGTCAATCCTGAGGCAAACTACTGCATTGCTGTGCTGATGTCCAGGTGGTCCATCTGGGATGAGATGGCATCAGTCCCATTGGATCATCACCTCATAGGGTTAAGGCAGACCTTCCTTTAAGTATTTGTAGCCTCCCCCATTAACATCAGGAATACTCCATGTCATCACAGTTTCCAGAAGACCATAGAATTCTGTTCAAGTTGTTGGCCATTGCAGGCAATCTCTTGCTGATTATACTGCTTTCCTAATCTAACATCAACTAAGGCAGTCTTTCTCAACCGCTGTGCCCCAGTACACTAGTGTGCCGTGAGCGATCAGCTGGTGTGCCGTGAGAAAACCTCTTCCCCCCCCGCCTTTCTTCCCCCTCTGAGGTTTTCCCGTAGCACACCAGATGATCGCGGATCAGCGGTTTGGAAACCCGACTCTCTCTAGGACCTAGAGAGGCAGGGGAGGCTCCTCTGGTGAGGGAGGGGCCACAGCACACTCTCCTCCTCCTCCGGAGGAGGAGGGAACAGAGCCCACAGGACTCTTTCTCTGTGGGATCACTTCCGAGGAGGAGGGAACTGGGAGAATGGCTCCCAGGCAGCCTTTCTCCTGGCTCTCACCCGGTTCCGAGGAACCCTACAGAGCCGGGCTGGGAGAATGGCTCCCAGGCAGGGGCCAGTTCCCCAGGCTCTCACTCCGCTTGTGAGTGAGAGCTGGGGAAAGGAGAAAATCTCGGGGCCTGGCTGCTTCCAAACCCGGGTTTGCATGCAGCCAGGCACCGGGAGGCATCTCCTCCCTTTCCCCGGGCTTTCACTCCGCTTGTGAGTGAGAGCTGGGGAAAGGGAGAAAATCTCGGGGCCTGACTGCTTCCAAACCCGGGTTTGGATGAAGCCAGGCACCTCCCTTTCCCCGGGCTTTCACTCCGCTTGTGAGTGAGAGCTGGGGATCTCCTCCCTTTCCCTGGGCTCTCACTGGGCCTCACTTGTGAGTGAGAGTTGGGGAAAGGGAGAAAATCTCGGGGCCTGGCTGCTTCCAAACCCGGGTTTGCATGCAGCCAGGCACCGGGAGGCATCTCCTCCTTTTCCCCGGGCTCTCACTCCACTTGTGAGTGAGAGCTGGGGAAAGGGAGAAAATCTCGGGGCCTGGCTGCTTCCAAACCCGGGTTTGGATGAAGCCAGGCACCGGGAGGTATCTCCTCCCTTCCCCGGGCTCTCACTCCGCTTGTGAGTGAGAGTTGGGGAAAGGGAGAAAATCTCGGGGCCTGGCTGCTTCCAAACCCGGGTTTGCATGCAGCCAGGCACCGGGAGGCATCTCCTCCCTTTCCCCAGGCTCTCACACCGCTTGTGAGTGAAAGCTGGGGAAAGGGAGAAAATCTCGGGGCCTCGCTGCATGTGTTAGAGTGTCATTTTGTGTCATTTTGGTTGGTGGTGTGCCCCAGGATTTTGTAAATGTAAAAAGTGTGCCGCGGCTCCAAAAAGGTTGAGAAACACTGAACTAAGGCACCTGTAATGTCCAGAAGCCCAGAGACTAGATCTGGCTAGTTGGGAGTGGCAGCAGTGACATCTACTTCCCTGCAGGTAAAAGGTGATGATGTGGTGCCCATCTGGAAAGCGGATCAGTCTGTATTAGACCCAAATATTGTTGTCCAGGCTCCAGAGTATCCCTCAACTTTGCCAAAATGTGGTAAAGTGGAAGTAGATCAATAAATCCTGTGATACTTAGAAGAACTTGGTATATGTCATGGTGACAGCCAGCAGTAGATTTAAGGTGAATCCACATTTTCTTGTCTGTATCAAATTAATGACAACATATTTCAAAGAGCTGATTCCAATATATCTGTTTGATCAAATAGTGTATCAACAAGCATGCGAAGAGCAGTGACAATTGTTTAAAGAGATCCATGTTACGGCCCAGCTAGGCTTCGCCTCTTTATACTAAAGATGTGCATTTATAGCCTATGTATGTTTGTTAAGCTTTATCACTGTTAGCAGGCCTCATTTTTGTTTTAAGGTCTCTTTGTAGGTTTTGACCTATGGTTGCTGGCTTCTTGGGTGGAAGGGACTCATCTTTTTAGGTTTTCCCTCCAAAATATCACCTCAGAGTCTTCCTCCAATCAGCGTCTTAGATTTTTCCCTCCAATTTTCTCCTCAGGGTTTCCCTCCAATTTTGAGAGGTATAAAATTGAGGAAACCACTCTGTTTGCCTCAGTGACTGCCAGGGACGTGTGGCTGAGTTTGTGGGGCAGTCAGCTCCAACCTGTCACCTTCTTTTAATATAAATACTGCCAGAGTTCATCCATTCATACCAGGCATATAGAAAGGCCTTGGTGAAAGGTGTGGCCGTCTTCAACCAGCCCTGGATTCAAAATAGGAAGGACTCGCCCTTCACCTTATAAGAATCCAGTGGCTGGGGTCTGTCTACCATCTGTGGCTGCTGACCAGATAGAGAGAGAAGGAGAGGCGATCACCATCCATTGTACACAGACTGAAGAAAGAGACTCTAAGCCTGTTTTTGAGTTCTGCAAATCTTTGGACTTTGTAACTAACCAAGAGCCAGACACCTACAGCTTTGTGTCTTGTAGAAAATAAACCCTGTTAACTTCTTCAGAAAATTTGGTCTGTGGAGTCTTTGGTAACCCTCTCCTCAAGAGGAAGGCATCCACAGCCCCTGGGCATAGGATCTTTACAGCAATTCATACAATCACTCCCTTTAGGCCCAGGCGTGACACCAAAATCCAAGATCTGATGGGGAAAGTGTACATAATGCTTACACTTGCAGAGGATAATGGGCTCAAGATATTTATGAGCTAAAGTTAGAAGATTTTAAACTGGGGTGAGAATCGCTATGTTCTCCACATGTCACAACTCTCACCAGTCTAGTTAATGGAGGCAAGAGTGAGGAAAACTGGAAGCTGCAGTCCCAAAGCATATGGGATGCTACACAATTTGAACTTTTGCAATTTCTTTAGGTTAAAAGTAATAGTGAAAAGGGAGTGGAGTGGCAGGAAGGATCACCTGGTATTGTGCAATTTGGAAAAGACTGTATTGGCTATGGCTTCAGCTGCAGTCATAACTACACACAGGTACTGGCATTTTCATATGAAGATCTGTGTTTATATCAAGGGTCACCCATTTAACTCAGTATGTAAGGGTTTGATTGCTGTGTGCATCTAATATAGATGCCTCATCCTAAATTGGATTGGGGTAAGGGATTCACAAAAACTCACCTTCTGATGTTCTGAATTGCTAGCCTATTATGTCCAACTGTCTCCCTGCATTACTTGAATTACAAATTAGTGTAATGGGGGGGGGGGGGCAAAAAACAATTATTTCATCTTATGTGGTTAGGCACAATATTTGGCTGCAAAAATGACATCCCTAGTGTATAGTTTCTTGAGTTCTTCTAATTATGTTTTACAGCTATTTTTGTTTCTGACCAGTTGTGGTTTTCTTTTAATAGCTCCAGGAGCATCCAGCAATAAACATTAAAAGAAATTGCAGAATTATCAGCTACTGCTTTTCACAAGCTGTACTACTGATTAAATTCCTGCAGTCTCATTTTCATAACAAAGCCAGAGACAGAAAGTAGTACACTCTGAATCTTCCCTTGACAATGATTGAGATAAGGCTGGAAATAACATGAATGAAACCCATCTCATCTTTGTTAGTGCATGACTGACTTAGTCTTTTGATCCTTGTTCTCTCTGTAAAGAGATACACATTGCAAAGGTTATATTGACACACTTTATCTTTGGCAACAGCAAAGAGAGTTGCATTTCTTTCAGCTACTTCTGGAAAGATCCCAGAAAAAGCCATGTTTCTAATCCCATAAGTATCTTCTGCCTACCATCTGATTGCTATCTCCTCTCAGCTTCTTTTATTTACTACCTAGCCTCCATCCAGTGTATCAGCTGTCCTATTTGATGCAACAAAACTGTCTCTGGAGCTGTCTCTCGAGGTCATGAGACCTGGGGGATGTGGAAGCTGTTTTGGGGGCTGGCCAGGCCTGGATCATCCATAAGGCCACCCTAGGCCATGGCCTAGGGCGGCAGCCATGGGGTACAGCCAAATCTGGACCCCCCAATTAAAAACCAAAATTAATTTTTAATTTTTTTGAAATTTTGTTGAATTTTTTTCCCAAAATGGCGACCGGACTTTCGGGTGCTTCTGCGCATGCACAGAGGGCCATACACTCGAGCGCAGCGCTGTGCGCGCCGGGTCCAGTCACCATGCCATGCCACCTTCCGTCTCTGTGCGCATGGCGGGCGGCTTAAAGTTGAGGAGGGAGGTAGCGGGAGGAGGAGCCGAGCCACCTCAGCCATGCCGAGGAGGAGGAGGAGAGTGCGGGGGGGGGGGGGGTGGCAGGTTCCAGGCCGGCCCTTTTCCTCCCTTCCTTCTGTGACTGCTCCCTCCTAGCCTCCTCCTCCTTCCCAAAGTCTCCTCCTCCTTGGGCACCATGTGGCTCAAGAGCAAGGCCTTCCCTCCCTCCCTTCCTTTCCTTCCCCCGCCTTTCGCAGAAGCCACGGGATCGGGGTCTCTGTGCCTCCTTCCTTCCGAGGCGCCCTCTGCTCCAAGGGATTATTCAACGATGCGCCTGGGAGGACAGGAGGCTCTGCTCAAGGCCTCCGGAGATGGGCTGCTTCCTTCCTAGCAGGATGCTCCTGCTTCCCATTGCCTTCCTATTACTATCATCATTATGTGTGTGTGTGTGTATGTGTGTGTATAATTTCGCAGGCTTTCGCGGCTTTCGCAGGAGCCGCGGGATCGGGGTCTCTGCGCCTCCTTCCTTCCCAGACGCTCTCTGCTCCGAGGGATGCGCCTGGGAGGAGGCTCTGCTCAGGACCTCCAGAGATGGGCTGCTTCCTTCCCAGCAGGATGCTCCTGCTTCCCATTGCCTTCCAATTATTATCATTATGTGTGTTTCTGTGTGTGTGTATGTGTGTGTATAATTTTGTTGCTATATTATATATTATTTTATATTACTATTATGTATATATATATAATTTTGTTGCTATATTATATATTATTTTATATTACTATTATATATATAATTTTATTTTATATGAGTCATATTATTACTTATTCTTATAGTATTATTGTATAAATATGTATCTATTATTATTTTATATTATTTTGTTGCCATTATATTATAATATTTTATAGTATTTCTAGTATATATATTACTAGTATAAATACTGTATATTATTTCATTTGATATAAGTCATATTTATTATCATTATATTATTGTGTGTGTGTGTGTGTGTGTGTGTGTATATATATATATATATATATATATATAAAGGAGACATGGTCGTGCAAAGATGTATATAGACAACGAAACTATAAGTCGCAGAAACACCAAACTAAACAACTGACTGGCCCTGACCACGAGGTACAGACAACAGTCAAAAAACCGGACCAAACTACCTCGCAACACCCTAAAACACCACCCCTAAAAAATAACAACGGAAATCCCACCCCGGCCTCTCCGCTGCCAGCACGAACGTTTGGAACGTTCGCACATGGCAGCCAGAGCACAGCGGCCCTATTCCACAGACCACACAGCCGGCTCTTAAAACCACCCCAAAAGCCCGAAAACGGCTCTCAATCCCCCTCCCTGATCTCAGGCAAAAAACCCACCCCAAAAGCCCGCGAAAATGGCTCTCAGTCCCCCTCCTGATCTCAGCCAAAAAACCCACCCCAAAAGCCCGCGAAAATGGCTCTCAATCCCCCCCCTGATCTCAGGCAAAAAACCCACCCCAAAAGCCTCTCCAATCCCCCTGATCTCAGGCAAAAAACCCACCCCAAAAGCCCCTCCAACCCCCGATCTCAGGCAAAAAAACCACCCCAAAAGCCCGCGAACACGGCTCTCCAGTCCCCCCGCCCTGATCTCCGGCTGCCCAGGCTGGTGTCTCCCGCTGCCGCCGATGCCACAGCCCGGCCCACTCGCCCTCCCCGCCGCCCATAGCAGCAGCCGCGGCAGCAGCAGCCGCGGCGCCAGCAGCGAGACGCACGTCGACTCCCGACCCTGGCGTCCCACCCGCAGCCCCCGCCAGGCCTGCCCGGGAAGCGGCCCCGCGCACCGAGGCCCAGGAGGAGCGCCTCCTTCCTCCTCCTCAGCCCCTCCTTCTCCGCCTCCTCCTTCCACCGCCCCCCCCTCCGCCTCTCCGAACAGGAACAGCGTTGGGGGGGCGGAGGAGGGAGGGGAGGGAGAAAGAGAGACAGAGGGAGGGAAAGAAGGCAGGGTGAAAGCCAGGCCCACCCAGGCACCCACTCGAGGGATCCTGAGGTAAAGACCCAGGCCCAGGAAGGCGCCTCCCTTCCCCTCTCTCCCCAGCCAAGGTGGGATCCTCACCGGGGCAAAGGAGGCGGCGTTGGCTTCTGCTCTCCTTCTCCTCCTCCTTTTTCCCGGGCCTGGGAGCCGGCGAAGGTGGAGGAAAAAGGCTGGGCCCAAGCCGGGAAAGGCAGGCCTCAGGAAAGCCATGCCCTCCCCTTGGCTCCGCCCCCTCTGTTGATTCCATAGGCCCTGCCCTCTCAGTTACCTCCGTTGGCCCCGCCCCTCCATCGGCCCCTCCCCTCCCTTGGTTCCAGGGACCCCGCCCCCTCCGTTGACTCCACCCCCTAGAGAAGGAAAAGCTGTGCTGCAGAGCTTTGTTATTAACCTTCTCCAAGGCCCTTCCTACTAGGTATATAAATATTATATTTATTATGCTATGATTTATATTATTATTGTATTTATTATACCATTATTATTTCTATTACTGTTATATTTATTGTACTATTATGTATATTAATCTTACATTTATTATACTTTTATTTATATTACTAATATCAATTATATTATTTATATTATCATTATATTTATTATACTACTATTATATTTATTGTAATATTATTTATATTACTATTATATTTATTATACTATTATTTATATTACTATTACAAAATTATAATATTATTTACATTACTGTTATATTTATTATACTACTATTACATTTATTGTAATATTATTTATATTACTATTATATTTATTATACTTCTCTTACTATTATTTATATTACTGTTATATTTATTATATTTCCGTTACTATTTACATATTTATTATACTATTATTTATACTATCATTACATTTATTACACTATTACTATTTATATTACTATTATATTTATTCTTTTATTTATATGACTATTATATTTATTATATTTCTCTTACTATTATTTCTATGACTATTAGATTTATTTTTATATCTCTCTATTATTAATATTACTGTTATATTTATTATACTACTATTATATTTATTGTAATATTATTTATAGTACTATTACATTTATTATACTATTATTAATTATATTACTATTACATAAATTATAATATTATTATTTACATTACTGTAATATGTATTATACTACTATTATATTTATTGTATTATATTTATATCACTATTATACTTATTATACTATTATTATAGTATTATACTATAAAATTATATTTATTATATTTTTAATAATATTATTTACATTATCATAAATAAAAAAATATTTATTATTTATACTACTATTATATTTATTGTAATATTATTGATATTGCTATTCTATTTACTATACTATTATTATCTATATTACGATTATATTTATTACATTTATAATACTATTATTTACATTATCATAAATAAATAAATATTTATTTATTTATTTGCAGTATTTATATTTAAGCCCTTCACACCCCACAGGGGACTCAGGGCGAATTACAATGTACACATATACATGGCAAACATTCAATATAATATATTGTATATACATATTATATTGATACTGTTATAATGCTATACAATATAATACTACTACTAATAGATCAGAGTGAAGGGCAGGGCTGGGAAGGCAGTTCCATCTTGCCTCCATCACTGTGCATATAATATAATATATTGTATATACATATAATATTGATACTATTATAATTTCATACAATATAATACTAATAATAATAATATATTATAATTATATATTTTGTATTACGGTATAATGTTATAGTCCAATATAACATAATATATATATAACAATATATATAAAGAGAGCTGTCATCCTAAGTAGCCTATAGACAGCAAAACCACACAAGGCAGACACACCAAATCAGCCCACATACACACAAAACCCCACAAGGTATGTTTACCACCCAAAAAATAAAATTAAAATTAAACAACATGACCAAAAATACAAAAAAACAATTGAACTACAACTTCCATAATCCCCCATGCCACCGCCCACTGGCAGTTTAGAGTGTCGGAATGCTGATGGTGCTGGCCAATTAGAGGCATTATGCAAATACAACCTCAGTTAGAATGTAGAGGCAGGGAGCCACCCCCCTCTGGCAGTTTAGAGTGTCGGAATGTTGGTGGTGCTGGCCAATTAGATGCATTATGCAAATACTCCCTCAGTATGCAGAGGCTGGGAGCCAACCCCCTCTGGCAGTTTAGAGTGTCGGAATGTTGGTGGTGCAGGCCAATCAGAGGCGTTATGCAAATAATCCCACAGTGGAAACCAATCAGAAAGCTGGCACATATCCACATACATACAAACATTCACTTTGTTGTCCCAGGCCTGGGAATACAGTGGGACAGGACTACCATACAACAAAAGGAAGATACAAATCCCAACTCATCCTGAGCAAACTGCTAAAGGTCTTTTAATGTTATCAACAAGAGGCAAAACGGCCATCTGTCAAGAGTCCTTTGATTCTGCTTTCCCACCATGTGGGTAGAACAGGTTAGCCACAGAATATGGCACAGCAACGCGTGCTCGGGTCAGCTAGTATATATATATAAAAGAACATAAGAACATAAGAAGAGCCATGCTGAATTGGACCTCAGCCCATCTAGTCCAGCATTCTGTATCACACAGTGGCCCCTAGTTGTACATGGGGATCTCGAGCAGAAGGGAGGGCAAAACCCTAACCTGCTCCCGACCCCCCACAACCAGTACCCATCTGTCTAATCCTGCCTTGAAGTTGTTCAGGCTGACAGCTGTCACAACCTCTTCTGGAAGTAAATTCCATAACCCAATGACCCTCTGGGTGAAGAAATATTTCCCTTTATTATATATATACATATTTCATATTTTTGTTGCCATTATATTATTCTATTTTATATTAGTATTATATATATTATTTCATATGAATCATATTAATTATTATTATAGTATTATTTTATGAATATATATAATTTTATATTAGTATTATTATAAATATATTATTTTGTATGAGTCATATTATTTATTATATATAATAATACTTTTAGTTGCCATTATATTATTATTTTATATTAGTGTTATAATAATATACTATAATACATTAATAGAGTACAATTGTATATTATGTATTACATGTCATATTACTAATAATGTTGCAGTGTAGTGGTATAGTATAGTGTAGTAATATATAATACCAGTATTATGCTGTGCTAATAATATAATATATTGTCTATGCATATCATATTGATAATAATATTATAATGTCATACAATATAATACTACTACTAATAAAATATAATAATATATAATAGTAATATAATAATGGACACCTCGTGGCGCAGCAGGTTATACTGCTGACCAAAAGCATTGGTCAGCAAATCTGGGGAGCGGCGTTTGCTCCTGCTGTTAGCCCCAGCTCCTGCCAACCAGCAGTTCAAAAACATGCAAGTATGAGTAGATCAGTAGGTACCGTGTGGGAAGGTAATAACGCTCAATGCAGTCATGCTGGCTACATGACCTTGGAGGTGTCTGCAGACAACGCCGGCTCTTTGGCTTAGAAATGGAGGTAAGCACCACCCCCCAGAGTCGGACACAACTAGACTTAATGTCAAGGGGAAACCTTTACCTTTATTATATATTTTACAAGTGTTATTATTATTATTAAGCTTTATTTGTATCTTGTCTCCACTCCCTAAAGGGACTTGGGTTGTCTTACAGCAAACAAACACATACAGTAAATAGTATAACACAAACAATAATCACATATCACTTAATGTAACAAAATAACACAATAGTGTGAGCATTAATAAATAATTAGTTTAAAAACTATTTTTCTGCCTAAAAACAGTAGAAATATAAACACCATTTAAAACAGCTTTTCAAAGTCCTGTCCACTAAGGTGGTTGATGCTCTTGGTCATTTTCAAAAGCCTGCTTAAATAGCCACGTTTTTAATCCTTCCTGAAAATTAAGAGAGTAGGTGCTTGTCTAATTTTCTTGGGGAGGGTATTCCAAAGCTGGGGTGCCAAGAAGGCCTTCTCCCTTGTCCCCAACAACCACACTTGTGAGGGGGCTGGGATTGATAGGAGGGCCTCCCTGGTTGATCTTAAGACCTGAACAGGTTCCTAAGGAGAGATGAGCTCAGGTAAATAGGCAGGATGTAAGGACTCACCCATTCTAGGTAGGCCGGGGCCTGTTTTGCAGTTTGGCTCCCTGGTGGAAATAGCTGGCATCCATCTTGGGAAGGGAGTTCAGCAGAGCAGACATTAGAGTGAGGGAGTTGCCAGAGATAGGGGGAGTGGTTTAACTGCTCTTCTGTATGGATACAGACTCTCCCAAGTAATTGGCTGAGAGCCATGGGGGGAGGAGTCTAGCTTTGTAGGAGGGAGGATTCCTGACAGGAATAGTTAGTCTTGTGAGAAGCTTCAGATGAGAAGCATCTGAGCCTCATGTGTCTTGTGCTAGGCTGTGATTGAGAAACATCTCAGCCTTAGCAGTCTTGAAGAGGCTTTTGGATAAGCAACATCCTAGCCTCTGAGGTGAATCTGAAACAGTCTATTCTTTAGTGGATCACCTAGGAATTAGTCTGTACTAAGGGGTCAGCTAAGCTGACAGGTCTTAGGGACAGCATAGGATTCAGGGGGCCACTTAGAAGGGTAGAGCCGGTATACACCTTGGAGTCTCTTGTTACAGAGAAAGGCGGGCTCTTAGGCTGGGGAAGCTAGCACGAGTCTGTTAGCCCCATTCAGAAGCAAGACTCAGGTAACTGTCTTGGAAGAAGTTCCTGGTTGAAAAGATCTGTTCGCACTAGTTGCATTTAGTGGAACAGGGCTATTTCAGTCACGACTCAGCACTGACTGGAATTGCTGGTTTTAAGATCTAAGATTTAAAGAAACCTCTGTTGTAGCCGTACGCTCCAGCACACTTAGATCTTTTGGAAACCATACGCTTTTGCCCTTAAGTTGTTAACCATACGCTCGTTACCTCAAAGTAAATAACCGTACGCTCGTTGCCTCGTTAGTAGTTAACCATCAAGCTTGTGCCTCGTTTTTTTGTAAAAGTTAATAAATACTTTCTAGTTTACCTTTTACCACAGTCTCCATCGTGTTTCCTCACAGTTTCCTCATAGCTATTTATTTAATTAGGAGCCTAGCTGAACATCTTAGTTAATTTTTAAAATCCTATTTAAGTTAATTAGGTTGGTGGCAGTTATTTGAATATTGGGTGCATCCGAAGTCATCACACAGGACTGTATGGGCTCTGCACTTTGAATTGAGCCCAGGAGCAAATCGGCAACCAATGGAGCTGCTTTAATAGGGCAGTCATATGTTCCTTTCAATCCGCCCCTATCAACAGTCTGAAAAATATTCATATATACATTTTGAAAGTGCAAACACACACACACACAGTGCCAGATAATCTGGGATAAACAGAAATCCTGGGATGAGATCCAGGAATAAAGGCCCTGTTTGGAAGGGTCCTCATATAATTCAATTCAAAACAGATGATCTGGGATCAGGACCTGGGACATAGGGCATTGTTGATCCAGCCTGAGTCTACACTGCCATACAATCCAGTTCAAAGCAGATAATCTGGATTTGATGTGGCTTTGTAGATGGGTCCTGAGTAGAATTCAGACTCGCTGACTTTGGTTTAAGTGACATCAACTCACCTTTTTTGGATGCAGTGTCAAGGGTGCATCAACACTGTGGAATTGGTTTAGTTTGACACTACTTTGATTGCTATGGTTCAGTCCTATGGAACCTTGGGATTTGTAGTTTGACAAGGCTATAACACAAGTCAGGGTTAGAGTAACCTCAAAAATCATTCAAAAACGCTATATTTTCAAATCATATCATTCAATTTATAACACAGATGTTGATTTCAAAGTATAACATATACAGAGCTTTATAGCTTATTCCACTCTACCGTATCCGGGGCGCAGCCAGGACGACGCTACAGTCCATTCCCCAATTTGGCAATTAAGGGTGTCAGTCCCGGACAAATCATAAAGTTCCAAATGGAAATAGACGGTTAGAGGGCAGGCATTAGGCCAAGGTACTCCAGTACCATAGGACAAAAACGAACCGGAGCCGCCAGTTTAGGCTCCTAGTAGTCCAATAGGGCAAGCCGACGGAAGGTCATAGAAAACACATCGGGGCCACAGATTCCGTTTCGAAATTCTTTGTCAAGGCTAGATGTCCATGTTTAGGTTCATGTCCTAGAATTGTATATACATATAAAGAATCATACAGTAGCAAATAGAAACATAACCCACATTTAAACAATACTTAAAGGCGAAATTGCAACGTATAGCATACCATAGTATAGGAGATCCTAGCACAACCTCGTCTCGATCCGGCGAGGTGACCATAAAGGTAATTTTACCTGCGCCCCGGATACGGTAGAGTGGAATAAGCTATAAAGCTCTGTATATGTTATACTTTGAAATTCAACATCTGTGTTATAAATTGAATGATATGATTTGAAAATATAGTGTTTTTGAATGATTTTTGAGGTTACTCTAACCTTGACTTGTGTTATAGATTGTAAACGAGCATAGCTCGGTAGTCAAACATGGATACTAATGGTATAGAATCCTTTGACCAACAACAAACTGATGAGATTACTAATGTATGGACATTGAATTTAGATGAGGATAATGGGGATATTGCCGGACCCTCCTCAGCCACCCCCTCTCTTAAAGATCTGGAAGAAAAAGAGTTACGCCTCGTGAGAGTAGAACTCAATGCCTCAGCTCTTTCGGAGTATATACGGAAGAACTTAATCCCCAGAGGCATGCGTGTTTATCTTCCTGTAGGTATCTACCTTAATGATGAAACATTTTTAAATAATTGGAGACTTATTACAGAGAAGTGTTCCCGTGACCTTATGACCCTTATAGTTCAGAGGTCGGCACGCGAGGCCCAAGAATTAAAAAATGAGATTAGCAATATCAGACAATCTCTCCAAGAACCACTTCCCACAGTGGACTTGGAAAAAATAAAAAAAGAGTGCCAGGATTTATACAAAGAGCTAAGAAATCTGAAAATCAACAAAATACGTAGAGACGAAAAAGACAAGAGAGAGGGAAGAATTCCCAAACCCCCTAGATATGGCCAACCATACAGAAGACTTACCTTTTCTCAAGAATCGGATGATTCCTCGGGAGGAAACCGTTCCACGGATATGGAAGGCACGGCTAAACCCCAGCCATACAATCTCCGTAACCAAGGAAAGAAACAATACTATAAAAAGAAAAATTGGATGGACATACCGTCATTCTGCCAGGGAATCCTTTTCTCATAGTATGTACGTATATACTCACATTTAATTGAATTCAGTCATATATATACCCTCTCTCTCTCTCTCTCTCTCTCTCTCTCTCTATATATATATATATATATATATATATATATATGGGAAGTGGTCGTGCAACGGGGCAAATGCACGCCAAAACTACATTTCCCCCACACACAACAAAACCCAGGGCCACTCATCCCCACCACAAGGTACATCACCCACCCACAAAAACACACCAAAAACCAACAGAACACCCCCAAAACATCCCCCCCAAAAAACCATGCTACGCATGCGCAAAAACCCCATAAACACAAAATGGCCGCCAACAACACGTCACAATACCCAGCATACACTCCAGAACCTGGCCCCGTGCCACCGCCGCCATGCCCACCTCCTCCGCCGGGTCCACGCCGCAATGCCCCGCACATCCTCCTCCTCCAACACACCCTCCCACCCCGGCTCCCCTTGCACCCACCCCTCCTCCTCCCTCCCACCCCACCCGCGCCGCCGACTCCTTACCCACCTCCTCCGCCGCTCCCACACCGCTCCTCAACACGGGACACCCGGCTGCCGCCTTGGCCGCCTTCTCCGCCGCATCCTTGGCCCCGAGGAGAGGGGCAGAAGGCCAAGGACGGCACCGCGGCACGGGTCCCAAGGCGTCCCCGCGACCCGGCTCCATGCGGCGCCTGGAAGGTAAGTGAACTACACCTCCCAGAAGGCTCCGCGCCGGCCCATTCCCCAGCGACCGGCGCGGAGCCTTCTGGGAGGTGTAGTTCACTTACCTTCCAGGCGCCACGGGAAAATGGCCAACCCCTCTCCCTGCGGCCTCCGCTGCACGAGGAGGAGGCTGCAGAGAGGGGTTGCCCGGTTCCCCTTCGGCATCCTCTTCGGCCACCGGAGGAGAGGCGGCAAAGGGCTCTCCGCCGCTACCCGCCACCTCCATTCCGCTGCCCGAGGATGAGGCCGAGGGGGTGCCGCACCGTCTCTCTCCCAGCGGCCTCCTCTTCGAACAGCGGAAAGGAAGCCGCGGCCGACGTAGGAGAGCCCTTAACCGCCTCTCCTCCGCTGCCCGAGGAGAGGGCCGCGGGGGAAGGAAAACGAGCGGTTCCCCATCGCCCTCCTCTTCGCCCTCCTCCTCTACACATACACACACACACATAAAAACAAAACAACATATAAAAACCCACATAAAAACACATATAAAAACACAACCACATACAAACACAAATATCTCCACACAACTAAATATACACATCCACACTAATACATACACAAATATACACACACATATCCCCACCTCTCCATATATACACATACATAAATATACATACACAAACACACACATATATATACACGTAAACAAACACAAAACACACACAGATAACTACAAACAAATACATACACACATACCAAGAACTATACACACACACACACATATATATATACACACACACAAAAACACACACCCCAATACCACCACACACACATGCACACAAACCCCCAAAAAACCATACACACATTCAAACATAAACACACATACACACACACATACAAATACACACAACAAACATGCTCACAACACTTCAAAAACATACATACCCTGACATTCTCACATCACCAACATAGGGCACAGCAACGCGTGCCGGGTTCAGCTAGTGTATATATATATATATATATATATATATATGCTCTCACCGAAATAAATTTCCAAATATTTTGCCTTTATGGCTCTCTGAGTCATAAAGGTTCCTGACCCCTGAGATAAGGTTTTATTTTTAGTGTGGGTCTGAGTGATATGGGGGGGGGGGTCATTCCAAAGTGTGGCCTAGGGTGCAGAAAGGTGTTAATCCGGGCCTGGGGCTGGCCCTAACTTTAATTCATGGAATTAGATTTTTAGTTTTGCCTTCCATTACCAAGACAGATGAGAAGCAACTCAGCTTTTGGGTTCTCCTTAAGGAAGCTGGGGCAAACATCTGGAAGGGAATGCTTGACTCTACTGCTCCTACATTAATTTCTTCTTCCCTTTTGCACATCTCAGGTGATTAAATATAAATACGCTGATAGTTTAAATAAAATGGTCAACACAAATCCTGTATGTATGATATCTTTATTCCACAGTTAGTCAGCAAATAGCTTTCTGCATTACATCTTTTATCCTTTGCATTATGTTCTGTATGCTCTGCACTGTACTATAACGCTATAGACTATATCTGGTCTATAACACTTACCCTGCCTAGTTCACAGCCATATCTTTTTGATAGTGTCATCCTGATAGGCACATGGTGCCATGGCAATCATTAATACCAGAAGATCAAAGATTGCATGGTGAGGCATTTTTCTTCTCTGAGAGGCAATACCATAACACTGTTTAATTGTTTTTACTGTTATTTGGAAAAAATGCAGGATATAATGGAGATGATTATGATGATGACTATGATAACCTGAATACTATAATTTTACTTTGAAAGTAATATTCAGTTTACATATTCACTTTGTCAGTAGGACCCAAATGAAAAATAACTATATATCATCAATTTTCTGTGGATTTTATTGAGCCCTCTCCCAATATTCCATTTTTCTGATGCTGCAAGGACAAAGGAATTATTTTTTTCTATTTAAACTATGGTATTGTTAGTATAGCTATAGGGTTAATCTGAACAAGATGAATTAAGACATGCTGGGAAACAGGTTATTATCTTCCTCATTGAAGAACAGAACTTTATCCAGCTTCATAATAAAGATAGGATTAAATATATGAAATTATTTTCACAGCTGGACTAAAGATCAGCTCAGGGGATTATTTTGGGGAAGACAGAAGCTTTTCCTTTAACTAGTAGTGTGAAAACTAAAGTAGATTTTAAATTATCAAAAGTAAGGATGAATACAAATGTCTACCACTTAGAAGGTTTCTACTTATAAACCCCAATAGCCACGTGGCTTCAGTTTGGACCTCAGGAGAATATTATAGTATATCAAATATACTACAATATATCTTTTCTTTATAACTATGATTCTATTAAATATATTATTTCTGTTAAATTAAATATTAAATTTAAATTAGGCTCAAAAAGTGATTAATTTTAGCTTGCCGAAGGTCTTATTGTTCTTGCTAGAAAAAGCTTGATGTTTTTCCTTTTGGTTCTCTGAAATAGTCCAGCTTATTCTGGGTTTTATTTCCAATATTTGCTGAAAGGTGGCTTGTATTTGTCTTTCTCTGTCTGTGATTTGTTATTCAGTGAGTTTCTGTGGTTCAGTGAGGATTCAAAACCTGGTTTCCACAGTTGTAGTCTAACATTCACACCACTACACTATGCAAATATGCAAACTACTCATTGGAACAGGCATGCAAAGTCTGCTAACTCTTAACAACCAAAGCTTTATCAACCATATATTCTCATTATTTAGACCTCTGGCTACAGCTACTAGGACCCCAGGAGAGTCTCGCCATAATAAAAAAACCATGGACCTTCATTCAGGGACATTACTTTTCGGAAAGCTTTTGGTGGCTAGATTCATCTAGCCACCAAAGTGTGGGATCCTTGAAATCTCCACAGCTTCTTTTTGAAAATGCTTTCCCAGCCCACGTCGTTTCCAGTCCTGAAGCTCTGAAGGAAGAAAATAATCTTTGAGAATGAACTTCAAGGCAGGTCAGATCAAATGTGGACAGGAGGAGGAGGATGTCTGTGGAGTTCTCTCACATACCCTTCCGCTGCTCATAAAACCAGAGTCTCCTCAGTCTAAATTTCTGGTTCTTTGCAAATAATATCTGGATTTGAAAAATCACATAGATGTGCAAATATAGCACTTGGCTTGACCTCAGAGATAATTAAAGAAATTACACTATCAGAAAATATCATATTGCTACTGCAAAGAAGGAATTGAATAAAAGAAAATGAAAGGACAAGAAAGTAACTATATGTGTGTGTGTAGAGGGAAGAATTACATTTTTGAATAGAAAGTGTAAGTATCACTGCTAATAAAAGCAAAAGCAAAAAGATGAATGCCTTAAGTCTTATTGGGATATTCAGGAGCATTAATAGCAAAGCCACTTGCTATGAAGATACTGTTATTAAACTGAAAGTGAAGAAAGCTCGAAAGTATTTTCAATCAAATAATGATTGCCTGGTATGTTATTGAAGGGAAGCTTCCAAAAAAAGTCAATTTTCTTCAGTTGTCCTCTCTAATGAAAAAAAATATCTTAAAAGGAAGGAGCTTCCTTAGAACAATAAATTAGAAGATGCACAATATTTTTCCTTTGTTGTATTGTCAGGAAAATACATTTTTATCTGAGACAGATGTTTTAAAGTTACAAATATACACCAAGGCAGGTATTTATTGATCAAGAGGTTCAATACGTTCACTCTAAAATATATTTTATCTCTGAATTTCTACAGAAAATATTGTCAAAGCAGGGGAAAGAGTTACAGGATTGTCCATGTTTCATTGTTTCCCAAGGCACTTGAAGTGAATCAACTCCACTGGTATCAGCTAGGATTTATGGATGACTTAGTCAGGCAAAACCTACCCAATTGTGTATTTCTGATAGTTTTCCTGAAATTTCATCTTCTGAGGTACAAGGTTCTCATTCTCGTAAAGAATACAAATGTAGGTTCTTCCTCTCTTCCTTATTGTCATGGGAGAGTCTTGAATGGCCTGTCTTACATTCTTTGTAACTTCTACATAACCTTCTTTTCTCCAGAAAGGAATATCAATATATTTTCGTTACATAAAGAAAGTCCAAGAAAACTGGAAGCCGGGAGGGAGGGAGGGAGGGAGAGAGAGAGAGAGATGTTGCCTTGAGATGTCTCTTGGTGACAGTTCATGCCAATACCTTGGATACATCTAAATTAAAACTGATGAAATAGGGCTGTCCTAAGTATCCTTGAGTAAAGGATTGCCAACACATTTAAGATGGTATATTCTCCAGGCCAAATAGATATTTTCAGTTCCTGATATACTTCCTTTTATGGCAAGATCTATTGCTAAATGGAAGAAGAGCTTAATAGCAAGTCTAAGTAACTGAAGTCAAGAGGAATAGGCTTTTAGCATAGGACAAATGTATGCACTGTGGAGTAAAACATATCACTGGGCAACTGTTGTTCTGCAAGTAACATGATCAGAACACATATTCAAGGTATTGATATGGCTAGATTTAGAAATAAATATAATCACACCTATATATTATATGCCAATAAGCACATGAAATGTGTTAGATTCTTAGAGATGCACAAGCTGGCAGGGCAAAGGGATGGTGAAGGAGATCTGTGATAAAAGGGAGAGGAGAAGGGGCACCTCTTATCTCTACATTTACAGAGACCTGGAATGGCTTGGTATGGGCCATGGACTTAAAGTAATTAGTGGGTCTCTCTCTCCCTTCCTCTTAACAGGTCAATGCAGGCCATTTGATTGATCTCTATAGTGGAACCCTAGTATCTGTAACTTGCTGCAAGCTGCTTTTTAGATAGAAATATGCTGAGACATGCATAGAGATGCCTTGTACATATAGAAACATAGAATTTGATATATATAGGATGCTAAAGTGACATATTGATGATAATATGTATGTAGGAGTGTGTTGCTTTGTTTGCCTGTATTTGAAGATGTATAGAAGGGAAAGTCAATGTCTTTGCCCTCATTCTGGTCTGCTTTTGGAACTGATCCACGACCAAGGTCCCACTTTTTCCCCAAGCTATACAAAGGATCTATATTGGTGTTTATCTTTCCTATTGGCCACAACAGTATCATCCAAGTTAAGGAAGATATCTGTTATGCACAGGTGTTGTGAGATTTCTTGATGAGCACACATTTAAAAGTATAAACATATCTTTCCTGATGATGGTGTGTCAAGCATGTCACATTTTCTAAATTCCATACAGTTTCAAGGTAGATGAAAGAGGGTGAAGGACGTAATAGATGAAAGAAGCTCACCATTTGTTATATCCACAGAGATAAATGTATATACTGCCTTAACCCATGATAGAGGGTGCATATATACTGTAGCATTAATGCAGATTGACACTACTTTAACTACCATAGCTAAATGCTGTGGAATCATGGGAGTTTTCATTTTGCAAGCATTTCCTGCCACATATTGCTGGTGCTTTATCAAGCTACAACTCTCAGATAAAGTGGTGCCAAGCTGCATTAACTCTACAACATGAATGCACCCTGGGACTCAATGCAGTTTGCAAAAATGTAAACAAATACAAACTATAACTAAATACACAGAAATAATTCTGAAAATGAAATTAAGCACTCAATATACCTATATATATATATATATATAGAGAGAATTTCATTTTCAGAAATTCTCTCTCTATACAGTATAGACAGAGAGAGAGTATTTATATTATTAAATTATATTATTATATACAGAGAGAAGCTGCTATTTGTACCCAGCCAGCTTTTAAACTTGTTTCTGGGTGCAGCTACACAGTAGAATACAATTTGACACCACTGTATCTGCAATAGCTCAATATGGGAGTTGTAACTTTACCAGTCTTTAGCTTTCTCTGCCAAAGGGTGCTAGTGCTTCACCAAATTGTCAATGCAGGGTTTCGGTAGCATTGAACCATAGCAATTCAAGTTGTGTCAAACTTCATAAATCTTACAGCATTTGTAGAGAAATCCTTAGTTGAGAAAAAGAGAAGAAATACAAAAATAATTTTAAAAAAACTTTTAACATATTGCCATATTGTTAGTTTAGTTAGGTTACAGTCTTTTCCATTTGTTTCTCATGCTTAATTTTGAATGTATGAAAAATATAACCGACTGAAATTGCCTCATACAAATTGATCTCAGTAACCACATCATCTTCTCTTAATGTCAGTTTTGTTATTAACAGCAACACTGCTGTGTATCAGCAGCTGTCATCATTGTATGTTTTGTTCAGTGTTGAAAACAATACCCATTGCAGTGATACAGAAAATTAAACCAAGCAAATATTGTATGCTGTCATAATATTGGTAACAATATTGATGTGAAGCAAAAAATGCCTAGTAGTAAATTAAAGTTTCAGGTTCAGCCAGCCCTCCCCGCCTCAATAATAGTTCCTTGATATCAGAATCCTGGCATTGAACTTGAAGGTAATTGAAATATATGGTCCTCCTTAAAATTATGTTTTTCCTCAGTAAATTAATTATCTGTGTTGTAAAGAAATTCTTTAGCACTTATTTTCATAACATAGTCAGTAGACATGGTATGACAAAACACAATCATTCATAACTTACAGCAACGCTGATGGGAAAGGGTGTGATTAGAAATGAAGATAAATACAATAGCTGGACTGGGAACTATATTTTCATCAGGATGCTAATTTTCAGTGAGAAAGGATTGGAATGTCAGTCACACTGGGACCTTATATAAACTCTGGGTACATCTTCCTTATAGAATTAATGCAGTTCGACACCACTTTAACTGCCTTGATTAAATGCTATGATATTCCAAGAGTTGTTGTTGGTGAGGCACCAGCCCTCTTTAACAAAGAAGGCTGAATAATATCTTGTAGAACTAAAATTCCCATTATTAATTCTAAATTTAGCTGTCTAGCTGATGCACAGAAAAGGAGAATGAGTACAATTCAGGTGGGTCTGTTGGAAGGGTTAAAGATACAATATTCCCTTTTAGTACAGTGTTCTCTTGGTGCCTCGTGGTTCACTTACCATGGACTTGCTGTTTCATGGTTTTCCTAGAGCAGCCCATGAGGCCTTCTCTGCCTGTGATTTCCCCCACTGCCTGGCAGAGCAGCAGCCCAAGGCATGGCAGGGAAAGCCTTCCTCCCTGGCCTCCTGCTGCCTGCGTGGCTCCAGAGATGGAAGGACCCTGGCAGAGGGGCAGCCTGAGGTGCGGGGCAGAGCAGGCCTGCCTCTCTGTCTAAAGTAATGTACATTTTTAAAATAAATACAGCGTCCCTACATTGCAGATTTTCACATAGAGCAGGTGATCCTGAAACTGAACCCCCATGATAAGTGAGGGAACACTGTATTGTGTTTTAAGCTTCAATTCTAATTAATCAGGTTCATGTTTTAACCATATGTTTTATCTTTTATTTTTAGATGCCCTGAGTGAAATTTCTGGGATGCTAGAATATATAGGAAAACACAGTAGGTTGCCCTAAAGTAGTTTTGAAGGAACTTAATGTATGTCTATTATGTGGAGAATTTTCTACAACCTTTACAGCTCTACATAGCAATATGAGCATAGGTATTGCCTGCTATAACATGTAACAGATTGGGCAATGTAAAATGTCAGGAGCATAATTCCCAAATAGGTGCTTTACACTGGCAATATAATGTCAAAAAAGCAAGTCATTAACCCATATACATATGATGGAAAATTCAAAGCCAATTAGAGACAGACCTCTCCATATTGATGTCAAAAAATAGAGCAAGTGAACATTACACATAAAAAAATTTCGGAGTGTTTTAAATTCCTTCATAGTTTGTGTCATGCCCTGTTGTGAGCCGCCCCGAGCCTCCCGGGAGTGGCGGCCTAGAAATTTGACAAATAAATAAATAAATAAATGTATGTGTAAATACCAGAACTATGAATTTCAACCCTTTCCATTTTGCTACTTGATGGCAGCAAGAAAGAGGGGATCTCTTTTTCGCCTCCATTTACTCATGTCCTGTGTGATTGCTATAGCAAATCTCTTTTCTTCATTCCAATCTGGAAAATGTTGTTTAATAAAATATTCTGTATTCACAATCAAGACATGTGTTTCATAGGGAAATTATTATCTTGAGGTTCTTGATTCTTGAAAATGCCACCATAGCACCATAGCATAGTAGTATTGAGTTAAGCATAGCATAGTAGTATTGAGTTAAAGTCGAGGTAAAAAGATAGGGATCCATATAGAACAGGGGTGCTCACACTTTTTCAGCATGGGAGCTACTGATTAAAAAACCAAGTCCCAAAGATCACCTACCCAGAAATGTAAAACGTATAACTATTTTCTTATTTATTTACAGTATTTATTTATTTATATTTATTATTCATTTTTATGTACCGCTCCTTCCAGCAGGTTCACGGCAGTTTACATAAAATGAAGTTATAAAACATCAACATTTCAATTTAATAACAACTATATAAAACAGAGCATAAAAATACATCCAACCACCCCATTTCTCCCACACTGCCATATTACCACACATATTATCAGCCAGAAAGTAAGAAGAGAGGCTTTTCAACTGCAAGGCCATTTAATACTCAGCAAGGTAAACAAAGGGGCATGCAAAAATACATCCAACCACCCCATTTCTCCCACATTTCCATATTCCCCAACATATATTTCTCAAGGAACAAAGCAAGCAGAGAGGCTTTGGAGCTAAAAGGCCATTTTTAAACATTAAAAATAAACAAAGAGACATGCCACAGAACAATCAAGCACCCACCCCAAAGTAAAAAGACCGACCTTTGAGATGCGGTAAGGAAATGACCCCAAAGCGTCTTCTTCTCTCCATCGTTGCTCCTATTTCCACTCCGCCAGCATGCATGCCACCTCCAAGAGCTCACGAGAAGTCAGAGAGGTAGAATGGGCACTTCTGCGCATGCTCACGGGGCCAGCCATGCATCGTGTCATCCAGGCCCGCCCCCTTTGGTCTCCTACGACTCTGAGTGGCTGGAGAAGGACGGAGGGAGGAGGAGGAATCCAAAAGAGGGGGCCCATTCTGCCTCTTGGACTCTGGAGCTTTTGGAGGCGATGCGCGAGCAGGGAGCGGGGAGGAGCAACGACGGAGGACTTCTTTGCAGCGTGCAGGGGCGCGTGAAGAGGACCAACAGCAAAAAACCTGGTCAGGGGCCTGAAGATCACCAGGATGAGGCCCGAAGATCACCCTGGTGATCGCGATCACCATTCTGAGCACCCCTGATATAGAATCATAGGGTCTTAGCATTGGAAGGGACCATACAGGTCATAGATGGCTGTCCATTATTACCACCATAATAGCTATAGGAACAGTGTGGTAACTGGTGGATAGGATAGTATGTAGCTAGATAATTATTTAGGAGACATAATTCTTGCCTCTGTATTCAGTTGTCCTGGATTCTGATACCAGAAAAAAGTCAACATCACTACAGCAGGTTTTGTAATACTGATTTTTGAAAACCCTTGAAAGTGAAGTTTAAGGATTTTGATCAGATATTATAGTTTGTGTAAAATAACAAGATGAATTAGAAAATACTGCTGCAATTTGATGCCTCATTTACTTTTATCTGGATAAAGCATTACCAATTCTAATTCATCCTGATTTTGACCTTTTTCTAGAATCTTCATCCAGTCAAACTTCAAATACACCCACTAAATCATTGGAAGCTTGGTAAGTAGAGAATTACATACATTCCGTTTATCCAGTGGGTCTTCTCCAGTTGTCACTGACAGCCATAGGGTAGTTGAGATCTTGGCCCATAGTTCTGCGTATTTATAGTATATAATGAAGGAAATGCTAGACAAGTATTTTAAAACATGTTTAGATATAATTGAACAATTATTTGTTCTGGTAGCGAATGATGCTATAGGTGAGATCTATATCTCCATTTATGCTAGTTCTAAAACTAAAAATAGAGTAGTAGGATATAGATATGTAGGAATTACAATGCATGCTATACTCACAAATAATAAACATATTGTAGCAATACAAAATGTTCTGCTTGTGATACAAATAATACTTTTCACCCCTGCTTTATGTTTCAGTATATATTTTTACAGCTAATGACATTAGACCCCAGCTGTTGTGGTCTAGCCTGTGATTGTTTCATTGCCTGAAATTTCAGAGAACAGTGAGCAAGCTTTTGCAGACTCACAGGAGTATGAGATGGGGGTTCTGGGCAGGAATCTGGTGTTGCTCCTGACGGGGTTGAGGATTCTGGGATTGTTAGGCCAACAGGGATTGTTCAGTTAGAGACAGCTTCAGAGGCTTACAGGCCTGAGCTAGCTTTCCCAAGAGAACCAAGGTCGGAATTTGATCAGAATGTGTTAGTTTGGAGATGTTGATCCATTTGACTTCTCTGAGTGAGATAGAAGGAAAGAAATTTGTCAGCAGAGACAGGTGGCCGAAGGGAGGCGCCACTCTCAGAGACTGTGATGTCCTCCTTAGAGTTCTCAAGGGAAACAACATAGTTTCTTAAGTATAAATGAGGGTTGGTTTGGAATGATCCTTTAGAGCAGTGGTTCCCAAAGTGTGTGGTACTGCCCCCTTGTGGGAGGTCAGCCGATCCAAGGGGGCACTGGGAGGCTCAGGAGAATTTAGGGGGCACTGAACCAAGGGGGCAGTGAGCCTGTGCTGGAGACACATGACACCCATCCCACTCTCTTTCTCCTCCAGCACCCAGGGAGAAGAGCTTGAGCGTGTGCTGGCAGACAAGCCTGCCAGCCAACACACGCGCACACGCAGCCCCCTTCCTCCTCCAAACCTGAGCGCTGTGTCGGGGCTGTGTGTGAGGGGAGGGAGCGCGCGTGCATGCAGCTCCCTTCCTCCTCCAAACACGAGTGGGCAGAGGAGGGTCCAGCAGGCAGGCAGCGTGGCTCAGCCAAAGCCAGGCAGACGAATCTCCTGGCCATCTGCATGATCGATAGGGTGGGAAAGGGCTGGGCCGAGGGGTGCGAGAGGGACTTCCCAGGGCAGCGGGCACAGTTCCCCTTTGGCCTGAGACAGAGCGGGCAGCCTCCTTGCCTCCCTCCCTCATCTTCTATCCTTCCCAAGGCTTGGCGGGGAGGGTGGGGGAGAGTTTGCCTTCTGCCTCTGCCTGCCAAGCCACTCAGGATCTGCGGGACCCACGAACTTGCCAGGGAGGCATGAGAGCCAGAAGGAGGGAAGGAGAGAGAAAGCTGCCCTTTTCTCTTCCTTCCTTCCTTCCTTCCTTCCTCTTTGCTGCCACCCCGGGAAGGGGAAACGCTGGGCCCCCACTCTGTTTTCCCTCAAGGCCCCATATCCTCCTCTTACTGGTGCTTTCGCTTGGGAGCCCTGTAGGTTTGCAGTTACACAAGATGTTATCGCGCTGGAAATCGCCAAATCCTAGCCCTGGTTAATGATTAACAAAATGAAGGATATATCATACACAATAATGATAATAATAACGCTACCACTATAAGTGTAATGATCATGCAGCATGGAGCTGAGTGGTGGAGTAGACTACCTGCAAGCTAGACACAACTGCTATTAGTGTTGTGAGTAATTTTGACTATAAATATAACCTGAGGAGTGGTGTGGCAATTACCTGTTTGCTCAAACGCAGCGAGCCTTACATCCCAAAAGAAACACAATGTATACGTCTAACAACAAAGGGAAATCTGCGATACCTATCTGAATGGCCAGGCCCGTGAGGTGTTGGCAAGCAACCAAAACATTCTGTGGCCGTCTCCAATACAGCGGCCGAAAACGCCAAGGCGGAGTTCCAAAAGTGGCGGATTTCCCTTTGTTGTTGCGGATTATATTGTACCATCCTTACACTGGCCTATGACCAGCCAATTCACTGTGCTCGCAACCTGATCCTTCTATCAGCAATTGACTACCTGGGTCTTGCTCTCTTTGGGTGGAATCATCGTGCCAGTCAAGGTGCCAGTACACAACAAGGAAGTTCGGACTTCTCCATATAGAGTCAACAATCCCCAGTGTGCTCATGTACAGCATTTACAACCATCTTATGTACAGTATGTGTATATGTCCTACATATGTTTATATAACATAGGAATAGTATTATCACATTGCGGTGTATGCATTTGGATATATGCATGCCATTAGACATATACATTGTGTTTCTTTTGGGATGTAAGGCTCGCTGCATTTGAGCATAACTCCTCGGGTTATATTTATAGTCAAAATTACTCATAACACTAATAGCAGTTGTGTCTAGCTTGCAGGTAGTCTACTCCACCACTCAGCTTCATGCTGCATGATCATTACACTTATAGTGGTAGCGTTATTATTATCTTTATTGTGTATGATATAGCCTTCATTTTGTTAGTGCTTTTCTAGGTAAGGCCTCTCCCTGTTTTGTGTAAGTTTATGCCTTGTTAATGATTGACAGCCCCAGCAGCAGCACCCAAGGTTTGGGCTGGGAGGGCCAAGGCATCTCCAACCCGGCCCTAACCTGGTGGTGCTTGGCGCACGTCGCCTGCCCTGCCTGCCCCTGCACTTTGGGTCCTCCGCATGTGGTAGAGGTCTGGGCCCACTGTATTTCTTGTTGTTTCATTGTAAGTGTTGATGTGGAGATTGTGTGGTTTGCCTACTCTGGAACATGTAGAATTGTTCTTCTTTAGGGGTCCCTTTCAAACCTATGATACTATATGTGTGTGTGTTTGAATCATATCTATATCTATGGCTGGATGGCTCTTTGTCAGGAGGGCTTTGATTATGTTTTCTTGCCCTGGTGAAGGGAGTTGGACTGGATGGCCTTAATATTTTCTGTTGGTCATGGGGGTTCTGTGAGGGAAGTCTGGCCCAATTCTGTCATTGGTGGGGTTCGGAATGCTCTTTGATTGTAGGTAAACTATAGATCCAGTTTGGCTCAGATCCATCGTCGATTGGGTTCACAGTGCTTGCCAGATGTACATTTGTTATTAAGGAGAGTCTGGATGACCATCTGTCACGAGTGCTTTGATTGTGCTTTTCCCTTATGGCAAAAGGAAGTTGCACTGAATGGCTCTTGGAGGTCTCTTCCAACCCCAGAATATTATTATTATTATTATTATTATTATTATTAATGAGAGTCTGAGTGACCATCTGTCATGAGTGCTTTGATTGTGCTTTTCCCTTATGGCAGAAGGAGGTTGGAATGGATGACCCTTGGAGGTCTTTTGCAACCCTAGGATTCCATTACTGTGAATTCTTCCTAAACCCCTCCAGTATTTTCTGTTGGTCATGGAGGTTGTGTGTGCCAGGTTTGATCCAGATCTGTCATTCATGGGGGTCTTAGTGGTTTGTGGAAGTCAGAGCTGAATTGGCTGAAGGTACTGACTAGCTTGCTGGCTTTCTGGAAGGCCTGCAAGACCTTATTGTTTGAACAGGCGTTCGGCCCTTAAAACTGCAGGCCCTCTGCAGTTATAACTGCAGGCCTCTGATACCTACTGCCATACGTTGTCGGGTTGCTGGTATTGCTTGTATGATTTTTATGTATTTGCATATGCTTTTAATTGTGTTTTTAACTGTGTTCTTACAGTGTTTTTTACTGTGTGGAAGACACCCCGGGCCGGATGGGAGTGGCGACAGACAAATCCAAATAAATAAATAAATACCATCATCCCTTGCTCATACTCCCCCAAACATATTGTTTTTGTGATTATTTCTAGAATTCAATGTTTGTAATTTACACCTTTCTTTACTATATTTTACAAAAAAGGTAGAAACATTAATACATATATCTTTCTGTTTAATTGCTATTAAAAATAAAAATAATAATTTCTATGGGGGGCGGTGAGTAAAATTTTTTTTTCTGGAAAGGGGGTGGTAGGCCAAAAACGTTTGGGAACCACTGCTTTAGAGGAATCAACTTCTAGGTAAAGGGAATAAGCCTACGTTCCTCTCTCTTGTTTCAAGATTCATGTACTCAAGCCTTGGATTTTCCTATGTGGTTGTTCGTTGACTCATGTTTTGACTATCAAGTGTTTTTCATGGTTTCTTGTCTTGCTCCTAGAATCAAGTGGTTTCATGGACTCACGTAATTTTTTTGATCTTTGCTATGCTTGTCATGCACTTTTGATCCTCGGGATTGTTATGCTTGCCAAGATTCCAGTTTAAAGGTTTTGCCTGTATCTTGGTCTTTTCTATTATTGTTTTCAAGTCTTTTAAGTGACTGTTTTTACATGGACTATATTTTGCATTACTTTTAAATACTATTATTCTTTTTGCTGAAGCGACATTTCTTTAATAAACTGATTTGCTTTTACACTGAACTGTGGAATGTGAGATTGGTTAAGAGATGCCTTTCCAGCCCTGGTGTGCAACACCAGCATCCATCTTCCAGGGCATACTTTTTTTTTTCAACACTGTAGATTATTTTTCTCTGTTTGTATAAGGACCTCATTACATGGGCATTGACAAGTGTAGCAGTCTGTATGTTTAGTGAAGGCAATCGTTTCTTTCAATTGCTAATTGTCCTGTTTCAAGTTCTGTCTTCCCATCACACGTGCTTGCCTCTTCAGCTCCCAGCATTGTTGCCCAGGTTCACACAGGAAGCCTTTTCTCCACTCTCTACATAATTTTTAAAGGGAAAAAGTCTCTTTAAAGAATACAGAGAATTTACTTATCACACAGGATCATCTCCTCCCACTTCTAGCTCAACCATCAGCTTATAGGAGACACAAGGCATCATCCTTAAGACATCACTTCTATGGGCTGCTTTTCTTTCCAAGCCATATTCTGAAGACACTTCTCTGGGTTGCTTTCCTTCCCAAGCCCTGTTCTTAAGACACCCCCAAAAGACTGCCCATTGGAATACCCCTCAAAACACCACTGCATGATGATGATATGGGATGGGCAAGTTAGATACTTAAGAAACACAAGTTAGATACTTCCCATCCCATGTGTTATTTATTTATTTATTTATTTATTTAGGCTTAATAGACCGCTCTATCCAAAGCTCAGAGCGGTTTACAGCACATAAAATATACAGGTTAAAACACATAAAACGACATCATAAAAATTTAATGTTAGATACTTCCCATCCCACAAGTTAGATACTTTCCATCCCATGTGTTTTCCAGCTGGAACTACAGATCTGACATGAGCTAAGAGCTCAGAATATGATTGCTCACTCATGTTCAGAACTCCCTCCTTATAGGACACTTCAACTGCATTTCAAGGATGGGAGGGGGGCTAAGGATGATGGCTTACTCGTGTGCTTACACACGAGGTCCTAAGAATGAATGGTACAGTATATTTACACCAAGGTTTCTTGCTGCTGATAAATGTGTTGTAATTAACTTCCCTAAATGAAGAGTTTTAGTTTTCTCTCACTCCATGATTTCTCTTTCCAGTAGAAATTGCAATTTCCCCAAACAGAAATGTCATATGCATTTAATAGCTATGTAATAAGCAGACATAAAACTCTTACTAGCATGAAGATTTAATGATGAGAGCTGCATTTTTTCCTTATTGTGCAGCTGGTAAAGACAGATGAACTTGTGTTAAAAGTGGGGATCTAGAGAAACAGCATGTTGAAGAAATCTTATTTCTCATTTAATAGTGGACAAAGATACTCAGTGGCACAGAATTATTATTGAGTGACCCACAAAAGTCTCCATGACTCTTCTACGATATGGGCTAGGAATATGTTTGGAGTGACTTGGGAATTAGACTAGCTTATCTTAATTTTCTTTCTTTCTAGTCTACTATTCCTGCTCTGTCATCCTCAGTTGGTTTTGTATAGAAATCCTGTTCAATATATAAGGATAAAAGAATTCAACATTATTATTTATTTTATTTATTTAAAACTTTTATATCCTGATCTTCTCTACTTCCATAGAGGGACTCAGACTGCCTAACAGCAAAATTCAATGCTAACAATAGGAACACTTTAAAACATCATACATAAACAATCAGTTAAAATACATATAAGAAAAAATGCATATAAAACCATTCGCCAAGATAAAATCATATCCAACTCAGTTTGCACCATGTGGTCAATAACTTTGGATTATGGATTTGTGTTTGAATAGAAAAAGGATGACTGGTGAAAGAGTCCACTTAGATAAATTAAGAAATTACTTTAGCTGTTTTCATGTTAAAGGGGAAATGGGGAGGGGAGAATACCTGATTTTTGAGCCAGACAGGGGGTTTGGAAAATGCAGCATTTCAACACATAATAATCATCATCGCATAATAGTTGCACCTCCACTTTTGAGCTGGTAAAATTGGTATTTTAGTATTCTTTTCATGACAGTCACACCCTTAGTTCACTCACCCAGTCAAGTGAATGAAGGGTGAGATTGTCCTTATGGAGCTATGGGGCTTTACTTGGCTGCAGCTTAGCTGCACCCTTTTGGTGTCAGCCGAGTGAAGCCCATAGCACCAATGAGTCCAATTGAACATGGGCAAGAGCTCATTGGAAAGCCTATGTCATGGCATTGGTATCAGCTATAAAATCATTCTTCATTGCTACCATTACACCTGCAAAGTGTCATCCAGCAGAGCTGTTTTGAGTATTTTTACTATCTGCCTCACAAGAGTGGTATGGAAACCACCATTCAGTCCTCTGTGAAAAGTTTGCACTGCACTTTGCAGATAAAATTGTGCATATCTACTCTGTCTTGGATGCTGTAGTTGAAACGGGGCCAGTGGATGTAACCTTGCCTTGCTTGGTCCTGCATTAGTGGGTGTGTTTGTGCAACCTGTGACATGGACAGATCCTTGGATAAATGAGAATCGCCACATGTATATTGGAGCTTTATCCTTCCTGACTGTTAAAAGCAGCCTGAGGGGGCCTCACTCCAGAAAAGCATCTTATGTAAAAATGCTGTAGAAAAGTCATTAATGAAACCATCTACACAGGAATCCAACCAAACTGGCAAACTATTGACCAGTGTCCAGAATCCCCTTTGGGGATATTTGTGAGTGTGATGATATCCCAGCTTCAGGGGTTCTTAGACTAAATGCATTATCTATATGCATTTCAATTTGGGTTCAGGCCTGGCAATAAATAAACACACAATATTATAAGGCATATACATACATGTGCATGTGCATTAATACAGAAATCAGTTCAGAATGCAATCTGTGATGAACCCTAACCCTAAGCTCTGGTTCCAAGAAGAGAACCAGAATGGTGCATTTGTTTGAGTGTTGCATGTATAATTCTGGAGATGAAGGTTCAAACTTTGGACAAGTCACACTCTCTCAGCCACAAAGGAAGGCAAAGGCTAATCCCATGTGAACAATACTAGCCAAGAAACCTCCCTGATAAGTTTGTGTTAGAATCATGTTATGTTGGAAACAACTTGAAGATGTGGTTACCTTACATGTTCTCGCCCACTTTTCCTGTAATGTCTTAACACTAAAACCATAATAAAAAAATTATTTTAAAAATGAAGGTATGGAGCAACAACCACAAGGACTCCCAACATTTTCCATTCATACAGAACCTTTAGGAAGAGTATTTCCCTTTTAATCAAAAAGGCCTTTCTAAAAGGGACCAAATATTATATTATACATTATAACACAACCAATCTTACAAATCAGTCCAGAATAGCATCAATAGAGTGAGAGACATTATTGAACCAAGTTACCATGCATTCCACTTCCAAACAACCCTCCAAACATTTTATTTCCCTAAAATCCTTATTTTGTGTACATTATTTACTAATGTTTGTCAGCTAAGGCTCAAACCATTATTTTCCTGGGTTGCTGTGAGTTTTCCGGGCTGTGTGGCCATATTCTTTTCTTGTTTATATTCTGGTGTTTGTGATTTAGTTTGAAGTACTCTTATGAACCTCAGGAGAATTTACAAGCATCTCAACTGCTATGAATCCACCTTAATAGCCATGGGGAAATTTGTGCACATAGCCTTGTTTATGAAAAGATCTGGACTGGATATCATAGCCCTTTCACTTTTCTTGCTGCAGACTGCAAAACCGAAGACAGGTTGCAGGTACTATCACTTATAGGGTTTATTGTTCTTTAGCAAGGATAGATAGCTTGGAAACAGGATTTCCTAAAAGGCATTTTCCTAAAAATTTTCAAGCACAAAATCTCAGGCAGGCTTTCCCAATCTGGTGCCTTTCAGAACCACTGAGTTACAATTCACATTACTGAGCAAGATGGATAGGGATAATGAAAACTGTCATCCAACACTATATTAAGGAAGATTGCCACAAACTGTAACATAATCACAGTTTAGTCCTTTTTTTGTCCCTTGCACTTAACAAAGTGGAAACCCAACATATTTATTAATGCAAATGTCAAAGGCAAAAATATTATCAGTGCAGAAACTGGATTTATAAGACTCTAAATACAATGTAAAGTGACCCTACCACTGACAATAACAAAGCCTAGAGTGATAAAATCTCAGAATAACATATGTAATTTGGCTTGTGCAATTCCCTTTGTTTTGCTTTCTGACATATATTTGAAGTATAGCCACATTTTTCTTCAAAGTCTAATTTTCTAAATATCAAAATAGCCTACCCAGCATGCTTTTTCTGCTGTCAGATTTGTTGAAGATGAGGCTAAGAGCCATTTACAAGAGTCATTCTATTTTTGTACCATATAATATGGAGAGGCAGGCAATCTTCTTGTGCTCAGATTCACTTTTTTTCCCAAGGGCTTTTCAGTTTGATTTCATTCACAACCTTGTACAAAACAAGGCCTCTTTTATTAAATAGCCCATGGCATTGTTTTACTTCAGGGTTGTTCCCCTCACAACTAAATGCCTTACAACTAAATGAAATGAATGGCATGTAAACCAGGATGGTGTTTGTTTTGATTCATTTCTATAGCAACAAAATACATAAAGAAGCAAAAGGGGAATTTACAAAAAAATAACATGTTTGATCCACTAGCTGCATCCAATGTTGGCATATTTTTGTCCGATGCAAGCATTCTGTTGCAAAAATCAGTAAACAAAATTTGATTTTTCCAAGGCTTTTGGTGAAAGTAGGGAATGCACATTATTATCCTTCCACTGCAAGGCATTTCATCAAGTCCACAGGATAAAGTGGAAGTGATGACAATTGATCATGGTTTCATACGTAACTGTGACTAGTATTTCCAATTTTAGATTTGAAGTGTTTCAGATTTTGTAGGTCATGTTTCATGGGGAAAATGCCCTTCTTCCCAGAATACTATTTGGTTCTTATGCTGAAGGTGTATCCTGAAACCTGGATGACTTTCATTTGTATTTATTTGCAATCATAATGTAATCATTTGCATTATAAATAATTTATCCACTTCAGTTTGAAATAATAGATGTTGGCAAAGACCCTTCACAATGTATTGATCTGAATGTTGGGTTACTGTAGGATACTGAGCAGGGTTCAAATTCCTGCTCAGCCATGGAAATGGACAGGCAAATCATACCCTCTATCCCTCAGAGGACAGTCATTGGCAAATCCCTGAGTTGCCATATGTTGTATTTGCCATGTGTTGGCATTAAATTGAAGGAATATGACAAAAATAACAACAAAACAAGTAGAAAATACAGCAACAACACGCATTTGGAGAGAGGTAGAAAAAAGTATAAACCCAATAATCTGCTTTAAAGAATTGCCATTAGAAACATATCAAACAATGTTGACTGCTCTAACTTCCTTCAGAATTAAATTATAAATGTATAGTTTTTAAGTGAAGAAAAACCTTTAGAAGTAACAGTCTGATGAAACAGCCAGCAGCCATTTGTTTCATCATATGAAAGGATTTATGAACACCTGCAACCTTGCTGGTGCTAACTCGGTTTCTTTTCTTGCCTTTGGATGGCATTTGGGCTTTGGAGCTGTGGATAATGCTGTTTTTTTGAGAGCTTAGAACAAGAGCTGCTTGCAGGACGCCATGCTCCAGCCCCACCAATGTAGTAAGTGGACTATTGTATATAATGCAGAAGTCCCGAAAAGATTGCAATGTTCCCTTTTTACAAAATTACTTTAATGAAAAAATATATTCCATAATGAAAGGCTGTGCATGCTACACTTGGTATTTTGCTGACTAAGATGTGAACTGGTACATAATGTCTATGATGTTTTGGGTGTGTATATTAGGGATGGAATTAAGGTTCAGAAAAATGATGGCATACAATAAAAAGAGAATTCTAAATCCACATTCTAATCCAGTTAAAGAGAAAGAATAGAAAAATACCGATTATCACATTAACAATAACAACTTTATGGATCTCTCACCCTTTCAAAATACGTTTGTCTCCATCCTTTTCTGTTTGTTTCGATTTTTTAAAAAGTCACATCTCTGATCATTTGGCATTTGTGTCTTGCTGCAATGCTGGGAATAATTCCAAGAAAGAAGGAAAAGGAGGAGATGGAAAAGAAGTGGAAGAGGATTAGTTAGAGTAAGACTGAAGGTGGAAGAGAAGGACAAAAGGGAAGATGGAAAGGAAGACAGAGTGCTGAAGAAGAAGATGGGAAAGGAATGGAGCATAAAGAAGTAAAGCTAAAGTAGTGGTGTGATGAATGTGGTAGACATGTCCTGAACTGCACAGTTTTTGAAGAAGAACTCGCAGTAGGGATAAAACTGAAAAAGTAATTCATTCTCCCCTGTGAGAACAAAATCTATGAGGTGATACATTGCTTCTGTAAATAGTGCTATGTCGTTATTTATGTTTTGGAAGCTAGCCATCTCATTTAATGATGAACCCCTTTTCTGAAATATAGTGAACAAACTTACATAGCACAAAATAAAAATTGTAACAGTTGATCACTGGACTGGGTGCTTTCATGGTATGGATCTTCTCCACAGGCTCAGCAGTCCATTAGAGGATGCATTGGATTGCTGCACTGCCATCTTTGACAGATCTCCCTTTGAAGATGTTTCAGACCTTATCATTTCTATGAAGCACAGCTGGCAAACCACTAATGGGGACCAAGCAGCAGAATCATCTCTTCCCTGTGATAAAGCAATTTAATCACTGTTCCATTTCTCATTTCAGTCCGATATTAAAAACTACATAGGTTTAGAACTGGAATACATTGAGACATCTCATTCTACAACAACTTGTCAATTTGACTGAGTTTTCATTTGGGGCTCTTCTTTAAGTGCAATCTTGGTAGTCTCTACTATCTTCTTGGTAGTTAATCTCAAATTTAGTATACAAGCTCCCATAGTGATTTGCCTTCATACCAAGCAAATGCATTAATAAAATTCAGACAGTGCCCATGTTATGAACAAGATTCTGTAGGTTTGTTCTTAAGTTGAATTTGTATGTAAGTCAGAATAGGTACATTTTTAAGTATAACACTAGATTTTTTTGTTACACACACACACACACACACACACAGGCTTTAGATAGTATAAGAAAGGGTTAACACCCATGTGGTGGTTGTTTTGCTGTCTGTACCTCTGTTCAGAAGATTCTCCCTCACTTTCTGTCCCTGTGATAATTGGATTTTGAAAAAAAGGTTGTTGTGGAAACAAGGACTAGTGATAAAGCTTCAGTGGAGCCCCCCTTTCCCCATGATAACTGTTCCAAGAGTGAATTTCTCATCCTGGAGTAGATTTCACTCACCTCCTGTTGTCTCACTCCCATTCTTAACTAGGATTTTTTGTAAGTCTGATGTTTGTAACTTGGGGACTGCTTGTTTTCCAAGCTTTTGAATCTTTGGAAAGAATTGTGAGCAATCTGTTTTACTGAGTTCTCCTGAGTTTTGATCTGGTCTAGTTTGCTGCTGTTTAATATTCTTGTATATATTATTTTTGTTATCAGTTGCCCCTGGAAATACTCTAGTGTTGAATGCACAGAATATAAATATAATAAATAAATACATGCATAAGGTGTGTCTTAATGTTGGAGTCCAACATTATGGAAAATATTTTCACAGCCTGTGAACAGTATAAAATTTAGACTTGTCAATATAGTTCCTGGGAGCATACTGTAGGTGATTCATTGTAATAGCCACTTCCATTGAAGTGTCTGAAATGTCCACTTTTAGAACATTCTGTGGAATATCCTCCACTTGTAAGAAATCACAGAAAACAAATGTGAAAATGCATTGGCTCAAATTTAAGAAAACAAAGAAATGATAAAAAAAAATTGATAAAGTGTGAAACAAAAGCAGGGAGAATAAATAAAATCATCAAGTATTGTACTTCTTTACACAAAGGGAAAAAACGGAACCATATCTACTTACAATTTACTGTGCCTGTATACAAAAAGCCTATTTGTAGTTGTTACCCTGACATCCCTAAAAATACTGCTATTCTATCAACACTGAGACCAAAGTGACTTAATTTTGGATTTAAACTTTGGACTTCATCACATAGAAGCAAGGAAGTGTTTGGCAGAGTAGAGCTCAGTCATACTCAGTTTGGAAATGAAATGGATGATTTCCCCTACTTTCATCGGACTGTTAAATGTATCCATGTTACTCAGTTGTACTCAGCATTCTTTCAGTTCATTTGCCACCACATTGTAATCACTAGGCACCCCCCCCCCCAGGTGTTCTTTGTGGGGAAAAAACCTCATCTCTTTGAAATGTCAGCTGTTATGTGTCTTCAATTCTGGAAGCAAGGAACAGGGAGGGAGGGAGGGAAAGCGCCAATGCACTCTTCCCCTCTCTCCCCCTCCTCTCTCTGGTATCCCACAGAGAAGGGTATGGACCTTAGAAAACTATAACTCCTGGGGCTGCATAGTATGTGTCAGAAATATTAAAAATTGGGTGTTTTTATTACAAAGGTGTGAATCAAGCACTGAAAGAGTAGGCCGAATCCTATTACAGTCAGTGGGCCAAAGCTAGTGTCGTCCTGAGGAGTGTGAGATAAACCTCTGTGTAAAGCCTTGTGTGGGAAGCTCCAATGTATAAAGGCTGCTGTGTGTATGTATTTCCTCATTTGTGTTATGGAAACCTAGTTCTTGTAAATAGTGCAACCATATTATTTTAATACAAAGAAAAGCCTCCTATGGAAGATATGCATTAGTCTGTGTATTTTTGTTCTTTTTATCACTTTGAACTACTGGCGCTGTGTCACACTGCTGTTGATAAGCTAATCTGCTGTGCATTTATGAGGAGGGTCTTTTGTTATTAAGCCTATTCACCCAACAGTATGGAGCTATGGTATTTAAAGTAAGGTCCAGCTGCATTCATTTCACAGTGTAGATGCACCCAGAGAAGGTTCGTGGATTTTGGGAAACTGCAATTCCCAAGACCATTTGAAGTAAGGGCCAACTGCATTTATTCCACAGTGTAGTGCAGCTAGAGAAGGGTATGGACCTTGGGACCTTGGGAAACTATAACTCCCGGGATCACATAGTATGTAGCTATGGTATTTAAAGTGGGGTGCAAGGGCATTCATTCCATATTGTAAATGCACCAAGAGAAGGGTGTGCACCTTGGAAAACCATGATTCCCAGGACTGTACAGGCTATTTTTTAAAAGAAATTGTTCTGGCAAAGTAAAAACTCTGAGATGTAAAGGTAATGGTGGAACCTTCCCTACTGAGGGTACTTTTGGCTCCTCCTACAATTCTTCCCCCCCAAATAATTGGGGGACACACTTCATGAGAGCAACAAATGCCATCACGTTACAGAATTGGCCAAACAGCCGGATCATTTCCAAAAATCCACTTCCCTACCACCTCCTGAAACGTTTGAAAGGAATTCTGGGCCCCATGCTTAAAATATGCAACAAATGCTCTACAATACACTTGAACCCAACTTAATGTGATGAAAATAGTGGCTTACCACATTTTAAGTGTAGCACTTAGTGAAATTTAGTAAATGTGATGAAGTGGTAGGAGTTAATTATGCTTGTCAGGCCATATATTTCCCGTGAATCAGCTGTGAAAGACAAAGTCTTTCTCAGATTGGGGGCGAATAAATGTTACATGAATTTACAGTCTATTTTGAAGTTTGATCAAACATCTACATTTTATAGGGAAAGCATTTTTGCAAGATTATAAATATATCAGGAACATTATTAGTTGGATGGGTAGGGAATTTATTTCCTCTCTGCCTTTCAGTATTAAATTCCCATCTGCCCAAAAGGGTTTCTTTAAGCAAAGCAATTTTGTACAATGGTTGCTGCTGCCAATAGAGACAAAAACAAAACAAAAAATGCACAGAACTGTTGTGCTGGAAAGTCTCGGTTTTTGCTTTCCTATTGGCATTAACTAGATTTACCTAAGGTGTTCAGGAGTGAAAGGCTGGGAAAATGCTTAAGCAGCCAACAAGTTTCCTTGTCCTTGCTGCATAACTCTTAGGGGTTCCACATCTCCATTTTTCATTTCTGAAAAGTACATGGTGGTTAAACCGAGCCTCACAGCCTCCTTCAGACCTTGGCTGCTTTGTTTACTGTGTTGTATGTCATTGTCAGGAGCAACCTTTGTGAGTCTATGGAGGGGAAGGCTTGCTGTTCTTACGCAACAACTCCTTTCCAATTTTCCTACTACAGGAACAACATATACTAAAACAAGACTACAGGGACTAGAATTTACTCAGACTTTATTCTGCTTTCTTGCTGCGCCATCATAAAAAAGGAGAAAATAGTTTGCAATATATCCTTCATGAATTGCAAGCAGAGTTCTGGATGAAAGGGGCTCCTAGGACTATTGCAGGCACAAAACAAGGACGAAACTGGATTTATACAAGCGCTTAAATAGAAATAGCTTAAATGAAACTTCAGTAGAAAAAAGGAATCCAGACATAACTTCTTCTTTCTTTTATATTGAACATGTTTTATCTATTGACAAAGATAAAATATTCACAGTTTAAAAGAAGAAGAAGAGTGAGAGTTTGGGAGTATGGGAGTATTACTAGCATTTTAATACTTATTTAATAAAGTGATTTTCCCTATGTTGTTATTATTTTTTGGAGATTATGAGTCTATCTCTAAAATAGTGTTAATTCTAGGGGTATAATCTACAAAGACAACCTAAAACTCCTATGCTGGTGGAGGAAGTGAAACTTTGGGAGAGAAGGGCATTCCCCAAATGAAAAAAAAAGAAATTGCTGAGCTGAAAACCTTTCCTTCAACCCCTTAAAGTTTATTTTATTTATTTATTTATTTATTGGTTCAATTTGATATACTGCTCTCTCTGGCGCTCAGAGTGGTTTACAAGGTTAATACAGGTAAAAACACATAAAATACAATAAAACAGTTAAAACCCCCCGGTTAAAAACTAATTATAAACAAGCAGAACTACAGTAGCAATAGAAGTATGCTGGCAGCGGCACAGCAGAATGATGAATAATGCGGCATTGGTTATGGGCCAAATGCCTGTCTAAAGAGCCAGGTCTTTACAGCTCTGCGGAACGGCATTAAGTCCCGGGTAGCTCGTATCTCTTCGGGGAGGGTGTTACCTCTTCACTTGTGGATACCGCACAAATTTCTCTGGTTTTTCTTAGGCAAGGTGTGACCTTGACTTTTCTAACATACAGCCTATTTCACCTCGTATTTCTTGTTGGTTCTCCATCCAAATACCAACCAGACCTTATTCTGCTTGGCTTCAAGATCAGACAGGATCTGGGATGTTCATGATATTTTGGTTTCTGAATTAAAGATCAATTATTTCTTATATTGAACTCACAGATATAACATTCCTATATTCTCACAGAGTGATCTTTTTTTTAGTATCTTTGTGTACGTATGTATGGGTGTGTACAGACCACAATGAGGAATCTAGTGGCTAAAGAATGAATGCAGTTCTTGAGGGAGCCTTCAGATTTATGTAATATGCATGAGTAATGTAAGATACAGTATAATACAATAAATGTGGGAGTTAAGAGTTGATGGCTTATGAACTGGCATTGGTCCATGACCACCATTTTCAGTAGCACTGATGTATAAACTATATAGAGAGATATATAATTGTTCTTCCTTACATGTTATACTATTAATATCTTGAATACTCTATTCCTTAAGTTTATTTAGTATGCAAAGCATGTACAATCAATTTGTAATGCACCTATGTGACTTGCTTCATCTTCTAAGTTTTTGTAAAAATATACTTTATATTCATAAATCAATCCCTTTAATTTGACTTTAGGAAGTTTGGATTTTGAAGGCATGGATGAAGAAAGTAAAGTCTGACTCATTTTCAACTGTTGACTCTTGGCACTGCCAAGCAAAGTAGATGGAAATGGAGAAACATATTCTTTGCAGGTCATCAAACTAATTAATTTTGACTAGTCACCAGTGCCTGAGGAAACTATAATACTGGCAGATCTTCTTGGATAATATCTTGGTCTTAACCTTTGTTCTCCTAATTATGCTTTATAATAGGAGAAAAAGGCATAGAATGAATATACACTGCAAATTTATTGGCCCCAAAATAAAATCTTTGAGGCGTCACATAGAAATATTTTTTGTGGAAGCTTTTTAATTAGGAGAAGATCATGTCTCTCCCAGTCTCTTAAGATGACCTTGTTAACAAATGCCAAGAGAAGTGTTTGCCCTCCTTGCCAGTTATTTTATTTTAGCATGACCTACCCTGAACAGAAGAGGATATAGAATGAGCTTTCTCACTCAGTCTTTGAGGAGAAAAATTGTATAACTTATTTTATTTGTATTTAAAAGAATATTCAATTTCATTGTCTGACAATAAAATCATGAAACTTACATTTTAGTATCTAGATATTTTAGAGTACCTTTCCTAGGAATCATCATCATCATCACATTATTTCTTATTAATTGCCCTCCATCAAGATGCTCCAAGCGATTTACACAGAAACAGTAAAACAGGATAAAACATACACAGATTGTGAAAATAGAAGTTAAAATTACATATCAAATGCTCTACTGAAAAGCCAGGTCTTGAGAGTCTGGGTGAAAGGGCGCAGGTCACGCATAGCTCTCATATACGGAGGCAATGAGTTCCACAGTGCTGGGGCAGACATAGAAAAGGCCTTATGCCTCGTACTAGTAAGACGTGCTTCTCTCGGGCCTAGAATGTAAAGCAGATTGTGTTGGGAGGGTCTAGGTGACCACTGATGGCCATAAGGGGAAAGGCAGTCTCTGAGATATTAACTAAACACTAGGGGACTAGTCTTGTCAGAAAAGCTCCAACACACAACTGTGAACCTAAACAAAATATATATATCCGTATCGTGAATATCTCAACTGCATGGAAATGGTATACTAGTATATATCACAATAATATAGACACTGATGCACCCTGTCCCCCACGCTGCTGGGTATGGGACCAGAGCATGCAGGATGCACCAAAGTGCGTCCAAAAGGGCGATGCCCCAGTGAGACAGGATCCCAAACGATTGTGGACAATGATTGTAACCCTCCTATGCCAAATGGCGGACCATACAGTGCAAGTGAATATAGATCATAAACAGGCCCACCCGACCTGCAAGCTCGTGGGTGTAGTAATGGCAGTAACAGTACACAAAAGTATGCATGCATGAAATAACAACCCAAACCTCCCTCTAAGCCGTCCTGGTGCGAATGGAGACCCACAATCCGTGTCCGTAGGCAATAGAAGTGTTCCAAGCTGTGGGATGGAAGCGGCGGCAAGTTGCGGCAGGGAAAGACCCGCGCCTCCGCCGCGCCGCTGGCTGGGGGACACGCAGCGATGCTGGGCACCGCCTGATGATGTGGGACGATCTGCTATGCAGCCAGGATGGACCACGTCAGGCCAGCAGACTGTCCTATGCGGATGACGTCGGCAGGCAACCCAGAAGCGAGGGGATGCCGGCGGGGAATCTCCTGGGGAGGAGCTGAATGACACGAGCGGGCAATCCCAATGGCGTCACGTCGTGCCCCCGGGCGTGGATGCATCATGGGGGGGGGGATCCCAGGCTGTGATGAGACGGGAGGGAAGGGAAGATGGCCAGGAAGGAGGCGGGGGGAGGCTCCCAAGCGCCGATGCGCAGTCACCGCCACCTCCGCAGTCCAACGCCGGGTCGGGGGGTCGATGGAAGGAGGGCTGGAAATGTGTGTATGAAAAGCAGGGGAGCCTGCCCCGCGTCGGAAGGAAAATCCCAACGTGAACGGACCTGCGGGCGCTCCGCGTGCCCTGGAGCCCACCCAGGCGGCAGAGGGTGGAACCCGGGGAGATCCCAGATAGGCACCAAAACCAAACAGCGTATTAGAAAAATATCCAAATGAGTTTATTCAGACCACAGTGGATACTGTGAGGTCCAAGCAGCGTCACATAAGCTGCGAAAACACCAATACACTCAAGCCAGTTCTGTCGAAATGAAAGCTCAGCTGTGAGGCTGGCTGCTCCGACAGCTGCTGCTGAAACGCCAATGGGTGATGTATAGTTTCTAGGAGGATCCCAAATCCCGTTTCGCAGGTAAGTATTCCCAGCTTCTTCAGGGCGTTTAAGTCAACAATATAACCAGAGTACCGGTGATACAGAGTTTACAAAATCCTACAAGTAAATACAAATGTACAAGGTATCAGTAAAGTAACAAGACGCAATACATGGGTATAGACATCATCCAAGGTAATGCAACCATTACACAACATGTGTGACTTACCAAATCATAATGAAACAGGAATATCAATAACGTGGATGGATTCCACCAGGCCTATGATGACCCCAAGGTGAGTCTGAGTTCCATCCTGGAGTGCTATATACCCAGAGCAAATGGAGGAAAGGAGGAGGAATAGGGCAAGGGTGGAGCAGTCACACCCCATCTAATTGAAAGGAGTTAATGGAAGTTATGTAACAAGAGTCTGTATGCTCAGTACCTCGTTGAGGCCAGCAGGTGTCTCAGTGGATAGGAGAATGATCCATTTGCATTCAGCCCTAATCAGAGCTGTGTGGTTGTCCTCATACTCCCGAGTAGACACTTTCTCAAGTCCCATACAGGTAAAGGAATCATAGGGATGTTTTTTATCAGCAAAATGCTTGTAGAGAATGGAATCAATGGCACCGTTTTTGATTCTCGATCTGTGTTCACCCATTCTGATGCGCAGTTGACGGCTAGTCTGGCCCACATAAACCCAATTACACGGGAAGATCAAAGCATAGACTAAATTCGAGGAGGCGCAAGTAAAAAAACAGCGAATGTCAAATGTTTTAGATTTGAGTCTGTTATGAACTGTGGGAGTGGTGTTAATTTGGGTGCATATCAAGCAATGGCCACAGATCTTGGTGCCTGGTCTAAAGGCACTAATGGGGCAGGTGTCCCTTTGATGATTGGTATGCACCAGGATGTCCCTGATGGACCTAGTCTTTTTGTGTGCCACCATGTACCATTTGTGTACCATTTCCATGCAGTTGAGATATTCACAATACGGATATATATATTTTGTTTAGGTTCACAGTTGTGTGTTGGGTCTCTGAGATATATCGGACCCTGGCCATACAGGGCTTAAAAGTCAGGACCAGTGTCTTATAGAGACTTGGGAAATCACTAAGGCTTGCTTGACCTTGTGGACCTTCCAACAGAATGTCTCAGTAAATATCTTTCTTCATATTTGAACGTCACATTCTTACTATGAACTATGAACAAACCTGGATAGGTGACAAGACAAGAGTCTGGAAAAATTACTCTGTGAACTAAATCTCCAAGAATTCTTTAGCTAGCATGGGGTTTTGGCCATGTTCTTGTAAAGGGGAAGTGTGTATTCAAATATTATTTGATCTAATCCACTCTTGATGTTTTCTTTTCTTTATTCTCATTCTTCAGAATGTTTCCTGCATGTAAATTTTGTATCCATGAGTGCTGTAACCCTTTGCAAGGTTACCTGACAATGATTTTACATAGAATGGAAGAATGGTGTATACATTCAGGAATCCATCTGACCACAAAGAATGCTTCAATGTCAACACAGATTTTGCCTTTGCAGAATTATTAGTTAGCTCTAAGAGCTCTCACAATGTAGTAGTAAAATTAGGAGAATTAACATATTTCTTATGTACTGTATATTAAGCTTTGCAATCTGTGCAATCTTCTCTGGTGGCATCATGGAATTCACATTTTTTGATGGTGGTACCTGCCCACTTACCTTCTGGAATAACCTGCCCACTTACCTTCTGGAATCTGTGGTTCTTTGGGATCCAGTATCAGATGTGGGCTTTTGGTTGTTTAGACATACATCTTTGCTCAGGCATTCCTTGTATCATTCATCTACTGAAGGAATTCTCTATGAGGATGAACCAAGAACAAACTAAATTTAGGCTGCTTCCACACAGGGCTTATACCTGCTTCAGAGTGGGTTTAAGAAAAATGCTCCAAAGAGGGTTTAAGTCCCCATGGATGCCCAAAAGAAGCGGGCTTTTTTGGGGGTTGTCCCCATTCCAGTGTAGTAACTACTGCACTGGAATGGGGACATCTCACATCCCAAAAACTGAAAAGAAAAGAAAAACTTACTGGGCCACCATGCCTCCTCTCTAGCAGCCCTCCTGGCACATAGAAATAACATGCTAGGAGGTGGGGGGATTTTCCAGGAGTCCAAATGGTGTGAGATGGGTGTGAGGACTTGCCCTCAGGAGTTAATCTCCACAGAGCTCATACCCCATTAGACCTGGCACTTTCAGGAAGGTCTGGGTCTAATGGGATATCTAAGCAGGGTTTTCCCCGCTTCGTCCTGAATTAATTTACTGTTACCTGAGGTGTTATTTGAATGTCTCAGGTAAAAGTCCCCAACTCCAACCCTGCCAGTATTCAAATTTGGGCGTACCGGGTTTGTGCCAAATTTCATTGAATGAATGACAATACATTCTGAATATCAGATATTTACATTACGATTCATAACAATTACAGCTATGAAGTTGCAACAAAAATAATGAGGAACTAGATTAAGGGGTTGTGGCATTAGGAAGGTTGAGAACCAATGATCTAGGCACAAGACAATGATCTGGGTCATTTGTCTGATATGGAACTTGAACAATTCTGGTTATCACATCCCAGAAAGGATACTATTACATAAAATGCAACCAAAATAATCTGTCTCCTGTTCTGATTATTTAAATCAAGCAATGTTGTGCTTAACTACATGTGTTCATTTTTATTATATTAAATATGCTGTGCAGTAAATTAGATTTGCTAGGAGTTTTTTTTTGCTCTAATCTTCAAGCAATTGTAGGATTTTCCAAATCTGATAAGAGCACTGCAGCTGGGATGCTCTAGCTACATATTTTCAGGAACTACCAAACACTTCCCAATCAGGTCAATAACATTTAGGATTAAGACTAGGGTCATTTCTCCATTGAGCATTACAAGCGTGTACTTGCTTATTTTTCATTGAAATCAATAGGATTTCAGGTACTTAATTTGGGCCACATTGTGCCTTTGATTTGCACATTTGAGAGCATTTCCTAGCTTCAGTGCTATTGTGTATAGGAAAAATGTTATATATAATTCACAAAGAATTTGTGTGACAGGAATCCATAAATGCAAGAAATTATGTGCTAGGTCCAATTCAACATTAATAATATGTTAACATTTAATATTACGTAGTTCTTCTGTAAGATTGCTTTTGGTTCAGTTATTTTCAAAGACATATCTTCTGCTACTTATTTCATTTGGGTTTTAAGAAATGGCAAAAATGTTAGACTACGAATTAGTAAAAGGATAATGGCAATTCATCCGTTTATGTTTAAGAGATACCCTGTAATGATTTCATCTTATCGTAGCACACCACTAAGGTTCAGTTCCAACTAAATCATGGTAATAATCACAAGATGCATATAAAAGCAGGGAAAATTAAGCATTTGTTTCTGGACAAAAATTTCAAACATTGTCTAAATTTAGGGTGAAAGTATCCTGCATTAAGTAGTACATTTAGAAAAGACACCAAAGAGAGAACAAAGTGTGTGTGTGTGTGTGTGTGTATGTATGTGTGTGTGTGTGTGTGTGTGTGTGTGTGTGTGTGTATATATATATATATATATAATTTTGTGGGTTTTTAAAATTGCATTTTAAAGGTTGTGAACTTTTTTGGATCTTGAGATAAAAGTGAAATATGAAGGAAGGGGAAGAGAAGGAGGAGGAGGAGAAATATTGACTGTCACTAAGCTTGAAACACAGGGCAGAATGCAGCACATTCAAGGCTGCATTGAAGGCTAAAATTGATAAAGGGATAATAATGCTTCTGAATAAAATCTTCATGTCAGCTGCATAAGATCTCTACTGACCAGAAGGTCAGAAGTTCAATGCCTGCCCAGGTCAGGGTGAGCTCTCAGTCAATTTGTGTAGCTCCTTGTTGACTTTTGCAACCCGAAAGACAGTTGCATCTGTCAAGTAGGAAATTTAGGTACCACTTTGTGGGGAGGCTAAGTTTAACTTATTTACAAGGTCATAAATCTCCAGGAAGTACACAAAAAGAATGAAGGAATGCAACAGCTCCCCCTGGTGGCCAGAAGCTGGAATGTTAAGTTGCCTCTATGTCTGTCTATATATGTTGTATATCAATGGCATGGAATGTTTGTGCATTATGATCTGCCCTGAGTCCCCTGTGGGGTGAAAAGGGCAGATTATAAATGTAAATAAATCTGTATCTGTATATCTGTCTGTATACCTTTATAAAACGGAATGTTTGTATGTGTGTATGTGTGTATGTGTGTATGCGGAGGGCGGGAGGGCAGAAGGGCGGAAGCAGCCACTTTCACAGGCCAGGGCGGATATGTGGCAGCCACTTTCACAGGCCAGGGCGGATATGTGGCAGCCACTTTCACAGGCCAGGGCGGATATGTGGCAGCCACTTTCACAGGCCAGGGCGGATATGTGGCAGCCACTTTCACAGGCCAGGGCGGATATGTGGCAGCCACTTTCACAGGCCAGGGCGGATATGTGGCAACCACTTTCACAGGCCACAGCGACCAGCGAGGTTGATGGACCTGCACCAAACTTGGTACACAGAGCCCCCCTAACCCCCTTTATGGCGTGGGTCAGGGGACATGACCCACGGATTATGGGATTTGTAGTACTTTCTAACACTTTGGTTCCCACAGACCACTGAGGCCACCAAAAAAGACCAATACAGACCACACTCAGCACACACAGCCCCCATGACCCACTCTACGTCCTGGTGCAGTTCGGAGGAGGGTGGACCATGGATGATGGGACTTGAAGTGCCTCTACTCACTTCCCAAGTCCGCTGCAACCCTCATCCAATCACTGATCGAGACTAAACTTGGCACACATAACCCCCATGACTGCCTTCATGTCCTGGTGAGGTTCGGGGGAGGACTGACAATGGATGATGGTATTTGTAGTACTTTTACACCCCTCTGTTCCCACAGACCACTGTGGCCCCCAACAAACACTGATAAAGACCACACTTGGCACACAGAGCCCCAGTGACCCAGTCCACATCCTACTGAAGTTTGGAGGGGGACAGAACATGGATGATGGGTCTTGCAGTACCTTCCCTCACTTTCCAAGACTGCTACAAACCTAATCCTATGATTGATCAACACCAAACTTGCCACACAGAGCCCTCATGACCTACTCTACATTCTGGTGCAGTTTGGAGGAGGGTGGACCATGGATGATGGGACTTGAAGTACCTCTACTCACTTCCCAGGTCTGCTGCGACCCTCATCCAATTACCGATTGAGACCAAACTTGGCACACACAACCCCCATGACTGCCTTCACATCCTGGTGAGGTTCGGGGGAGGACTGACAATGGATGATGGAATTTGTAGTATTTTCACACCCCTCTGTTCCCACAGACCACTGTGGCCCCCCAAAAACACCGAGAAAGTCCACACTTGGCACACAGAGCCCCAGTGACCCACTCTACATCGTACTGAAGTTTGGAGGGGGACAGAACATGGATGATGGGACTTGCAGTACCTTCCCTCACTTCCCAATCCTCCTACAAACCTAATTCAATGGCTGATTAACACCAAATCTGGCACACAGAGCCCTCATGACCCACTCTACAGCCTGGTGCAGTTTACTGTGAGATGGACCACAAATGATGGGACTTGAAGTACCTTCACTCACTTCCGAAAAACAATGCATCCCTCATCCATTCACCAATACAGACCAAACTTAGCACACAGAGCCCCCATGACCCAATCTACATCCTACTACACTTGGGGTGGGGCAGAGATGATGGGACTCGCACTACCTTCAGTAATTTCATGATACCACTGCAACTCCCAATAATGATGGATCAAGACCAAACTTGGCACACAGAGCCCCCATGACCCACTCTACATCCTGCTGCGCTTCACAAATAACCTGGGCAGGGCCGGGTCCCCAAGCTAGTAATAAATAAATACAAAGAGCCACGAAAGCAGCAGGTTCCATTTATAAGCTTCACCATCATAGATATCTAGGCATAATGAGACCTGCCTTGGAAGTCTTGAAGACAAAAAATAATGCCAACACTCATATTTGGGGCTGAAATTTGGAGGCACATCAATTTGGCCAAGATCAAAGCTTTCCAAGTTAAGCAGCTTCACACCCTCCTGAGCCTTTTCAGAACAACACTGATGGCAGCAGGAAGGGCAGAGCTAGGAATGCCTTTAGTAAAAGCTCAAAACTTAATGAGACAATTCAATTACTGGTCAAAAATAAACCGGATGAACCCAGTAGACTTCCTCACCTTATGTCTAGAGGATGACCAAAACGCATCATGGATAGTGGCTCTAAATAATGAGTTGGCTAAAATTGTCCTGCCTTTACAATTTCTGAATGGTCATGGACCTAAGGCAAAACAAGTGCTCATGCAACACACTCGAGATATCGATACTCAACTGAACCTAGCAAGCATAGGTAGGTGTTCTGCCAAAAGGTTTTTAGCTTCCCACAAAATGAATATTCATTTAGAACACTATCTGACTATTCCACTTCTGTTACCTTAAGAAGAATATATACTAGGACTAGGTTTGAACAACTCGGTATTATGATGCAAACTGGGCACTACTGTAACATCCCAAGAAGTAAGAGATTCTGCGTATGGGGAGAACAATCTGTGGAAGATATCGAACATTTCTTGATTGACTGTCCAGCATATACTGAACTGCAGTACAGATATTTACATCCAATATTATCCAACTTTAGGTCCCACAACAGAAATGATCTTCTGACATTCCTCTTGCAAAGACAGGAAATATCCACCATAATCAGAGTAAGCCTATTTATTCTGAAAGCGATCAAGGAAAGAGCATATTTCCTGAAAGAAGAACCAGGGCAATATGATTTTGACTGTAAATAGAAGGTCGGCTGTTGTTCACTCCTTTTCACCTTGTCTTTTACTCGTGTTGTATTTTGAAATGGTCATATGACTGGTCAAATAAATAAATTGTTGTTGCTTCTCAAAATTTAAAGTTTGCTGTAAGTAAATAAAAGAAAAGAGTTAAGAAATTAAAAGTGGATCTACAGATCCACTAGCAAAGGTCAAGTCAGTGGTATCAGGCAGAGTCTGAAAAGGAAAATGAAATAGATTAAACAAACCAAATAACTTTGCTCTTTATCAAAATTCATTCTGCGCTCCTTAAATAGGTTATGCTAATTTTCTTCGATTATTCAGGAAGAATAAATATTATTTAAGCCTGCCGATCTGTAGATAGAAGTGTAAAGAGAGAAATTAATTTCTTAAATATATTTACTCTATTTTATTCCTTCTTTCTTGCTTCAGTTGCTCATCTTTCCTATTGTATTGTCAAAAGTGTATCACACCAAAATGTCAGCTCCATGGGAAGTATGCTCCATAGATGGACTGGATTACTTTTATTTGGAATGAATATTAACGTAAAGACCATTAAAGAAGTCATACCCCTGAGTTTGTAAGACCTAAACAGGGCTATTGATAGTTGGGGCACTCAGTTCATGCAGGTGCCTTAAACTGAACAGCAAATAACAATTAATGTGAATATTTTTCAGCTCTGCTTATTAAAGAAAGAGAATAAATACATATTTTTGAAACAACACAGAAAATTAATTCTGATCTCTTTTTTTGGTTGTGACAATAGTTATTTAATTATTTAGTAGTCCAACTAAAACTGGGAAAGGCACCAGGAGAAGATGTGATCCTGCCCGAGGTCATTAAGAATAATTTGAACTTCTGGTCCCCTATCCTAGCATCTCTATTCACCTGTATTGTTAAGTATGGCCAAATACCAAAGGACTAGGGATTGGCAATCCTTGTACCCATATATAAAAGAAAAGGGAGACAGGACAATCCGGTAAACTACAGACCCATTAGCCTCCTTAATACCATCAGCAAATTATACACAAAGCATCTGTACTGGAAATTACTGGACTGGCTGGAGCAAGAAAACATACTTGCAGATGAACAAACCGGCTTCAGGGAAGGTTGGTGCACAATTGACCAGTGCATAGTTTTACAACACCTTATAGAAAAATATACCTCCCACAGAACATCTTACCTGTATTCTGCATTCATAGACTTCAGAGCAGCTTTTGACTATCTCCCATATCAAACTGTGGGAAAAACTTGAATCCACCTCAACAGATAGTCGATTTTTGCAATTAATCTGCACCCTACATGAAGGGACTACACTGAAAATAAGATGTAGTCCCCAAGGCCATCTCACTAGGGCTGCTGAAATGAAGAAAGGGGTCAAGCAGGGATGTACTTTGGCTCCACTGTTATTCAACTTCTATATTAACTCCATGGTGAAGCACCTCTACAACTTGGATTTCCATCCTCCAAAACTGGCAGGAAGACACCTATCCACCCTGCTCTATGTAGATGATGCAGTACTACTATCCAGAACTCAAGTAGGCCTGAAAAGAGCCTTGAGAGCACTAACAAAATTTTGCAATGCAGAACAGCTTCATCTTAATTTTCAAGAAAACAAAATGATGATGTTTGTGAAATGACCCAAGTACCACACCTGGAGATAGACGGACTCACTATTGAACAGGTCTCAAGCTTTAAATACTTGGGAGTATTTTATCACTGCACTGGAAACAAGAAAGTACATGCTGATTATGTAGCAGAGGCAGTGCAAAAGAGCTCATACGCTATCCTAAAAATTCTCAAGACAGGAAGAGGCCACTACATACCAGCAGCACTTAAGCTCTTTGAGGCAAAAACAATAGCACAAACGTTGTATGGAGCCCAACTCGGCCCCCTTTCAAACTACGCCCCTCTGGAACAGGTACAATCAAAATTCCAAAGATCAGTGATACAGGTTTCCAGATGTGTCTCAAATGCCACCCTGCAATTAGAGACAGGCTTTGTGAGAGTGGAGGCGAGAATCTGGACAGCCACTCTCAATTACTGGCTGCATCTGTCTTTCTCAACATGTGGCCTTCCCCCGCTAACTCTGAGAGACAAATTTCAGTCTACATGGAATAAGGCAGTGGCAACCAAATTTGTAATGTTGGCTTTCTTCAAGGACAACTGCTAAGTATGGGTTGGGACCAAGCTAAGGATCTCATTAGATAATGGATCCTGGATGTAGAGCGGCAATTGGATTTAGCCTGCTCTCCAGCCTTCAACATTAGTGAAGGTAATAGATATATCATTGCTTCCATGGCTTACCTAGCAAACCTAGAGGTGCCTAAACCCCGAAGAGCTTTCACTCTGGCAAGATGCCATGCCCTTCCATCGGCAGTATTGGAGAGAAGGTACCGGAAGACCCCCGCCCAGGAAAGACTATGCCCTTGTGAGTCTGGTTATATTGAAACAACTGAGCATGTACACTTCCAATTTATATTCTACAGAGACATTAGAACTAATCTTATTACTCCATGGCTTTTAAAACATACAGGGCGCACCAAAAGATATTACACCTTCCTGCTGTTTTCAGACTCCTCCTCTTCAATAACTCACAGTGTTGCCAAGTTCTGTGCAGCAGCAATTAATATTAGACGGTTGAGGACTGATCCTGCAAGGCAATTTCCTGCCGGGAATACAGCTGGAGTAATTTATTATAACTGAAATGCTGTAAATATTCCTTTCTTATCCCCGTCCAGAGCCTCCCAGTGGTTTGATGTCTTCTAATAGCCGCCCCCCTCCTTTAGACCCATACCTGCTTTTTAAACTGTAAGTTTAACCCATTTTAAAATCTGTTTTCTTTTTATAACATGTTCTTAATTTGTTTCTATATCTGACCTACTTGGGAACTGTGATTTCCTTTCCTTGGACACCTGTGCCCCATTCTATGTTGTGCTAGTCATAGACCATTATAAATCATTGATTGATTGATTGATAATTATGTTTAATTAAATTTAACCCAGTAAGATACGAATGATCATACTATATGATTATGGCAATTTACTTACCCAGAAATAGTAAATTTAATAGAAAAATGTTTCATTAATGGGTAATATGTTTAATGTTTACCATCAATAGCCCTTAAAATCTCTATTAATTGCATCTGCCTTAGAAGGAGGAATGCAACAATTAAATGCATGTTACATTGCTTTTAATTTTAAATGAAAAGTCTGCATTAAAATACAAAATGAAACTGAAAATGCTGCTTGTGACTTTATAATCCCCTTTGTCTTGTCCTAAACTTGGCAAAGAAGAAAGTTGCATGATGTTTTGAAAAAACATTTCTTCTTCGAGGGCTCTGTGAATGCACACTTATGAAGTTTGCGCGCCAGCGCGGGCTTCCAACGGAAACTTTCCCAGTTTGAAAAGTTTTGGTGGTAGCTCCGCCCAGCCGGCCCGGAGGGCATAAAAGGCGCCTCCATGCGCGCCCACCCCATTCCTTTGTTTTCCGCCACTTGGGCAACATCGGAAATACGGCTGGTTGTGTGAGCATAGTATGTCCACAACCAGCTTCAAAAAGTGTTTATCCTGCGGTGGCAAGATCCCGGACTGCGACGGTCACTCGAAGTGCCTTCGGTATCTCAGAGAGGGACATGTTCCTGTCTGTCGACACTGCCAGGCCTTCTCGTCGCACACCAGAAGAGCGAGAGCCCGAAGGCTTCAGGCCTACCTGACGGAGCGTGCTCTCTGCCCTCCAGAGATGGCGACGGCTGTCCCATCTACCTCCTTGGGGACCGGGGCGGCTGCTCCGGCCCCCACCATGTCGACCGCTCACCCGGCTGGGAAGAAGCGTCCACGGAAGGAGAAGGGCACGAAGTCTGTCTCATCGAAGACTTCGGCGCCGAAGAGGCCCTGCACCGTGACGACAGAGACAGTTCAGCTGCCTCCACCTCGCCGGGCATCGACCAGCTCAATGGCGTCGGGCCTCTCCCAGAGGTCGGCCATCTCGAAGACTCCCTCCAACAGAGCTATGGAAATAGCGTTCCGGAGGTCGAGTGAGGAAGCCCGTAGAGCCCAGTCCAGAGGCCTGGTTCCTGTGACTCCGGGCAAGTCTCTGGAGGCCGGAGCCTCGAGACCCCCGTCTCCGAAGAGACGCAGGACTCTGACATCATCATCATAGGCGTCGTGCCCTGATTCCCCGCCTGCCCCTGTTCTCGCTGTGGAGACAGGGGTAGAGCAGACCATCTCACCGGGAGACTCGGTTCAGACCGTCGTCAGAGTCCCCCCGGCGCAGCCCTCGGTCCGACAACTGTTCGTGACGTCACCCGAGAAGGGCAGGCAGACAACAAGGCTCGCCATGGCCCCTGCTGCAAAGAAGCCTCCCCCTCCATCGACGGTGGTGACCGCAGTCCCATCCACGTCGGGAGCACCACCGGCGTCCCCACTTCCGGTGCGACCGGAAGTGGTTCGACCGCTGTCGGAGGACGAGGTCGAGGAAGGCGAGGCCCCGCGATCGGTGATGTCGGGGTCCATTTTGTCGGTCGCCATGGACCAAACACCTTCCCACAGAGGCTGTGAGTTGGAGCCATCCTCGTCGCCGACAGACTCCGCAAGGACCTTCGGCGACCAAGTGGGTCGAATGGCAAGAGCTCTGGGCATAGAAACATATGTGCCCAAAAGAGCCAGAGCCTGCCCCGTCTTCAGCAGAGTCCAGGTCGAGGACGCTGCCCAGCCACATCTTCCCATGCTGGAACCCCTGGAAGAGGTGGTGAAAGCGTCGTGGAAGACCCCGTCGTCCATCCCACCCACGTCCGGGCGTATCGAGGCGTGGTACAAGATCGACGAGAGGGAGAAGGAATGGCTGCACGATCATCCGACACCCAACTCGATGATCGTCACCTCCTCCCAGTCTTCAGGCAGAGAGTCCACAGCCCCCTCTGACCAAGAAGGGAAGAGATTCGACACGGTCGGTAGAAAGATCTACCGAGCTGGGCTCCTGCTAACAAAGATGGCGAATTACGGGGGAAAACCATCGAAGACTTGCCGTTCGATGCCCAGGGACTCTTCTTTGCGGGCACGGATGACAAGCTGAAGGCCAATCACGACTTCAAGGTCCTGACGGCCAAGTTGGATCGACCACCGGCGCAGCCCAGGACCCGGTACTACCAACGGGTGAAGTTCCAGCCCAGGTCACAGTACCGCCAGTCCCCACGGCCATACTCGGCCACGCAGCAGCAACAACAACAGCAGCCGAGGCAGCAGCAGCAGAACAACCGGCCCCGCCAAGGCAACAAGTCGAGGCCGCGTCAAAACAACGGCAATGGATATTCGAAACGCCGTGTTTGATGGGGCGACGGACGACACCGCCTCCTTGCTAGGTACCGCTGCCACCATCATGCCTCCTCCCAGCCCTCGACCTCCACCATCTCACCCGCCGTTCGGAGACCGCCTGACCCGCTTCATCGGTGCTTGGCGACGCATCACCTCAGATGCATGGGTTCTCCGGATTGTCGAAGACGGCTATGCCTTGGAATTCGACGAGCTCCCACCAACGGGGTTCATCGTCAAGACGGAGCCGTCCGAGGTGATCTTGAAGGAGGTAAACAGCTTGCTTCAAAAGGGAGCAGTATCACCGCTTCCACAGAGCAAGGAAGGAGGGGCATTCTTCTCACGGTACTTCACCGTACCGAAGCCAGACGGTTCCCTGCGACCCATCCTGGACCTCAGAGACTTAAACGCGTACGTTTCGCCGAGGAAATTCAGGATGGTGTCAGTGTCGTCCATCCTCCCTCTTCTCCGGGCAGGCGACCACTTCGCCTCGATCAACCTCCGGGACGCGTACTTCCACGTCTCGATCAGACCTGCCCATCGACGGTTCCTGAGCTTCAAGGTGGCCGGAAGGGCGTACCATTTCAACGTCCTTCCCTTCGGCCTCGGGACGGCTCCTCGAACATTCTCCAAGTGCATGTCAGTCGTGGCTGCGCACTTGAGAAGGGAGAAAATCCGGATTTTCCCTTACCTAGACGACTGGCTGCTGGCGGCTCAGTCCCCGGAATTGCTGCAACAACAGGTCACAGCGACACTTCAACTACTCTTATCGTTAGGCTACACCTGGCCGAGGGGAACTACATCCATCTCCCTCGCTGACCAGATCTTCTGACTCGGGAGAAGGGGTTGCTTCTACATCCGGACCTTCCATCCCTGCACTTGACGGCATGGAGGATCCCCCGGCGCCGGACGTCTCACCAGCCGTAGCGGCGATCCTGGCTGCAGCCCACAAACCGGCGACATCAAAGGCCTACTCGGCTTGCATCGCCCGCTTCGCCAAGTTCCAGACCGCCCGTTCCAGCGTCATCTTCCCACTCTCAATTCCGGCGGTCCTTGACTTCCTGGCCGGACTGGTCGACAGAGGGCTGTCCACGTCTTCGGTGAAAACCCACCTGGCGGCGCTCACCTGGCACAATCAGCAGAGGGGTGGTCCTTCGCTGTTCCAGTACCCGATGGTCAAGAGATTCCTGAGAGGGGTAAACAACACCCGCCCTCCCGTGCATCCACCGATGCCCGGCTGGAACCTTGACCTGGTGCTGTCCTGCCTTGCGGCCCCACCGTTCGAGCCGTTGTCGTCCATTGACCGATGCCTCCTTTCCTGGAAGGTGGAGTTCCTGGTCGCCATTGCTTCGGCGCGTCGACCCTCCGAGCTGGCGGCGCTACGTGTGGACGAGCCCTACCTGCTGTTCCTGGCGGACAGGGCCATCTTGCGGATGGACATCACCTTCCTTCCTAAGGTGGTGTCCCCGTTTCATTTAAACACTGACATCGTACTTCCAGGCCTGGTGTCCTCTCTTTCCGGAGAGAACGAGTCGACCCTCAGAGCCCTCGATGTCAGGAGAGCCCTCTGGGTCTACAAGAACAGGTTTGCAGACTACCGACGGTCGACTAGACTCTTCGTCTCTTACGCCACCGACAAGCTGGGCTTGCCGGTGTCGTCTCAGAGGCTGTCTAATTGGGTGGCTTCCCTGGTTGAGTTGTGCTATCAGATAGCCCGTCAACCATGTCCCCCTAGGGTTAAGGGCCGCTCGACTAGAGCAGTGGCCACGTCGACGGCCTTCCTCCAGGGGATTCCTCTGGATTCAATATGCAGGGCGGCCATCTGGGCCAACCCCTCCACCTTCACATCCCATTACTGGGTAGACACCCTATTTGGAAGGGAGGCGGCGTTTGGTCAAGCGATCCTCACTCCCAAAGGCCTACAGTGATAAGGTCTAACAGACGACCTTGTTGTGTTGCTCCCTCTGGTGTTTAGATCGACAGTTCTTGAGTCGATCAATCCTCTCCACCATTGTAGGGAGGCTAAGTGTTACTGTGCAATAATCAAAAAGCAGTAACGTTACTGGCTGTTATCTAAACTAAATATGCACACACAGGGATAGGTATGCTAATCAAATCTTTTTATATAACCATAATGGTGAATAAAGTTGAACAATATGCAATAAGTTTCAATCACTCTTAAAGTCAAATAGTAGAGCAAACAACATAAATAGTTAATTCCCCACGTTCCCCAGCCATTGGAGGCTTGGAGCAGCTATTCGCAACTCTCCTGACCATTGTGGCTTATCCCTATCCAGGGAACGTTTGAGTTACGGCCAACGGGCTGTGGATTATAATATTTTTTTGCAAGTTTTGGATTCATCTGCACCATACCATCACGGCTCTTCGTGGATATAATATTGATTGTGTGACATTCATTATTACAGTTTGTATGTTGATGTTCTCTCACGAATTGTACCGGGAGGTGATGTATTATTGTTTATTTTGTTAATCCGCCGCTTGTGGGGCTGTACCCAAACTGGGGAACGTGGGGAATACTGCCTGTGATATACATAATTAACTATTTATGTTGTTTGCTCTACTATTTGACTTTAAGAGTGATTGAAACTTATTGCATATTGTTCAACTTTATTCACCATTATGGTTATATAAAAAGATTTGATTAGCATACCTATCCCTGTGTGTGCATATTTACTTAAGTGTTACCGTGCCCCGGACCCCGGGGCACAGTCTACCTGTTAAAGCGCGCTTTACCTAGAATTCTATGGTTCTATGTTGCACCGGTTGTGCACTGATACTGTGAGGCCTGGGTGCCTGACATGAATGGTGCTTGTTGCACTTTATACTGTGAGGCCTGTGTGCCTGACATGAATGGTGCTTGTTGCACTATGTTTACAAGGTGGGAGCATGTCTTCCACTCTTATTTATTACAGTGTTGATAATCTTATTTATACTTATTGCTGGTTGCAATAAACCTGTTCGGTTTTTCAAAAATTGGCTGGTTTGTTCCCACCTCCTTTACCTTAGCTCGGTAAGTCTCCATAAGTGTGCATTCACAGAGCCCTCGAAGAAGAATGGTAGGTTACATACCTGTGACCATCTTTCTTCGAGTGGAGCTCTGTGAATCCACACGAACCTGCCCGGCCATCCCCTCTATCTCAAACCACCCTTTCCTAGTTGCAATTGTGGCGTAGGAATGGGGTGGCGCGCATGGAGGCGCTTTATGCCCTCCGGGCCGGCTGGGCGGAGCTACCGCCAAAACTTTTCAAACTGGGAAAGTTTCCGTTGGAAGCCCGCGCTGGCGCGCAAACTTCATAAGTGTGGATTCACAGAGCTCCACTCGAAGAAAGATGGTCACAGGTATGTAACCTACCATTCTCATTCACACCTCCTAAATCCCTTTAATGGTTTTCTTTTCACCCTCTGTTACAATGCCACCTATTTTTTTACCCACTTTCTTGAGCTATTCATTCCCATGTGATAGCACTCAAAGTCCCAGGGTTAAGGGTTTCACAATTCAGTTTCTCACAATGAATGAAAGCCTCTATATTGTCTAAGACATATACATTTTCTTTCCAAGTTGCCTTTTCGAGTTGTTACTTATGGATCTTAAGCAAAAAATACTTTAAAAATTGTATCCCCTTTCACATTTATTAAACTACCTGATGGTCAAATTAATAATTAGGTATACATGCATGTTTTTCTTAAATGAATCTATAGTATTTTAATTCTTATGCAGACAAAGTTGCACCATATTTCAAATGAGCTGATATCTTTCCTATCAGCTTTCTTTGCTATCCAGTTTTTACAATCATACATAGTAATAGAAAATGTGACAGAATGGACAATCCAGATATTACTGTGAAATCCTATGTATATCTTTACAATTCAAGATCTTGTTTAGTTCTTTTATAGCTGTTCTTCCAAGTTCATCTGAACACCTACACCCATTCAACATTGATGAAACTGGCCCCCTCGATGGACTCTCATCTTGTCATGGTGAGGGGGCTTGCATGTTCCAATGAATCTGCGGGCACAATGACTGGAGTCGTGCACTCCCAGGAGTGGCTGTGGGGGAGGTTCCAGACCAAGCACAGTCCGAAGACCCAAAGACCTGGCCGCAGCAAGGGCAACCACCTGCTCTACAGACCCCTGCCCGTCCCATCTGATTAAATCCTGTTCGGGGAGCCTCTCGGCCACTCTGACAGGGTTGATAAATCACTCATTGGAGCTGGGAGCTTTTCCCGACGCTCTGAAGGAAGCTAGAGTCCGCCCGCTGCTGAAGAAGGCGAATCTGGATCCAGCTACGCCGGCAAGCTACCGGCCGGTCTCAAACCTACCCTTTCTCGGGAAACTGATTGAACGGGCAGCAGCGATCCAATTACAGGAATTCCTGGAAACTTCAGGAAGCCTGGACCCCTGCCAATCGGGTTTCCGCTCCAGACACGGAACTGAGACCGTTTTGGTGGCCATTACGGACGACATCCGCCGCCAATTGGAGAAGGGAGGCTCAGCGATCTTGGTGCTACTCGATCTCACAGCGGCGTTTGACACGGTGGATCATGACCTGCTGTTGCGACGACTTTCAGCCTCTGGGATTCAAGGCACAGCTCTGGCCTGGTTCGATTCCTTCCTACGGGGCCGCTCGCAGTGTGTTGAGTGGCGAGGCCAAGTGTCCAAGAAATCCACCCTGGACTGCGGAGTCCCCCAAGGCGCCATTTTGTCACCAACGCTTTTTAACATCTATGTCCAACCCTTGGCAAGCATAGCCAGAAGTTTTGGATTTGGGTGCTATCAATATGCAGATGACACCCAGCTCCTGCTGAAGCTTGAGCCAGGCGTAACATCAGTGCCTGAGAACTTCAGACAAGGACTAGAAGCAGTGACTAGATGGCTCCGCTCATACAAACTCAAGATCAATCCATCAAAGACGGAGATTCTATGGCCGGGACGCCCAGAGCCACCCATTCCGCTACCTCTCTGTGAGGGCGAGCCGCTTATCCCGGCCCCGTCTGTGAAGAGTCTCGGTGTGATTCTGGACTCAAGACTCTCGCTAGAGGCCCAGGTTGCTGCGACAAGTAAGGGAGCTTTCTTCCACCTGCGTCAGGCACGCCAACTAGCTCCCTACCTTCCATCAGATGCGCTGGCTACGGTGGTCCATGCCACAGTGACATCGCGGCTGGACTACTGTAATGCCTTGTATGTGGGGTTGCCGCAGTCAACCACTCGCAAAATCCAGCTAGTGCAGAATGCAGCCGCCAGACTCCTCACCGGGACACCGCTGAGATGCCATATCGCGCCATCTTTGCAGCGCCTGCACTGGCTGCCAGTCGAGCTCAGAGCCATCCATAAGACCTTGTCGCTCACCTTCAAGGCTCTCCATGGCGCTGGCCCAGCTTACTTAAAAGACCGCCTGCTCGAACCAGTCCATTTAAGGCCGCCGCGTCCAGTGAACAGGGACCTTCTCCGCATCCCAGGTGTGAATGAGGCTCGCCTCGACATCACAAGACGAAGAGCCTTCTCCATCGCGGCCCCTGTTCTTTGGAACTCGATGCCGGCGGAGCAGAGAGCTATCCTGGACATGCCCCAGTTCCTGACCACATTGAAGACCTGGCTCTTTCGAAAGGCCTATGGCTAAGGTCACCTTCCAGACTTAGCCTGAATTATTAAACCTTTTAACCAAATTCTTATTATTATTATTATTATTATTTTTAAGCTTAACTATTGAACTGTTTTTATGTGTCCTATGTGTAAGTCGCCCGGAACACTGACGTGGAGGGCGACTCACAAATATTAAAATCAATCAATCAATCAATCAATCAATCAATGGCAGAGCAGGCGGATGATAACATGGTACATGTTACAACAACTGTGAAGGCAGAAGAAGCCTGCAACAGATAGAGAAGCCATGGTTGTCGTGTTAAACTATGCCACCAGTGGAACCTCACTCTCTGAAGACTGTGTGTTCATCAGTTGTGTACTGACCTCCACACTTTAAAAAAAACCTCAGGCACAAGCGTCTTCCAAAGAAAATAAAAACAAACCAACAAAAGTCCCATGGTGATCAGCGAGTGGAGAGGGGGGCAGGACTGTGAAATCTGGAAGCCCCTAGTCACACACAGCCACATGTGCGGTGGATGTAGACTCAGTTGTTCTACCTCAAGGTCCGAGGCAGTTGACTAGTTCGGCAGCTGTATACATGACTGAGCAGCCCTTTTTGGGATCCACTCTGCTCACCCCACATGGGGAAGGGGCTAGAAAAGGTGCCCTAAACATAGTCTGCCTCTCTTATCCCTGACTGGACTGCTGCGCCCAGTGGGATCCCCACCCTGCAGCCAAAAAAGAAAAATGAACTTCAGAACATGGAAAGTACAGACACTGATGGACAACACTGACAGTGAATGCCCCAAACGCAGAACTGCTATCATTGCAAGGGAGCTGGGATGCTTTAACATCGACATAGCAGCACTTCAAGAGACCCGAAGAGCAGGAGAGGGAAAGCTGAAGGAAGAAAAAGAAGGGACTGCCTGAAGAAGACAAAAGAATGCATGGAATTGGCTTTGCTATCAGAAATGATCTGGTGAAGCATCTGACCAAAGCACCCACTGGCATCAACGAAGGACTCTCAACCCTCCAAATTGAACTTGCCAAAAACCAACAGGTAACCATTATAAGTGCCTATGCACCAACACTAGATGCTGATGAAAACATCAAGGAAATTTTTTACTATTAGCTGGACAACATCCTATCAGAGATACCTGAGGACAAAAATCATCCTCCTGGGGGACTTTAATGCAAGAGTCGGATGAGACTTCGACCTGTGGCCAGGGACCATAGGAAAAGATGGGGTTGGAAACAGCAACTCAAATGGCATCCTGCTTCTCACGAAATGTGCGGAACACAACCTTGTCATCACCAACACACTCTTCAACCAGAAAAACAAGTTCAAGACATCATGAAACCACTCCCAATCAAAGCATTGGCACCTCTTAGACTACATAATCACACGTGCCAGAGACCGCCGTGACATGCTTCTCACACGAGCCATGACAGGGGCTGATGACTGCTGGACAGACTATAGGCTAATCCGATCCACGATGCCTACGAAGATTGCCCCCAAGTGCAGACTCCAAGGGAGAAAGACAAGGTGCAAAATGAACACCCAAGCCCTTCAGGAGCCCTCCAAACAATCCCTTCTCCAAACAATGCTCAAGGACCATCTACCCATAGAACACCCCGAAAATGTTGAGGAACATTGGAACAAACTGAAGACCTCTATCATCACAGCCTGCAAGAAACTATTGGATATCAAACCAAGAAACATCAAGATTGGTTTGACGAAAATTACGAGATCCAACAGTTAATTGACAAGAAAAGGAAAGCCTTCCAAACATGGCAGAGAGACGTCAACTGTGCTGCTAAGAAAAATATCCATGCCAGTGCAAAATCTGAGGTCCAAAGAGGACAAGAGAACATCTGGTAGACAAAGAAGGCTGAAGAAATCCAACACCTGGCAGATACTCATGATGCTCAGGGATTTTTCAAAGTCACAAAAGTCATCTATGGACCAAGAAACCATGGTATGCATCCTCTATGTTCATCAGATGGAACGAAACTTCTGAAGGACAAAAAATCAATTGGACTACTTTGGAAAGAACACTACCAAAGCCTCCTGAATCGCTGGTCCAATGTGGCTGAAGAGGTTCTCTCACAAATCCCACAACAACAAACCAGGAATGAGCTTGCAGCACTGTCCAGTTTGGAACAAGTCAGCAATGCCATCAACCAACAAAAAAAGAACAAAGCCAGCGGACCTGATGGGATCCCTGCTGAACTCTATAAAGAGGGATGATTTGAGCTAACACAACAACTCCACCAGGTCATTGAAAAAGATAACAAAAATTATTTTAAAAAATTAGAAGAAAAGGAGAAGAAATTAATTGAAGGAAAATCGGGAATGGAAATTGTAAAAAAAAAAAGGTAAAGTATTTAGGTATTAATATTACCTCGAATAATAGTCAGTTGGTAAAAAATAATCACGAGAAATTATGGGTGGAAATAAAAAACGATTTAAATAAATGGAAAAATTATAAATTATCACTTCTTGGGAGAATTTCTGCTAGTAAAATGAAAGTTTTTCCAAAAATTAATTTTCTTTTCCAGATGCTCCCTATTTTAAAAAATGAGCTTATTTTGAAAAGGTGGCAATCGGATCTAGCAAACTTTACCTGGCAGGGCAAGAAAGCCAGAATTAAATCCAAATGCCTTCAAGAAAGGACAGAGAATGGAAGGTTTGGAGTCCCAAACTTAATAAAATATTATGAAGCAAATTGTATTGAAGGGATGAAAGATTGGATTGAATTAAAAAAACAACCTCCCTGAGGCGCTTTGAAGCAACTCAGACGGAGGAGCAAGCTCGCAAGCGCCTGAATGAAAGAGAGCTCCAATAGCCACTCAGTTGTGTTTTAAATTTTTGTATTTATTTTATAAATAAAATTATATCAATAAAAATTATATATTTTTAAAAAATTATCCCCTAATTTGAGGAGTGGGCCCCCTATTTTTTTGCAGGCCAATGCTGGCATTGCCCTGTCACTTTGTGATGTTTCTGGGCTCGCTCCTCATCTTTGTCAATACTGAAAGCTGCGTGTATGTTTTCATGTAATTTATTAAACCCGTGTATATTTTAGTATACATAAAACTATTTATAAAATATGGTTTAATGTCCTAATTGAAAGATGGATTTGTAGTATACGTTTTACCAGGGAAAAAACAGTGGCCACCCTGACTCCCCTCAAGGGGAGAGAGTGCAATATATTATTATTATTAATATTATTAAATCCATGTGAAATTTTTTTTTAAAAAAAGAATTAAAAAAACAAAGAAATGTTAAATCTGGAAGGCTTTAACAACAAATTCGGGTGGCACGGATATTTAAAATACAATAAAATTAACCAGGACAAAGGATTTAATAACCATATTATAAGATCGGCATTGTATAAAGTATAGAGTAAGTTCAAAAAGATACTATATAGAAAGTTACCCCTTTGGACCTCTCCAGTGGAAGCTTTTCAGATAAAAAAGGTAGATGAAGAATGTTGGCCGAGATATAAGGATATTATAAAAAAAGATGGATCTGATACTGTAATGTAGAACCAAGATGAGCTATCATACTGGAATTTAAACTGGTTCCAACATGGTCAATTAACTGAAAGATTTAAAGAGAATAAATTAATTGGTTGGGAATGGTCAGTTACAAAAGGTGAAAAAACTTTGGCTTCACTCAGAAAGAAAAACTGTGAGTTTATTATATAAATTTTTACTAGAAACCGTATATGAAGATTAACCGATTAAAGAATATATGGAAAGGTGGTCAGCTAATTTGGGTTATAATATAGCTTCAAACGAATGGGAAAGAATTAGGAAAACCAAACAGAAGTATACTTATGGTTATTTTCTGAAAGAAAATGTTTACAAAATGGTGTACAGGTGGTATTTTACCCCAAATCAATTGGCTAAGATGTATAAAAATGATGCCTGCTGGAAATGTAAACAGGAAAAGGGCACCTTTTACCATCAATGGTGGACTTGCAAAACTTCAACAAAATATTGGAACATGGTTCACAAAACTATTCAAGAAATATTTCAATTTAATACCATGAAACAACCAGAGTTCTACCTTTTAAATATTACAGGTCATCAGAAAAATAAAGAAGTTGAAAAGCTACTAACGTATCTTACAATTTCTGCAAGAATTTCCTTTGCAAGGTATTGGAAATCAACAGAGATACCGGACAAAGATGAGTGGCTGACAAAAACACTTGAAATAACCGAAATGGACAAACTTACCTGCCCACTTCGTGATAATTCATCAAAGAGATTTAATCTAACATGGCTCCCTTTTATTAAATATATGAGAGAAAAGGAAAATATGAATTTGAGAGGATTATATATCTAGATTATGTATTATGTTAATCTGTACACCACCACTTCTTTTCAGGAAACAAATCTGATTGATATTAGGAGATGTGAAGTCAACATCCTTTTACTTTATTTGTATATTGTCTCTGTTGTTTGTCCTTGATGCTCTGTCCCCCCCCCCCCCGCCTTTCCTCTTTCTTCCTTCTTTGTAAATTGACTCTTCAGTGATATCCTCTCTTCTATATATCCCTCCCCTCTTATTAAATCTTTCTTATACCTGGACATCTTCTTCCCCCCTTTCTATTACTCTCCTTCTTCATTTGTTTATTGAGACATGAAGCATGATATGCTTTCATATGTATTTTATGCTATATAGATTTAAGCGTCCTGTAATCTGTCTGCTATGTCTTTGTATTTTGTTTGTTTTGTGATTTTCTCAATAAAGGATTTTAAAAAAAATTAAAAAAAGAAAAAGAAAAAGAGTGGGTGACCGAGAAAATCCCAGCAGATTTCAAGGGTGCCACTATCATCACCCTCTTCAAAAAAGGGGAAAGAACAGACTGTGGAAACTATCAAGGTATCTTCCTTCTAACCTCCACTGGGAAAATCCTTGCAAGAATCCTTGCAAACTGCCTTCTACCCCTCTTAGAAGACACCCTCCCAGAATCCCAGAATGGCTTCTGCCCATCGAGAGGAACAGTGGACATGATCTTCACTGCACAACAGCACCAAGAAAAATGCAGGGAACAAAATCATCCACTGTACATGGCATTCATTGACCCTGCAAAGGCATTCGACACAGTGAATCGCAGTGCTCTCTGGACCATCCTCCAAAAAATTGGGAGCCCTAACAAATTTGTGAACATCCTGCGGCTTCTCCATGATGACAACAGTCTTGGACAGCAATGGCTCCCAAAGTGACCCATTTAAGGTGGAATCAGGTGTCAAACAAGGATGTGTTATTGACTCAACTTTATTTTCCATCTTCAACACTATGATACTTCATCTTGTTGATGGGAAGCTTCCCACTGGAGTGGAAATCATCTATCAGACAGATGGCAAGCTAGGTCCTGGAAGTCAGGCTGGGACTTGCCCCCTCCCGGTAAGGGTGCAGAACCTATTCTGGTTCGCCCAAGGAGACTTATGGAACCCACTAGGTTCCTGAATGCTCTAAGGGATTGGGAACCCTCCAGCGACTCGGTCGATGGGCTAGTGGAGCATTGGAATACCAATCTTTCCGCGGCCCTAGACGAGATCGCCCCCAGGCGTTCTCTCCTTCCCCGCAGTAATCGCTCGCCATGGTACACAGAGGAGTTGCGGGCGATGAAACGGAAAAGGAGACAACTAGAGGACATGTGGAGGAGTCTCCGTGACGAAGCGTCGAAATCAGCTTATAAACAATTTAAGGAGGTTTATGAGCAAGCTATCAAGGAAGCAAAAAAGGTTCACTACTCTTCCTTGATAGAGTCAGCCAGTTCACGCCCAGCCCAATTATTTAAGGTAATTCGGTCACTGACAACAATCCCAACTGTCCCAAAAGATAGGGGTTTGGCTCCAACGGCTGAGGCTTTTCAGAACTTTTTTGCCGACAAGATTTCGACCCTCCGCTGGGACATTCCTGCCACTCTTGATACAGTTAGTGAACTCGAGACTCCGCCGCCTCTCGGTGGGCCCACCTTCACCCGTTTTCTACCGCTGGACGCAGCAGCTGTCGATGGGTTACTGACTGCAGCTAGACCAACTACTTGCTCCCTCGACCCGTGCCCCTCCTGGCTGGTCAGATCTTGCCGGGAGGGTTTACGTGGCCCCCTGGGCACGATCTTAAATAGCTCCCTTGAGCAAGGAGTCTTCCCAGGGGGATTAAAAGAGGCTATGGTGAGACCGCTGCTGAAGAAGCCGAATTTAGATCCTTCGGCTCCCTCCAATTACAGGCCTGTTTCCAACTTGCCTTTCCTAGGCAAAGTAATTGAGAGGGCAGCAGCGGATCAGCTGCAGCGGTTCCTAGAAGACACAGCTGGACTTGATCCCTTCCAGTCCGGCTTCCGTATTGGGCACGGGACGGAGACCGTACTTGTCGCCATTACAGACCAACTTCGCCGCCAGCTGGACCAGGGTGGATCAGCACTGCTTGTCTTGTTAGATCTGACAGCAGCGTTTGATACTGTAGATCAGGGGTGCTCACACTTTTTCAGCATGGGAGCTACTGATTAAAAAACCAAGTCCCAAAGATCACCTACCCAGAAATGTAAAACGTATAACTATTTTCTTATTTATTTATTTATATTTATTATTCATTTTTGTGTACCGCTCCTTCCAGCAGGCTCGGGGCAGTTTACATAAAATGAAGTTATAAAACATCAACATTTCAATTTATTAACAACAATATAAAACAGAGCATAAAAATACATCCAACCACCCCATTTCTCCCACACTGCCATATTACCACACATATTATCAGCCAGAAAGTAAGAAGAGAGGCTTTTGAACTGCAAGGCCATTTAATACTCAGCAAGGTAAACAAAGGGGCATGCAAAAATACATCCAACCACCCCATTTCTCCCACATTTCCATATTCCCCAACATAAATTTCTAAAGGAACAAAGCAAGCAGAGAGGCTTTGGAGCTAAAAGGCCATTTTTAAACATTAAAAATAAACAAAGAGACATGCCACAGTACAATCAAGCACCCACCCCATTTCTCCCACATGTCCATATTCCCCAACATATATTTCTCAAGGAACAAAGCAAGCAGAGAGGCTTTGGAGCTAAAAGGCCATTTTTAAACATTAAAAATAAACAAAGAGACATGCCACAGAACAATCAAGCACCCACCCCAAAGTAAAAAGACCGACCTTTGAGATGCGGTAAGGAAATGACCCCAAAGCGTCCTTCTCCTCCTCCTCCGTCGTTGCTCCTATTTCCACGCCGCCAGCATGTGTGCCGCCTCCAATAGCTCACAAGAAGTCAGAGGGGCAGAATGGGCACTTCTGCGCATGCGCGCGGTGCAAGCCATGCATCACGTCATCCAGGCCCGCCCCCTTTGGTCTCCTATGACTCTGAGTGGCCGGAGAAGGATGGAGGGAGGAGGAGGAATCCAAAAGAGGGGGCCCATTATGCCTCTTAGACTCTGGAGCTTTTGGAGGCGGCGCGCAAGCAGGGAGCGGGGAGAAGCAATGACAGAGGACTTCTTTGCAGCATGCAGGGGCGCGTAAAGAGGACCAACAGCAAAAAAAACCTGGTCAGGGGCCTGAAGATCACCAGGATGAGGCCTGAAGATGACCCTGGTGATCCCGATCACCATTCTGAGCACCCCTGCTGTAGATCATGCACTATTGACCCACCGTTTAGCCGCTTCCGGGGTTAGGGGGACCGCCCTCAAATGGGTGGCTTCCTTCCTCCGGGACCGGGGACAACGTGTGGAGGGGGGTGGGGAGGTCTCCGGGAGGCTCCCACTTGATTGTAGGGTCCCCCAGGGCCCATCCTCTCCCCCTTATTATTCAATGTGTATATGCGCCCCCTGGCCCAGCTGGCTCGTGACTTTGGTCTGGAGTGCCATCAGTACGCTGATGACACCCAGCTTTTGCTGAGAATGGACGGCAGGTCGGACTCCGTACCCGATTGTTTCCATCTGTGCCTTGAAGCCGTGACTGGTTGGCTGCGTGCCAGCCGGCTGAAGGTGAACCCATCGAAGATGGAGATACTGTGGCCTGGTCGGCCTGGGCTGGATGAGTGCCGGTTGCCTACCCTGGACGGCGAGCGGCTTAACCCATCGCCGTCAGTTAAGAGTCTGGGGGTCGTGCTGGACTCCTCGCTGACCATGGAGGCCCAGGTCTCCATGGCCAGCAGGACCGCATTTTACCACCTCCGACAGGCTAGGCGACTGGCCCCCTACCTGTCCAGGAGAGACCTGGCCACGGTGATCCAAGCGATGGTCATCTCGAGATTAGACTACTGTAATGCCCTCTACGTAGGCCTTCCTTTGTCGACGATCCAGAAACTCAAGCTAGTGCAGAACGCCGCAGCTCGCTTGCTAGCAGGAGTGCCGGCGAGAGAGCATATTACACCTACTCTCCGGCAGCTGCACTGGCTCCCCATCGAGTACCGGATCGCCTTCAAAGTGCTGGTCTTGACCTTTAAGGCCTTGCACGGCCTGGGGCCTGCGTACCTGAAGGACCGACTTACCCCGTACGTTCCCCCGAGATCACTGCGCTCAGATGAGCAGAATCTGTTGTCAATTTCATCAGTCCGCTCCTGCCACCTATCGACGACTAGACAAAGGTCTTTTTCTGTGGCGGCACCAGGGCTCTGGAATGCCCTCCCGGAGAGTACCCGAGCCATTTCGGAATTGGGCCCATTTCGGAGGGCATGTAAGACGGCCCTCTTTGGGCTGGCCTTTAATTAGGCGCTCGAGGTGATAAATCCTGATGTATGTCCTCCTAACCCATGCTTTGATCTTTGTAATCGTTTTAATGTGGCTTTTGTTTTGTTTTATGCTTTTATTGATTGTAATTGGCCGCATGTTGTATGTTGCGCCGTGCTGCTTGTGTAATTTTGATGTGATCCGCCCCGAGCCTGCTGGGAGGAGCAGAATACAAAAATGAAATATAAATAAATAAATAAAAAATATTTAATCTCAGCAGACTGAAGGCCAAAACCAAGGTTACAACAACATCTGTTTATAGAACTCCAATATGCTGATGACAACATCATCTGTGCGCATTCAGAAGAAGACCTACAAGCCACTATAAACACCTTCACAGAAGCATATGAGAAGCTTGGCCTGTCATTGAATATTGAGAAAACCAAAGTACTCTTCCAGCAGTCACCAGCCAATCCCTCTCCAATTTCAGAAATACAGCTTAATAGTGTAACATTAGACAATGTTGACCATTTCCGCTACCTTGGCAGCCATCTCTCCACAAACGTCAACATTGACACTGAAATAAACACCTCCTGAGTTCTATGAGTGCAGCTTTTTTTCTGAATGAAGCAGAGAGTGTTTGAGGACCAGGACATCCGTAGGGATACCAAGGTGCTTGTTTATAAAGCTATTGCCCTCCCAACTGTGCTTTATGCCTGTGAGATGTGGACAGTCTACAGGCGTCACATGCAACTCCTGGAACTATTCCATCAGCGCGGCCTCCGGAAAATCCTGCAAATCTCTTGGAAAGACAAGCGGACAAATCTCAGCATGCTTGAAGAAGCAAAGACCACCAGCATTGAAGCAATGGTCCTCCGCCATCAACTCCGCTGGACCGGCCACATTGTCCGAATGCCCAACCACCGTCTCCCAAAGCAGTTGCTCTACTCCGAACTCAAGAATGGAAAACAGAATGTTGGTGGAAAAGAGATTTAAAGATGGGCTCAAAGCCAATCTTAAAAACTCTGGCATAGACACTGAGAACTGGGAAGCTTTGGCCTTGAGCGCTCCAGCTGGAGGTCAGTTGTGACCAGCAATGCTGCTGAATTTGAAGAGGCATGAATGGAGGGCAAAAGAGAGAAATGTGCCAAAAGGAAAGTGCATCAAGCCAACCCCGACCAGGAGTGCCTTCTACCTGGAAACCAATGCCATCACTGCGGGAGAAGATGCAGATCAAGAATAGGGCTCCACAGTCACCTACGGACCCACCAGCACACTGACCTTGGAAGACTATCCTACTCGGACAACGAGGGATTGCCTAAGAAGAAGAAGAGGAGGAGGAGGAGGAAGAAGAAGAAACCGGCTAGGGGCTGATAGTGTTGGAGTTGCTGCTCATTCATTCTGCATAATTCAGAACTCAGTCAATTTCACAAAAGGAGGTGTGTTCTGTCACATAATCTTAAGTGTGAACCATTCTCCTGCCAAATAAATTTCCCTCATATATTAGCTTATTGGTTATATGGGCTCTCACAGATATATGGAGAAGGCTTGGGGAGGTTTTTCAGGGCAACTTCTTGTGATCCCAAATCTTCACAAAGCTTCTGGTACTTCTCCTGCACCAATGGGATGGAGAGATCTAAAGCCAAGCAAGTCAAAAGTGAAGCACAAATATACACACAAAAGGAAGCATCGGAACAGAATATTCTAATTGGAAGGCTGAAACCATGAACAGAAGCACTTTGAGGATACACTTTAATGGTACATTGTCTTTTTGAGTAACATTATAAATAGTTGCTTGACATACAATTATTTTTAAAAGCATGACTGTCTTATAAAGGCTTTCCTTGAGTAACACAAAACATTAAGAGTATAACTTCAATCCTATGTATCCCTTCTAAGAGTGTCATCTTTAATATTGAAGAAAATCATTCATGTCCTTTTCTCAGTTCAGTGTGCAGAGGATAGTTATGTAACCAAACTGGCACCACTAAGAAGTATCTTAGGCTTGCAAAAGTTTTGTCAAATTATCCAAAAAGAGAGAAAGGGTCTATTGGATGGGAGGGCCTGATTATCTTGATGAGATGTAATAAGAATTCAGTAGCCAAGTTGACTGGCTTTTGTATTATGGTATATGCATGTATATGACCAAGTTTCTGTAAGGATCATCTCCTATGTGCATGTGTGTTAGGGAAAACACCTGGGTAATTAAAGCAATCAAGGATATCAAGCTTGAACCACTCCCTGAATGGAGTATAACTTGGGGAGTGTGTTGTAATGGGTTTTGGGACTTACTGAAACACAGAGTAAGTTCCAAGCTGAGAGCCTGTCATGCTTGTCTCCTTGCACCATCGAAGGAAGAAAAAATTTTCAAAGAAGCATGAATTTAATGCAAAGGATTTTATGTGAGTTTATTTCTGCAGATGGACTGAGCTATTTCAAAGCTGGATATTTTTGTGTTTTTTGACTCTGTTATATAAGAATAAATTTTGATTTTCCCATTTACTTGGCTCATATTTATTCATTATGGATGCATAAAGGGCTGGGAAGTCTGGACAGGACTGCACACATTCTGGGTTTGCTATCGTATCAACCACAACATTTTGGAGGCGGGTCTTTCGAAAACCAAATAATAGGAGGAATGGAGAATTAGTTGTAAGAGCATGGTTGGATGACTAGATCAATGAACAGCATCATTTTATGCTGCAATGTTTTGCTAAAAAATCCACTTGGCTCTCTTTAAATAATGAATTTACTATTGCAACAGCATGTCCTGAATCTCTGAGTTTATGTGCAATTCTATCTACTGTCACTAAGTTCTCCTTGATGCTTCTACAGCTGAGAACCTATGAAAGTAAATAGAATTAAAACAGAAACTAAAAATGCTGAATGCATTGTACAGGACAAAATAATCTTTTAATCATTCTTGTGACAGGGAAGACTGTCATTTCGTGCTTGAGATGCACATTTACTATATCTAATCAAGTGTGATTTCTCACTGATTATCTTAGAACTAATTAGGAAAAGTTTTATTCAGCTTAATCAAAAATATCTGGACAGAAGTCATTTGCATAACTTCGAGTCACATTATGTCATTAGGACAGCTGAGCTAATGTAAACTGGCATTTACTGTAAAATTAAAATATATTGCATTGAAAAGAAGAAAACAAAAAGGCATTGGGAACCTAAAAACAAAAAAAATCAACAAGAACAATTTTAATTGATGGAATGCAATATCTCTGCTTGGTGAAGCATGTAAGTGCATGAAGCACGAAGAATGAAAATGGGTAAAGGCCAGCCTGCTAACAGCAGGGAAGAGCATTGACATGAGGAATGCTGGCCACCTGAATGCAATTTTATTGCTTCTGCAATGATGTTTTTATTCTCCTTGTGTATTTGACAAAAGATTCCTTAAATTTAGAGAAAAAATGCCTGTTCAGTGATACAGAGTTTCATGCAAATAGGCTTAGAGTATGATATGTACATAGAGAGCAAAAAAGAATGGCTTCTGGAACACCTTTCAACATCTCTTTCCCTTTTTTATCTTATTCTGCGGTAAAGGGCCCTCACTAAAGTGGAAAAACTGTGAATAAAAATACCCCCCTTTTCTTAACCTAAGAGCCCTTCCACACATACACTATAACCCAAGCTAAACAGGTTTAAAGGGGGAGGGGTGGCTAAATAAAGTTTAGCTAAAATGCAGGTGGAATCGGGTTAAAGACTGCAAAACATGTGAGAGACTATATTAAACCTGTAATTTTTTTCATGGTAGGAGTGACTTGAGAAACTGCATGGCACTTCTGGTGTGAGAGAATTGAACATCTGCAAGGACCTTGCCCAGAGGACACCCGGACGTTTGGATGTTTTACCATCCTTGTGGGAGGCTTCTCTCATGTCCCGGAGCTGACAGGGGGAGTTCACCTGAGCTGTCCCCGGATTCGATCTCTGTTGGTCTTCAGTCCTGCTGGCACATAAATATGTAAATATGGAAAGCTGCCTATAGATCTAACTGATGAACTGGGGAAGGGAAGAAGAAAGGAGAAGGAGAGAATGCAGAAAACCCAAATGCTTATGACTCGGTGCAGAGAATACCTTGAGCAGCCAAGACAATTAGAGTGGTCTAGTGTGGATAATACTGGAATTCCTTACTCATAGGCATGCTCAAACAGTTTGCTGTTTTTACTCAAACATCAAAAAATCATTTTCACTGACAGATAAATCAACTCACTAACAGTCACTCAGCAGTGAAATGTTTTTCCTGCTTGTCTCACTAAGTGAAAGATGTCTTGTCAGGTACACCACAAGACCCAAATTGCGCTTACCTATAATGTATGTATGTATTTAGAGTACTTCTACCCTTCTGAGCCAAAAGGGGACTCAGAGCAGATCACAGAACACATATATGGCAAACATTCAATGGTGATTGTACAATGACAAGACATTCAACAGTTAGAGGTATATTTTAGCTTTTTCTCATCATTCGGCATCTTTTGGAGGCTGTGTTCAGTTCCAGCCGCAGAGGGATGCTGTCACTCCATCTCCATGCTGAAGAATTTTATTTGTTCATAAACTTTCCTCTGAAATGCTGTGCCTAAAATACCTCCCCACTTAATGCAGTTCCTCATCTTCTACTCACATTGCCGTTTTCAATCAGCTAGGTGGATGGTGGAACTGGGCTGAAAGCCAGGAATTCACCCTGACCTGGCTTCAAACTGTCAGCCTTTTGGTTGTCAAGATTTACTGCAGCTGTAGCTGGTGATTATTATCCTGCTGTGCTAAAGCCAGACCCACAAATGTTTTGGAATTGATTGAGTTCCTATTTTATGTATATTATAGCCAATGTTACTTTTAACAGCTACTCTCGTTAGTTCTTGGACATAATCTATCAATGATGATGTTTATGTCCCACTTACATTAAAAGCATTTCATTACAATTTAAAATCTACAAATCTACAAACATTTAAACAAAATCTAATCTAATGGTTTAGCAATTTACATGATAGTTTTTAATGATTCCAAACAATAATTATAACATTAACTCAGATATAAACACTGAAAAGTTGGATTTTATGAAATTGTGTGTATCAAAGTCAAAATTCCTTCATGTATGTATGTTTGTATTTGTGTATAGAGGAATGAATGTTAGCCATTACTCTAGTCATCCAACAGATAATTGTTTTATACTGCTATTACAGGACAGAAATAATTAACTAGGTAATTCATTACTAACATGTTGCAGATCCAGTTAGGTTTGCAACACTGAAAAAATATGGGAAGATACTAGCTGGATCATAATTCTTATTAGACTACGCTATCTAGACATCTCGGTATACTTATCTCCAGAAGGTACAGATGCTTTGAACATGTGTGCAGAAACAGTAATTCACTCAGCCCCTCTTTCATCTCCTTCTTTTCCCTAAACAATTTTTTTCAAATTTCATTCTTCAAAAGTGAAATGACTAATAATTTCTGAGAACTCCCTCTCTTATTTAAACTCTTATACAGAACTCATAGCAACCCAGTGAACCCAACCGTGACCACTGCTTAGAGCATTCAGGTGGTGACCCTGCTCCCCAATACACCATGTATTCACATTAATTCTGCCTTTCTCTTTCTAGCAGCAGCAGCAGCAGTTTATTTCATTTGGGCAGGAAGGAAGATGGTAAAAAGAGTAAGATAACTTCTTAAACCAAGTCCCCAAGGCAGGCCATGTGCAATTTTTAATTAAGTCCCTAGTGAAGTTCACAGTTTCAGTGAACCTCCTTCCCTTGTTTAAAGTTCTTTTTCTCCTTGCTGGTTGCACAACTACACACAGATGAGTCATAGAAGTAGAAATGACATTTAGAATAATTAGAGACATCCATGTATCCTTCCTCTCTCACATATTGCTTAGGATCCCATCAGATGGTCCTTAAAAAGATTGGGGGCAGTGGGGAAAATTGTGGGGCAATGTCACACTGCATTCTGTTATTTTTGGGGGTTGTTAGGGGTTGGAGTATCCCTTCCTATGACATTTACTGCCTCTCTGAGGAAGAAGTGAAAGAAGTAAGAGGGGAGATAGCAAGGATCCTGAGAAAACTTCCCCCCAGCAATATAACTAGGAAGGAAAGACAAGCCATCGAAGATCTCAACTCGGATATCATCATTCTCCCAGTGGACAAGGCGAATGCCACTGTAATCATAGAAACAGAACAATATTAAGAAAAGATCAGACATTTCCTGGATCCCACTATGTGTGTGTGTGAATACTAAAACAAGACCTAACTACTAGGCATGGTTTCGAACCCAAAAATAGGGAATCGAAAATCTAATGGGGGGGGGGGGATTTTTTTGATTAGTAAAAGAAAGACTTACAAAAAATTTTCCAAAAATTTCTCAAATGTAACTTAATTACTAACGAAATTCGTTAGTAGTTCTAAAGTAGGCAAAGCAGGGAAACAGGACTGATACTGTTTTAAGCACAGGCAAATCAAGGGGCAACATTTCCCTTGGTTTCCTTGCAGGGAGATATAATTGCATTAATATATTATTAATAATATTATTAAATACCTCTGGTGCAGGCCTTGCTAGAGTTCTCTTCACTCCAGCTTTTTCCCATTCAGTTTTACCATAGCAGTCTAGGACCTCCGTTCGAACTCTATGGCTTTTCTTGATTCTGAATTCTTCCTTCTCCTCTCCGTGCTCTTTTCACTCCTGCTGCCCTTCTCTCAGCAGTTCTTATGTCCTTCTACTCTGTCCTTCTATCTAAACCCCCTTCCTGGGTGTTTAAATCGCTTTTTTCCTCAGTCCTCCAGCCCCTCTAGGAGTCCCGATCTGGATCTCTCTATCGTTTCTGGCTCCTTTTTCACTTCCTGGAGGAGGCCTTTCACTCTAATTAGGCTTCAAGCATGGAAAGGCCCCATTTTGACTGTGAGTTATGTCTGCAAAGCTATTTTGGAGGGGGAAATTTTCCTGTTGGGGGGGAATCTGAAATATTTAATAATCTAACGAAATTTTGGGCCCAGGGGGTGCGGAAAAGAAAGTCCACTTCCGGGATTGGCCTTGCGATCCGTATAAACTTGAAAGTCCCATTACATACGAATCCCTTCCGATTTCTTTTCATTTTCATAACTTTTTTCTCATGCCTACTAACTACCAAAACAACCAGAAAAACTAACACTCTGATTAAGAACTCCTCGATCAACTTTGACATACACCAACAACTTTGCAAATTGGAAGCCCTCTCACCTAGGCTTTATTGACTCCCAAAAATCCATAAGGGCTCCACTCAGATCCATTGTGAGTGCCATTGGATTCCCCACATACGACTTAGCAAACATTTTGGCTGCATAGTTGCAAACCCAAATTGGGCTCACTACACACTACATCAAGGACTCAGCCCACTTCATAGAAGAAATCGGCAACCTCAAGCTAAATACTAACAAGTGATGGTCCCAGTAGCAGACTCCATCTCACTAATCAGCCAGAAGTTCCCAGAAGACATCACAGCTCTGTTTCACCATTACTTTCAGTGGGATAATGAATTCTATGAACAGAAAGATGGAGTAGCTATGGGGAGCCCTCTGAACCTAGTCAGAGCAAATTTCTACATGGAACACTTTGGGGGAAAAAACCACTTGGAAACAGCAACAAAAAAGCCCACTATATGGTTCAGATATGTGGATGGCACCTTCACAATTTGGAGCCATAGATAAAAAGAACTAAACAGGTTCCTGGACCACCTTAACAGCATCCACTCAAACATCCAATTCATGATGAAAAAAGAAAATGAAGGAAAACTGCCTTTTCTAGCTGTCCTAGTAATCCACAAACCAGATCAACAATTGGGTCACACAGTCGACAGAAAACCTACATACAAAGATAGGTACCTACATAAAACCTCCAACCATCACCCAAGTAAAAAAGAAGAAGCACCATTAAAGCCCTGGCAGACCGTACAAAAATAATCTGTGAACCCTACCTCCTCCAAGAAGAACTGAACCACCTAAACTGGGTTTTACAGTCCAATGGATACTCCACCTCAGACATCAGAAGAACTGTAAGCCCACGAAGAAGCCACGAGAGTAAAGAAAAAGATCCACCCAAAGGAAAAGTGTTCTTGCCATACATCAAGGGAACCACTGAACACATAGGGAAGGTGATGAGGAAACACAACATACAACTATCTACAGACCCATTAAGAAAATCCAACAAATGCTACGTTCAGCAAAGGACAAGAGGGATCCTCCCAGCTCTGCAGGAGTTTACCATATACCATGCAGCTGTGAATAAGTCTACATAGGGACCACCAAACTCAGCATTGCCCAAACACGAATCAAGGAACATGAAAGGCACTGCAGACTACTTCGACCAAAGCAGTTTTTAAAAACTAATTATGAGTCATGATTGTTTATTTTTTAAATGCCTTTTGGGTCTGAAGGGGCTGCATATAGAGATTTTTCCCATTTCTGGTATCCATTGAACGCTTTTTTAGCAAGTTCAATTTAAAATTTCAATTTTCTTATATACTTTAAAAATTATTTTACCTTGTTACTTTGAATTTTTGTTGTAAATTGCTCTCCAAATATTTTATCTGTATCTGTATACCTTTATAAAACGGAATGTTTGTATGTGTGTATGTGTGTATGTGTGTATGTGTGTATGTGTGTATGCAGAGGGCGGGAGGGCAGAAGGGCGGAAGCAGCCACTTTCACAGGCCAGGGCGGATATGTGGCAGCCACTTTCACAGGCCAGGGCGGATATGTGGCAGCCACTTCCACAGGCCAGGGCGGATATGTGGCAGCCACTTTCACAGGCCAGGGCGGATATGTGGCAGCCACTTTCACAGGCCAGGGCGGATATGTGGCAGCCACTTTCACAGGCCAGGACGGATATGTGGCAGCCACTTTCACAGGCCAGGACGGATATGTGGCAGCCACTTTCACAGGCCACAGCGACCAGCGCGGGTGATGGACCTGCACCAAACTTGGTACACAGAGCCCCCCTAACCCCCTTGGGACTTGCACTACCTTCAGTAATTTCATGATACCACTGCAACTCCCAATAATGATGGATCAAGACCAAACTTGGCACACAGAGCCCCCATGACCCACTCTACATCCTGCTGCGCTTCACAAATAACCCGGGCAGGGCCGGGTCCCCAAGCTAGTGAGCAATAAAAGGAAGCATAATAAACATAGTGAAATAAGTGAAAACATATAATGCATATAACCTATTTTTTCTCTTTGTGAAAAACATACTTTACCTATAACCACTTTATAGCTACCTCTTGACTGTACTATCACCGCTGGCTGCATTCAGAACCACCCTCCATTATGACCCCCTCAACACCTGCCATCTTTTATTTTACTGCTATTCAAAATGTCACTTTAAGGCTTATATATTAATATAAGGCTTATATATTAATAAAATATATTATAGTATTTATTACTGATGCTGTGTTGTGCTAATTATATAATATATTGTATACATATATGATATTGATAATAACATTCTAATGTAATACAGTATAATACTACTAATAATATACTATAATAATTATATATTCATATTGCATGTAAAATTATGAATACTATATTATAGTGGTATAGAACAATATGGGAATGTATGGTACTAATATTGTGCTATGCTAATATGATGCATTGTATTTTCATATGACTTGTAAGTCGCTCTGAGTCCCCTTCGGGGTGAGAAGGACGGCATAAAATGTCATAAAAAAATAGTGTGTGCAACTTTATAATAAAACTTAGCAAGGACCCAAGGAACTACAGCTCTATATCTGTGTTCCTAAAGAGACATTAAGCTTGTGCCGATATAGACATTTCTTACCATTTGCATTAATTCTAAATTTTTAATTGATTTTTAAATAACAGGATCATAATGGTAGTAAGACATATATCTCTACTATTTGGAATTTAAGAGTGGAAAAATAAATAATTGTTAATGTATAATGTCCAATTCCAAGGTGATATGAATGGCAATGGCACTCATCAACTTTGGGGGGGGGGGAATAGTCATTCTAATTGGGGACTTCAGGAATTAGACAGGTTTAGCTTATGACTAATTAATTACTGAAGTTAAAATATTGTCCTCCACACTATGTACTTTTTGTAGTTACAGTTCAGGGTAACATTTATCTTAATTAGGATCTCTCAGCTCATAACATTCACTGTACCACATCTTTTATTCAGATATATTATAAAATGTGTTTAGAAGATGCAGAGAAGTGTGCCATTTCGACACAATGAAATTCTCTGATGAATTAGAACACTGGATTTCTTCAAATCTTTTTTTTGTCTTTGGGAAAATATGAATTGATCTGCATTAAGATAACTGACTTTTGCTAGTGTGGCAACCTTGAAAAAATTAGAATTGTTTTAAAAGCAACTTTCAGCTAATTTGTTCTTTTATATAAAAAGATTTTTTGGACTTTAGCTATATTTGATGAGTATTTTTTTATCCCACAACTCATTCTTCTTTTGTTTGATTTTTACTTTGTTAATTCTCTTTGTCCTCTACTGAGATTCACATTGGATCTAAAGTTTCTCAAGCAAGAAAGGAAAATATCAGGAACCTGAGCTGAATCTCTGGTTTTAAATTTCTGATTATCTACAGTACGCAAAATGATTACAGTTGAGATATAAGGCAGTTGTCTTCAGTCCCAGTTTGCTCTCTCTTGAGTGCTTGACAGCAAGCCAGCTCTTGAGGTCCATTTTGTGAAGTGTGAGACCTAGATTCAAATTCCAACTCAGCCATGCAACCCTTTGGGTGACCTTGGGCAGGCCACACTCTCTTAGCAGCAGCAGAAAAAGTAATGGTAAACATCTTCTGGAAAAAAATTGGCAAGAAAATCCTGTGATAGGTTTGCCTTAGGGTCACCATAGGTCAGAAATAACTTGAAAGCACACAACAGCAATTGCATTTATCCATCGATGCAATTTGATAGGTTCATGTCTTTTATGAACTTGCATCTATTCAATGTAAGTCTGTGCTCCTTATGAACATGTATCTGCTTGCCATGTATATTTATTTATTTTATTTCAGGATTTTACCCCGCTCTTCTCAACCCCCGAGGGGGGACTCAGAGCGGCTTACAGTACGGCACAATTCGATGCCACATCATACAGTATAAAACCCCAAAACCCCACAACAATTAAAATACATTAAAACACATTAAAATACAGTTCCATCAGCAACATACACAGTCATTCCAAGTTAAAAACAATATTCACTCCATAAAAACATTGGCCCTCTTCATCCATTCCAATAAAATCCCCATCTAACATGCTGTTAGTGCTGGTGTGCAAACGCCTGGTCCCAAAGCCAGGATTTTACCTTTTTCTGAATGCCAGGAGGGATGAGGTGGACCGTACTTCCATAGGGAGCGCATTCCACAGGCGGGGAGCCACCGCCGAGAAGGCCCTGTCCCTCGTCCCCACCAACCGCATTTGAGAAGTCGGCGGAAGCGAGAGCAGGGCCTCCCCGGATGATCTTAGGTTACGGGGTGGGACGTAGCGGCCGATGCGTTCGGACAAGTAAGCTGGGCCAGAACCGTATAGAGCTTTAAAGGTCAAAACCAGCACTTTGAATTGAGCCCGGAATTGGACAGGCAGCCAGTGGAGCTGACACAACAGGGGGGTGGTATGCTCCCTATATGTAGCTCCCGTTAGTAATCTGGCTGCTGCCCGCTGGACTAATTGCAATTTCCGAACTGTCTTCAAAGGCAGCCCCACATAGAGTGCGTTGCAGTAATCTATTCGGGATGTGACCAGAGCGTGGACGACCGTAGCCAGATCAGACTTCCCAAGGTACGGGCGCAGCTGGCGCACGAGTCTCAACTCAGCTACCCTGGCCACCGCTGAGACCTGGGGTTCCAGGCTCAGCGATGAGTCCAGGATCACTCCCAAGCTGCGAACCTGCGTCTTCAGGGGGAGTGTAACCCCATCCAACACAGGCTGTAACCCTATGCCCTGTTCGGCCTTACGACTGACCAGGTGGACCTCTGTCTTGTCTGGATTTAGTTTCAATTTGCTAGCCCTCATCCAGTCCGACACAGCAGCCAAGCACCGGTTCAAAGTCTGGACAGCCTCCTTGGTGACAGGTGGGAAGGAGTGACAGATCTGGACGTCATCTGCGTACAGATAACACCTGACTCCGAAACTCCGAATGATCTCTCCCAGCAGTTTCATGTAGATGTTAAACAACATCGGGGACAGAACTGAACCCTGAGGGACTCCACAGGACAACGGCTGTGGAGCCGAACAGGTGTCACCCAATGACACCTTCTGGGTACGACCTTCCAGGAATGATTGGAGCCACTGCAGAGCAGTACCCCCAAGCCCTATGTCTGCAAGGCGACCCAGAAGGATACCGTGGTCAACGGTATCGAAAGGCGCTGAGAGGTCCAGCAGAACCAACAGGGACACACTCCCCTGTCGAGTTCCCGGCGTAGATCATCTACCAAGGCGACCAAGGCTGTTTCAGTACCATGTCCCGGCCTAAAGCCAGACTGTGCCGGATCAAGATAATCAGTGTCTACCAAGAATCCCTGGAGTTGCGAAGCCACCACACGTTCCATGACTTTGCCCAAATAGGGGAGATTGGAAACTGGCCGATAGTTCACTAATTGAGTGGGGTCCAGTGATGGTTTCTTCAACAGCGGTTTTATAACAGCTTGCTTTAAGCTGGCTGGAATTTTGCCCTCCTGTAAGGAGGCATTAACCACCACCTTCACCCACTCTGCCAAACCCCCTCTGGCTTCCTTGATCAGCCAGGATGGGCAGGGGTCTAGGATGCATGTGGTGGGCCTCGCCTCTCCAAGGATCTTGTCCACATCCTCGAGCTGAACCAATTGAAACGAATCCATTAAAACCGGACAAGCAGGTGCTCGTGTCACATCCTCAGAGACTGCCGTTAAAGTGGTATCGAAATCAGAACGGATCAGCGCCACTTTATCCACGAAGACCTTGGCAAATTCATCGCAGCGTACCGCCGAGCCGTCAGGGATCTCGCACTGAGGCGGATTTAAAAGACCCCTAACGACTCGAAACAGTTCCGCTGGACGGTTCTTCGCGGCGGCCACCTTGGCCGCGATAGATGTTTTTTGTGCGGCTTTTGTTGCTGCGTCATAGGTCCTCAAATAGGAGACCAGGCGCGCCTGAGCTGATCCGCTCCGTTTCCGACGCCACACGCACTCTAGCCTCCTCTTTTTTTCGCTTCATTGCTGCCAGCTCCTCAGTAAACCAAGGAGCTGGTTTAGCTCGGTTACTCAAGAGGGGGCGTTCTGGAGCGATCGAGTCAATAGCCCTTGTCATCTCCCTGTCCCAGAGAGAAACAAGAGCCTCAACAGGGTCACTTACCGAGGAGGCGGGGAAATTCCCAAGAGCCGTCAGGAATCCATTCGGATCCATAAGTCTCCTGGGGCAGACCATTCTAATAGGTCCACCACCCCTGCGGAGGTGGAAAGGGACAGTGAGTCTAAACCTGATCAGGTGGTGGTCGGTCCATGGCAAAGGAATGATGGTCAATTCCTCCACTCCGCCACCTTCATCCCATCCCTGGCAGAAAACCAGATCCAATGTGTGTCCTGCACTATGGGTGGGACCCGAGATTAGCTGGGACAGGCCCATGGTTGCCATGGCGGCCATGAAGTCCTGAGCCGCTCCTGATAGAGTGGTCTCGGCATGGACGTTGAAGTCTCCCAGCACGATGAGCCGTTGAGACTCCACGGCCAGGCCAGAGACCACTCCGGCTAGCTCAGGTAAAGAGACTGTAGTGCAGCGGGGTGGTCGGTACACTAGCAGAATCCCTATCCTGTCCCGGTCACCAATCCTTAGGCCGACACATTCGAACGTGGTTGACTGTGGGATGGGGCACCTGGTCAAGGGGATGGAATCCTTATAGACCACTGCGACTCTCCCTCCCCACCCTCCCGGTCTCGCTTGGTGCTGTACGGAGTAACCCGGCGGGCAAAGCTGGGAGAGATTAACCCCCCCAGCCTCGTCCAACCAGGTCTCCGTTATACAGGCCAGGTCAGCTTGTTCTTCAAGAATTAAATCCTGTATTGTTGATGTTTTGCCATTGACTGACCTGGCATTAAACAGCACCACTTTTAACTGGGAGGGACCGCCTTCCTGGGTACTCAGCTTAGCTTTGTCAGGAGCCCAGTTTAAATTTATTAGAGTTCTTGCACAAATTTTTGGCCAAATTGGAAATTTAGGACGTTCTTTTCTAGGTCGAATTGGTGGTTTAGATCCATCGCAAATTCTAGGCCGAATCCATACTTTGGGTCTCCCTTTCCCGCATCTTCCCCTCCCAGTCACCACCCCGATAGGAACTCCCCGCCCGGGAACCATCCCTCCTGCATGCTCCTAAAGCAGAAGGGAAGCCTCAGGATTTGAAAGATTTTGAGCTTAGGAATTTGTGCACTGAGGTGTGGCCTGCTGTCCCAGAGATTAGCTGTCCCAAGGCAGGAACTTGGGATTTGAGAAAGTGCAGACAACTTGAAGCCTACATCCATCTGATCAATGGATTTATTCCGCGACATGGGAGAGAATGGTTGCAGAGGGAGTGTGGTGGGCAGGCCCAAAGGGGCATGCTAAAGAAGGATGTTTTGTTAGCTGAAAGGCAGGGAGAAATCCTCCGGTCTTGCAATCCGAGCCGGAAGAGATCCCACCGTTGAGGAGAAGACCAAGGCAGAGAGAAATTGCCGCCGCAGGAGCGGGGGGAGCCATTGCGCCTCCGCTCGATGCGAATTTAAACGTCGCTGTTCAAGCCCAAGCCCAAGCCGCGGCCCCCACCCTTGGGACAGGCTCAGCCGCCCAGATGACGTCCCCGGCTGTGACGCACACCGAGGCGGTGCATCCTGTTCCCACCGCGCCAATCCCAGTGAGCCCGCTGGTCCTTCCTGCCCCCACCGCACCAATTCCGTTTCCAATGAACCCTCCAATGACTTTTCAACCCGAATTAGGGAGTCTGCCTTTTGCGACACCCAGCGGGATGTTTCCTCCAATCATGGCAACGTCCCAAACTGCCGCGGCTCCTTTAATTCTGCCACCAGCCATGGCTTCCTACCCTATTCCACGTTCACAACATAACCTGTTCAGTGAAAAACCACCTGCATATCGGGCCCCTCTCACCCCAGAGATACGCTACCCCCTAGATGAAGCAAGAGAGGTAGAAAGAAGAGCGAGATGGGAAACCTCAGGCGTTGAGGAGATGATAAAGCGTCTCCAAGAGAACGAAGAGGGAGAAGAGTACCCTGCAGCCACGGGAGGGATGATAGAGCGTCCCACCCCTGCTCCCAGGAGAAAAAGCTCTTTTGAGGCCGCGAGAGCGATAGCGCGCTCTCCGGAACTAAGCAGAAGGAACAGTCAGAGGCAAGCCGCTTCACCAATGCAGACCAGGAGCAAGTCCAGGGAAGCAAGGTTGAAGGCAGAAGAAGGAGAAGAGAGAGGGGTCCTAGAGTTGCCGATTAGACGGGTGCCATTGTTGGATGTGAATAATACGGTGGTGCAAGCTTATCAGATAGTCCCGTTTTCAAGCAGTGATGTTTTTAATTGGCGAAACGCCACCCCGCCTTATTCGGAGCAGCCGCGGGCGATGGCGGATCTTTTAGAGGGAATTATTGCAACCCATGATCCAACTTGGTGGGACTGTAAGCAGCTTTTAAACTCTCTGTTCACAGCCGCAGAGAGAAGATGTATTGTCAACCAGGCCAGAATCATGGCCCAAGAGGGACATGGGGAAATGGATGCTGTAGCATATGGAAATGCGAGATTTCCCCTTGAAATTTACCCGTGCTGGGATCCGAATCTTCCGGATCACAGAGACAGAATTAGAGAATTCCAACAGCTACTTCTAAGAGCCATAAGGAAGGGCCCACCCAGGCCTTCCAGCATTCAAAAGATACAGGGAATCCAACAAGACAAGGTTGAAACGCCTGCTGCGTTTCTGGAAAGGCTAGAGGAAGCTTACAGGAAGTACAGTCCTTACAACTTAGAGGAAAATGACGGGAGGATCGCCCTAACGCAATCCTTCATTGCCCAGTCATCCCCAGACATCAGAAAGAAGATTCAAAAACAGCCAGGATTTTTAGGAAAGAGTTTGAATGAACTTTTGGCTTTAGCTGATCAGGTGTTTATTGCAAGAGAGCAAGTAGAAGAGGAGAGAAAAGACAAGAAAAAGAAAGAAGGATATACAGTTTTGTTGAACATGATGGACGAAAGGTCAGGAAGAGGAAGGGGTTTTGGTCGAGGAAGAGGCCTAGCAAGAGGAAGAGGAGATGGACAGTCTAGTTTGGGCCGAAATCAGTGTGCCCGTTGTAAGAAAGAAGGACATTGGAAAAGAGATTGTGTAGAAGAAATGTCAGAGGAAAAGGATGCAAGTGTGAGAGGCAGAGGTACAGGCCGGTCCAGAGGGTCCGGGAGAGGAAGAGCCAGAGGAAGTTATAGGCCTTATGATGAGAGAACTGTTGTAGCTGCTGCTGTGCAGGAAGAGGAAGAAGAGGAGGAGGATGAATTTTGAAATGTTGGCAAAGCTTTTCTGTTGCTGAACCCAGAGGAGCCTTTGGTTGCCGTAGAAATAGAGGGTCAGCGTATAAAGTTCCTAGTAGTGTCACGATGCACGGACTTGACCGGCCCCTTAATCACACACACAGAGACGATATAAAGGCTAACTAGTTTATTGAATATAAAAGAGTCCAATAGGTAAATTGTCCAAAAGAATTGCAAGAATAAGTCCAAAAGCAATAAAGTGGCAAAAGGCCAAACAGCGTGGTAAAAATCCAGGAAGCTTGGCTAGCTCCGCACAGCCAATGCGGATCAGGAAACAAAGCAGGAATCAGGGCTCCGCAAAACCAATGCGGATCAGGAACAAGGCCAGAATCAAGGCTCTGCAAAACCAATGCGGATCAGGAACAAGGCCAGGATGCAAGGTACAAGGCAAGGACTTGGAATCCACGAGCCTGGCTTGGCTCCGTGGAAATACACTTCGCTTCACGCCTGTTCAGGAAAGACGTGGCCGAAGCACTGAGGATCAGTTCCCACGGATCCTCTACTTAATCCTTCAGGCGAGGTCCCCGACGCTCTAGGCTCCTCCGTCTCCAATCGCTGCTCTGGGACCTCGTCCGCTCTAGGCTACGGTACCAACCCCTCCTGCTATTCTCGATGTCTCGCCTCCTATCAAAGGAACGGCCTTGCCTCTCACCAGCTGCTTCCCTATCTCTGTGAGAGCTCTCCTCCCTAGAATCTTCCCAGCCGCTTTCTTCCATGTTTTCACTCAAAAGGTCTTGGGAACCTCTCCCCCCGGCCGTTCATAACTTTCACTATCACTGCTTTCCATGTGCACCTGGCTATCTGATTCCTCGAGCGGGTCAGGCCAACCTCCCTCCCAGGACAAACTTTCTACTGGTGATGCAGGCCCCATGCGCAGCTCTTCTTCAGTTAACCCTTCTAAATCCTCTTCAGAATCTAACTCAGCTGCTACAGGCCCCAATGCCAATGGGACCCCCGGTGCAGCCCCCTGCCCTCCAGGCACAAACGAGAACTGGGGTGCTACACTATCCCCCCCCCTCAGGGCCCCTCCGAGGCCGCCCGCGAGGCTTGGGCTTGTCAGGGTACTTGCGGTGAAACCGTGCAACAATGTCCGGGGCGTGGACATCTCGAGCCGGCGTCCAAGAGCGCTCTTCCGGGCCAAAACCTTTCCAGTCAATCAAATACTCCAGCTTCCGGTATTTGATGCGCGCGTCCAGGATGTCCTGGACCTCGAACTCCTCCTCGCCATTCCGCATCACGGGGGGCGGGGGCGGCTGCGTCACATCAGGCCGCACCCCCTTGGCCGGGCGGAGCAAGAAACGATGAAACACTGGGTGGATCTTCATGTCCGCCGGGAGTTGTAGTTTGAAAGCAACAGGGCCCACCTTGTCCAACACAGTGTAAGGACCCAAAAACCGCGCATCAAGTTTGCGGCTGGGACGCTGCGTGGGCAAGTTCTTGGTAGACAGCCAAACTTTGTCGCCGATCAGGATCTCAGGGCCCTCCTGGCGCCGCCGATCGGCCATCCGCTTGTAGTCGCCTTTGGCCTGGTCCAATTGAGTACGTAGCAAGTCTTGGAGTGCCGTGAGCTCCCGCAGCCAGTCCTCCGCCGCAGGGACCTCCCCCGACGGGACCACCGGAGGGTAAAACCGAGGGTGGTGTCCATAGTTGGCAAAAAAGGGAGTCTCCTTGATAGATTCCTGCGTCGCATTGTTGTAAGCGAACTCCGCCAAGGACAACAAGGACGCCCAGTTGTTTTGCTGATAGTTGACATAGCACCGCAGGTACTGCTCCAACGTGGCGTTAACCCTCTCGGTTTGCCCGTCGGACTGGGGGTGATGGGCCGTCGACATCCGCACGTCAATCCCCAACAGCTTCTGGACAGCCTTCCAGAACTGGGAAGTGAATTGGGTGCCGCGGTCCGTCACCAAACTCTGCGGCAAGCCATGCAGCCGAAACACATGTTGCACAAACATATCAGCAGTCTCTTTGGCCGTAGGCACCCCCACGCAGGGAATGAAGTGTCCCATCTTGGTGAAACAGTCCACCACGACCAGGATCGTGGTGAAACCCTTGGACTTGGGCAAATCGGTGATGAAATCGGCCGAAATCATCTTCCAGGGGGCGGAAGGGGTTGGGAGTGGCTGGAGCAAGCCGGCCGGCTTGCCCCCCTGGTTCTTGGCCCGCTGGCACACAGGGCAAGAGCCCACATAGTCCTCCACATCCCTCCGCACCTTAAGCCACCAGAAGTCCCGTAGGACCAGCTGTAGGGTCTTGAAGAGCCCAAAATGTCCCGCTGCCCGGCTATCGTGGCAAAGCTTCAGAATGTCCTCCCTCTCGGGCCCAGGGGAAACATACACAGAGTCACGGTGATAGAGCACCCCGTTCTTTACCTGGAAAGGGGCTTGTACCTCCTTGGACAGCTGCTCTTGCACCCAGGGGTCGCCCCGTTGACGAGCCTGAATCCGGGCACTCAAAGGTCTCTTGTCCCCAGGGGCCGGCGGGGCCACCGGGGGGTTGACAGGGGCCGCTCGGGCGGCGGCAAAGTTCTCCGCTTTGAGCAAAGGGGAGTCGGACGGCCCCTCCCCTCCGCGCACATACTCCGGCTTCCGGGACAAGGCATCGGCTTGCTTGGTCTGTTTGGGGGTCACATAGTGGATGCGGAAGTTGAAACGCTCAAAGAACAGGGACCATCTCTGTTGTCTTTGGTTCAACTTGCGCTGAGTCTTCAAGTGCTCCAAATTCCGGTGGTCGGTGTGAACTTCCACCGGGAATTTGGCCCCTTCAAGCAGGTGTCGCCACACTTCAAAGGCGACCTTAATGGCCAGGAGCTCCTTCTCCCAAATGGTATAGTTCTTTTCCGGAGCCGTCAGCTGCTGGGAGTAGTAGGCACAGGGCAACAAGTCCGTCCCCTGCGGCTGTAGCAGGATCGCTCCCACTGCTACATCCGAAGCATCAGCTTGCACAATGAAAGGGGTGCGGGGGTTGGGATGCTGCAGAAGCGGCTGCGTGGTGAACAGCTGCTTCAACTTCCGGAACCCCACGTCCGCCTCCGGCGTCCACCGGAACGGCACCTTCCCCCGCAGGCACTGGGTGATTGGATCAGCCCACTTGGCAAAGTCAGGAATGAACTTTCTGTAGTAGTTGGCAAAGCCCAGGAATCTTTGAATGTCTTTTTTGCTGGCCGGAGCTGCCCAGTCAGCCACAGCTTGGACCTTGGTGTCATCCATGGCGATGCCCGTAGGAGAAATACGGTAGCCCAGGAAATCCACCTCCCGGAGGTCAAACGCGCATTTCTCCAGCTTAGCATAGAGCCCGTGGGCCCGCAGTCTGTGAAGCACCTCCTTGACATGGCGGTCATGGGTCGCCTGATCCGGGGAAAAAATGAGGAGGTCATCGAGGTAGACCGCCAGATAACGATCCAGCAGGTCTCGGAAAATGTCATTCATGAAATGTTGGAAACAGGCGGGGGCATTGCACAAACCGAATCCCATCACCAGGTATTCAAAACTCCCCCACTTGGTCTGGAAAGCAGTCTTCCACTCATCCCCCTGGCGAATCCGCACAAGATTGTAAGCACCCCGCAGGTCCAGTTTGGTGAACACCTTGGCACCCCGCATCCGCTCCAAGAGCTCGGGGATCAGTGGCAGGGGATAGCGGTTCCGAATCGTGATCTTGTTGAGCTCCCGATAGTCATTACAGAGCTGCAACTCCCCTGACTTTTCTTGACAAACAAGATGGGCGCCCCAGCCGGGGACTGAGAAGGCCGGATGATGCCCATCCACAGATTTTCATCCAGGAAATCTCGGAGAGCCTGTTGCTCCGGTTCAGAGAGGGGGTAGAGATGGGGGCTCCAGGTTCCAATTCGATGGCACAGTCGTAGGGCCGGTGCGGAGGCAAACGTTCCGCCTCCTTCTCGCTGAAAACGTCCCAAAAACCGGCATACTTCTTGGGCAATGTGGCAACGGTTTCCACCTCCGGGGCCTGGCACGCCCGGGCTGTCATGCAGTGGCTCTGGCAATGGTCAGAAGAAAAAATTAACTGTCTCTTGGCCCAGGAAATCTGGGGATCATGAAGAGTGAGCCACACAATGCCCAGGACGACAGGGAAATCCGACAACTTGGTGAGGAGGAAGGAAATTTCCTCTTTGTGGGAGCTTGTCCACATCTTGGTAGGGGCTGTATATTGAGTCACAGCCCCTGCCTTCAGGGTTCTGCCATCGATAGTCTGTACCCCCTTTGGCTCTTGAAGATCTAAGAATTGTAATCCAGCAGACTTGGCATAGTCTGCATCGATGAAATTGTTGGTGGCTCCGGAGTCTATCATGGCATGGACCATCATCGGCCCCTTCTCTGGCGACCAGAGGGTGATCATAACAAGGAATAATTGTCCAGTCTTGGGTTCAGGGGGAAGGTTAGCGATGTCGGCCGAGTGAGCGAACCCTCTTACACCCGGCCGGCCCCTTCCCCCGTCGCCTGGATAGCCTCTTCAGCCTCCGGAGCCCTTTCTATAGCGGCGGAGGCCCGGGGAGCCTTTCCCCGCGGTTTCTGGGGGCATTCCCTAGAAAAATGTCCAGCTCCCCCACAGTACCAACACAAGTTTAAACGCTGACGGCGTGCTTTTTCGGCGGCATCCACCTTGGGCCGAACAGTGCCAAGCTGCATGGGTTCCGACTCATCCACGGGTTGGGGGGGGGGGTTGCAAGCTGCCGGGGCGAGAACTGGCTGGTTCCTGCCTCCCTTCTTCCTGGCGGCTTTTCTGCGGTCCCCTTATCCCAACGTTTTTGGGTCTGCAATCCCGCCTCTATCCGTAAACTTGCGGTGATTGTCGCCTCCAGGTCGGCGGGTCGTGGTCCTCTCAGCATCTCTTGCTGCATCTCCGCTGACAGTCCCTTGATGTATTGGTAGCGTAGAGCCGAGGGGTTCCAGTCGAGCTGGCCGGCCAACACCCGGAAACGGGAGATGTACTGGGATAGGGTCATGTCCCTCATCGTTAGCCGGTCCAGATCCCGTTCCGCCAACTCCGCATTCACTGGGGGACCCCAAGTCGCCCTGATGGCAGCCAGAAAATCTCTCAACGTGGCCACATGGGGGGACGCGGCCTGAAACAACGAGGCTGCCCAGGTGGCCGCCGTGCCCTCCATCAGGTTGAACACAAACCCCACTTGAGCCCGGTCCGTGGCGAACTCATTGGGCCGGAGTTCCAGGTACATGTTTACTTGAGCCACAAAAACATCCACTTGAGTCGGGTTGCCGTTGAATCGTGCCGGCGCGGTCACCGACGGGTGCCGACCGGCCCTGGTTCTGAGTTCAACAACTTCCCGCTGTAGTTCCGCCACTTGGGCATCGGTCAGGTTAGCCATGGCGGCGGCTTTCTTGGGGCGTTTCTTGGAGCGTCCCGTGATGTGAAAAAGGGGTTCTTGGAGTGCTTCGGCCAACTGTCACGATGCACGGACTTGACCGGCCCCTTAATCACACACACAGAGACGATATAAAGGCTAACTAGTTTATTGAATATAAAAGAGTTCAAAGGTAGATTGTCCAAAAGAATTGCAAGAATAAGTCCAAAAGCAATAAAGTGGCAAAAGGCCAAACAGCGTGGTAAAGTTCCAGGAAGCTTGGCTAGCTCCGCACAGCCAATGCGGATAAGGAAACAAAGCAGGAATCAGGGCTCCGCAAAACCAATGCGGATCAGGAACTAGGCAGGGAACAAGGCTCCGCAAAACCAATGCGGATCAGGAACAAGGCCGAGGTTACAAGGTACAAGGCAAGGACTTGGAAACCACGAGCCAGGCTTGGCTCCTTGGAAATACACTTCGCTTCACGCCTGTTAGGAAAGACGTGGCCGAAGCACTGAGGATCAGTTCCCACGGATCCTCTACTTAATCTTTCGGGCGAGGTCCCCGACGCTCTAGGCTCCTCTGTCTCCAATCGCTGCTCTGGGACCTCGTCCGCTCTAGGCTACGGTACCAACCCCTCCTGCTATTCTCGATGTCTCGCCTCCTATCAAAGGAACGGCCTTGCCTCTCACCAGCTGCTTCCCTATCTCTGTGAGAGCTCTCCTCCCTAGAATCTTCCCAGCCGCTTTCTTCCATGTTTTCACTCAAAAGGTCTTGGGAACCTCTCCCACCCGGCCGTTCATAACTTTCACTATCCGAGCTTTCCATGTGCACCTGGCTATCTGATTCCTCGAGCGGGTCAGGCCAACCTCCCTCCCAGGACAAACTTTCTACTGGTGATGCAGGCCCCATGCGCAGCTCTTCTTCAGTTAACCCTTCTAAATCCTCTTCAGAATCTAACTCAGCTGCTACAGGCCCCAATGCCAATGGGACCCCCGGTGCCGCCCCCTGCCCTCCAGGCACAAACGAGAACTGGGGTGCTACAAGTAGATACCGGAGCGGACAAATCAGTAGTTAACAAGAAAATAGCACCTCTTAGTAATCAACAGATCAAGGTCATTGGTGTCTCAGGGCGGCCATAGAAGTGCCCATTGTTACAGAAGAGACGTTGCAACATTGCAGGAAGAGAAGTGATACATCAGTTACTGTATATCCCAGAATGTCCCATTCCATTGCTGGGAAGGGACATGTTGGCCAAGATAAAAGCTAGATTGGAGTTCTTGGAGACAGGCCAGCTAGAACTTACTGTTCCTGGGAGCGAGGAGTATCGTTTGTTCAGAGTTAAGGAGGTCAGGAAGATTGAAACAAAGTGGTGCTGGGAACAAACTCCCAGGGTCTGGGCAGAAGATAACGATCCTGGGATGGCCAAATATGTTGCCCCTGTGGTGATACAGATAAGAACTGGGTGCCTTCCCGTGAGAAAGGCCCAATATCCTATCAGTAGAGATGCTGTAGAAGGAATTCAGGAACAGTTACATAGACTGCTACGTCATGGGATCATAACTTATTGTGATTCACCCTGGAATTCACCCCTCCTCCCTGTCCGTAAGCCAGCAGGGGGGTTTCGGATTGTCCAGGATCTTAGAGCTGTCAATCATGCTACAGTTCCATTAACACCTGTTGTGCCAAATCCATATATTATGATGAGTTTAATTCCAAGTACAGCAGTCTGGTTCTCAGTACTAGACCTTCGTGATGCATTCTTCTGTATTAGGTTAGCACCTGTGTCCCAGCCCATCTTTGCTTTTCAATGGGAGACTCCAAAGGGAGGACAGCGTCGTCAGGCCACGTGGGCTCGTCTCCCGCAAGGTTATCATAGTAGCCCAACCATCTTTGGCCAGGCCTTGGCTAAAGATTTGTCAGACTTTGAAATTCCAGAGACAGAAGGAGTATGGCTTCAGTACGTTGACGATCTGCTGATTGCCACAAGGACTGAGAAAGGATGTAAACATTACACATTAGAGATGTTGAAAGTCTTGGAAGAGAAGGGATACAAAGTGTCAAGAAAGAAAGCACAGTTATGTCAACAGAAAGTCAAATACTTGGGGTTTGGTTTAACCCAGGGAAGCAAGGTGCTAGAAGTTGAGAGGAAAGAGGTCATCTGTGCCATCCCAACGCCTAGAGATAGAAGACAGATGAGGGAGTTCCTAGGAACCACCTCATATGTGAGACATTGGATCCCCAACTATGCCGTGATAGCAAAGCCACTGTATCAAGCAATGAAAGGAAGTAATCAAGACCCATTCGTGTGGACGGAGGAATGCGAGCAAGCTTTCAGAGAGTTGAAAGAAGCTGTCATTTCGCCTCCAGCATTGGGCCTGCCAGACCTAGAAAAGCCGTTCTACCTATTTGCTGCAGAGCGAAATGGTACAGCGGTTGGGGTTCTTTCACAACTTTTAGGCACATGGCAGCGGCCTGTAGCTTATTTGTCCAAGCAGTTAGACACTGTAGCTAAGGGTCTTCCACCCTGTTTAAGGGCCATTGCAGCTTCAGTGGATTTAATCAGAGAAGCCACTAAGCTCACCCTAGGGAGACCACTCATCGTGAGAGTCACACATCATGTCAAATCACTGTTAGATACAAAGGGCCCTCGCTGGCTGACGAATGAGAGACTGACAAAGTATGAGGGGGTTCTTTGTGACAATCCTCTCGTTTCCTTGGAGATGTGCCCCATGTTAAATCCGGCCACTTTGTTGCCTAGCCTTTCAGAGCCCTCACAACATGACTGCATAGAGACAATGGACTTGGTTTACTCCAGTAGGCCAGATCTGCGAGATTTCCCTTGGGAAACGGTAGATTTAACCCTTTACACGGACGGTAGTAGTTTCATAAGAGAGGGGCTGCGTCACGCCGGCTATGCCGTTGTAACGTGGGAGGAAGATGTTTTGGAAGCAAAGCCCCTACCTCCGGGAACTTCGGCCCAACTGGCCGAGCTAATTGCGCTTACTCAAGCTTTGAAACTTGCCAAGGGGCAAAGGGTTAATATTTACACGGATTCGAAGTTTGCGTTTTTAACGCTGCATGCTCATGGAGCACTGTACAGGGAAAGAGGCTTTCTGACATCAGCTGGGAAGGCTGTCAAATATGCAGATGAAATGTTGGCTCTGTTAGATGCTGTTTGGCTCCCTAGTCGAGTTGCAGTTATGCACTGTAAATCCCATCAAAGAGGAAACGACCCGGTGGTTCAAGGGAATAGGTTAGCTGATTTGACTGCCCGAGAGATAGCAATGCAGAAACCAACTTCCGTAATGTTAAACCTCACAGACTCAGGCCCCAAAGTGGAAAGGTGTCATTACACTAGGGAGGAAGAAGAGTGGGCCTTGAGCGAGGGGGGAGAATGGGAAGAAAGTTTCATCAAAATGCCAGACCACCGCGTCTATGTCCCTAAGACACAGGCGTGGCACATTGTTCAGCACTTCCATGAGAACACCCATCTAGGTAAGACTGCTCTGGCAGCTCTACTGGAAAGGCAAATGTACATTAATAGTCTGCACAGCTTAACTGCTGCAGCTGCGCAGAGATGTTGGACATGCGCAAAGAATAATCCCAGAGAGGGTCCTTTGAAAGCACCTGGGATTCAATATCAAGGGACTTGGCCTTTCGAAGCCCTTGTGACTGATTTCACCGAGATGCCCCGAAGTGGAGGCATTAGATATTTGTTGGTCTTTGTTGACACGTTTTCTGGTTGGGTTGAAGCTTATGCTACAAGGACAGAGAAGGCGACAGAAGTGGTTAAGGCACTTTTGAAAGACATTATTCCTAGATTCGGCATGCCTTTGCAAATTGGCTCGGACAACGGGCCAGCTTATGTGCACCACGTGGTACAGGTACTGAGCAAATTGTTGGGTATCATGTGGAAACTTCACTGCTCTTACAGGCCCCAATCGTCTGCCAGAGCAGAAAGAGTGAACAGGACATTGAAAAACTGTTTGGCAAAGATTTGTCAAGAGACTAAGTTAAACTGGAGGCTGGCGCTGCCCCTAGCCCTATTGAGGGTCAGATGCACGCCCCACAAGAAGACAGGGCTTTCCCCTTTTGAAAGACTATATGGAAGGCCACCGTTGAACCTAAAGACTATAACTGGACTATCCTCAGATAGTCATGTGTTAGGAAATCAACAGACCTTGCAGCAAGTACAGATGTTAGGGAAGCAGTTAGAGAAATTGAGTCAATACACTGCAGATTTGCATCCGCCCCTCCCTACCACCTCTCTTCATTTATTTTCTGCAGGAGAGGACGTACTGGTGCGAGACTGGAATACACAGCCGTTGCAGCCCAGATGGCGTGGTCCGTACACCGTGTTGCTGAGCACTCCAACCGCGGTGAAAGTGGAGGGAATCCGTCCGTGGATTCATTACACGCGTGTGAAAAGGGCACCGGCTGTTTGGGATTCTTCCATGGATCCAGACAATCCGTTAAAACTGAGGATTTACAAAAATCAACAACACCCTGTTTAGGGGGTGACCAGGCCACAGAAGAGTCGTCAGACACCAACGTTCTTCAGCCAAGCAATAGTGGTCCAACGAGAGGTAAATGGACAGAGCCAAAAGCTCACTCTCTGGGATGGTGGTTTAGCATCCTAATGGGACTGAGTTACAGGAGGAAACCACCTGGGGGAGTGAGATGTACCATGCTTGGGTGTATGGCTCTGATATTGACATTGTACATAACCGGGACACATGGGGGTTGGGACCAAAACCTGTTTCATAAGCTTGTTACCAACATGTCGCATGAGCTTAGTCTGAACGACTGCTGGGTGTGCTCGCATGGCCCTTCTAGTCATAAGCAAGGGTGGCCAATTGTGGCAAGTGCAGTGCTGACGTTACAAGGTTGGAACAACACCAAGGGTAAACCAGCACACATGGAAAGAAACACAGACCAGGCCCAGTTCATGCTCACGCACCGTTCCCCCGCATTGGAAGCACCGCTGTGCTTCAGATGGAGGAATGATGGGACAATATATGAGACAGGGAGTCAGAGGCATGGAAGATATGAGCTCTTCAACAGAATTGAGCTAGGGTCCTACCCCGCATGCAATTATACCATCACCATACGTGACAGACACAGGCCACACTGTGGTCAAAAGAAGGAAGGCATTTGGACATGCGGTTGGGAGGAGTCAAAATGCACTCACATATTGTATGGAAATAATCAACAGGATGCTATTGTCAACTTAGTACAGAATCTGCCAGCCAGCCGCACTGGTGAGAGTGCGACAAGTCTTCCCCAAGGCATTTTATGGATTTGTGGGGGTTGGGCTGGTCCAGTTCTACCTGTTGCATGGAGTGGTACTTGTACCCTGGGAATGTTGAGGCCAGGAGGGCTAAGAGTGCATCGAAGGATGACCCAAGTCACAAATTTATACATGCATATCCAGAAGCGGTCGGCAGAGTCGATTCAGCAGTATGGGTATGACTCTGACAAGATATTTCTTACTGAAGCCCAGAGGCTCGTCGCAGTTGCAGCTCCTCGTGTGGGCGTGGCATGGAATATAAGACAGTTACGGGTGTTGTCATATGGTCTAGAATCATTGGCGAATGACTCAGTGGAGGGGATGGCTTCTTTGCAAATTGAAGTCGATTCCCTAGCTGGTATGGTAATGCAGCAGAAAATCGCGCTAGATTATCTGCTTTCAAAACAAGGAGGCTTATGTGTATGGCTGAACACCACGTGCTGTCATTATATAAACATGTCAGGACAGATTGAGTTGGATATGGACAAGATTCAGAAAGTGGCAAGCCAAGTGCAGAGGACTTATGAAACTCCAAGTGATTTCTGGAGCATTCTAACAAGTTGGCTGCCAAATTTCGGATGGTTAAGGTCGATTGCAATGCTAATAATCATGATTTTTTGTTCTGTAATGATCATGCTATGTTGTTTACCTTTAATTCTGAAATATTGTGCCTTTGCAGTGAAGGGATCAGCAGATGCGATCAAAACTGTGCAAACTGTTGCAAAACGTGATTGGAAGGTGAATTGGGCTTCCCAGTGAGGGGTCCAAACATGTGGTGTAAGTAACTTCATGCTGCGTTACTTACAAAGAAAAAGATTGGAATAAAGCAGAGTTGGTGCTTTTTGCAGGAGTACAGTCAGAGGAGAGTGATGCACAAGCAAAGGCTTTAGAATAGCAGGCTTCTGTGCTAGAAATCACGCTAGCATCCAAGCTGTAAATACTGTACCCTGATTGGTACGCCAGGCACACGCAGTGATTTGCCAAAAGAACATCATGTGTCTTCAATGATAACAAAAGCCTTGATTGGCCAAACAGTACACGGCGTGGGTTTGTTTACCTTAATGCTAATAGGATAAGAACCACGCATGAGCAGAGAGTCAGCCCCTCCTTTGCTGGCAGGGAGAAGGCAGAGCTGAAATGTTGCAGTTTGAGTACAAGATGCCCAGCCGGCCGATAACGTACTGTGGGAATGAATTTCTTAGTGCGACACAGTGTTCCAACAAATAGAAGCTAGATTATGATGTGATGCTAATAAAGTATTGTGTTTCATTGGATAATGAATGTGTTCTGATGCACCAGCCAATGATGATTGATGAAGAAGGGCGGGATCAAGATCTGCCGCCATGAGGGGTATTTAAGGAATGTTCTTAGTATGTACCGGGCGTTTGCCCAAGGCAGCTCGTTCTGTGGGTGAACCCCCACAAGCTGGTGCAGCTCAATAAACTTGGCTTCATTTTAACAACAGTAAATTGTTGCGTTTTCTCGTTCCTGCGCAATAGGGCTTCTGCTACTCACAAGTAGTCCAGAACAGCAGAGCTGGGTGGGAAGATTCAGGTCACTTGTGGCAGCTCAGCAGCAGCAGCAGCCTGAGGCCTTGCGAGGCCTAGTGCAACTCAGCTTTTATAGTAGCTCCCTCCTTGGAGGTTGCTGAGTCACACCCTGGTGGAATAGAGCTTCTGCCACTCACAAGTAGTCCAGAACAGCAGAGCTGGGTGGGAAGATTCAGGTCACTTGTGGCAGCTCAGCAGCAGCAGCAGCCTGAGGCCTTGCGAGGCCTAGTGCAACTCAGCTTTTATAGTAGCTCCCTCCTTGGAGGTTGCTGAGTCACACCCTGGTGGAATAGAGCTTCTGCCACTCACAAGTAGTCCAGAACAGCAGAGCTGGGTGGGAAGATTCAGGTCACTTGTGGCAACTCAGCAGCAGCAGCAGCCTGAGGCCTTGCGAGGCCTAGTGCAACTCAGCTTTTGTAGTAGCTCCTCCTTGGAGGTTGCTGAGTCACACCCTGGTGGAATAGAGCTTCTGCCACTCACAAGTAGTCCAGAACAGCAGAGCTGGGTGGGAAGATTCAGGTCACTTGTGGCAACTCAGCAGCAGCAGCAGCCTGAGGCCTTGCGAGGCCTAGTGCAACTCAGCTTTTATAGTAGCTCCCTCCTTGGAGGTTGCTGAGTCACACCCTGGTGGAATAGAGCTTCTGCCACTCACAAGTAGTCCAGAACAGCAGAGCTGGGTGGGAAGATTCAGGTCACTTGTGGCAACTCAGCAGCAGCAGCAGCCTGAGGCCTTGCGAGGCCTAGTGCAACTCAGCTTTTATAGTAGCTCCCTCCTTGGAGGTTGCTGAGTCACACCCTGGTGGAATAGAGCTTCTGCCACTCACAAGTAGTCCAGAACAGCAGAGCTGGGTGGGAAGATTCAGGTCACTTGTGGCAACTCAGCAGCAGCAGCAGCCTGAGGCCTTGCAGCAGCAGGCCTAGTGCAACTCAGCTTTTATAGTAGCTCCCTCCTTGGAGGTTGCTGAGTCACACCCTGGTGGAATAGAGCTTCTGCCACTCACAAGTAGTCCAGAACAGCAGAGCTGGGTGGGAAGATTCAGGTCACTTGTGGCAACTCAGCAGCAGCAGCAGACTGAGGCCTTGCGAGGCCCTAGTGCAACTCAGCTTTTATAGTAGCTCCTCCTTGGAGGTTGCTGAGTCACACCCTGGTGGAATAGAGCTTCTGCCACTCACAAGTAGTCCAGAACAGCAGAGCTGGGTGGGAAGATTCAGGTCACTTGTGGCAGCTCAGCAGCAGCAGCAGCCTGAGGCCTTGCGAGGCCTAGTGCAACTCAGCTTTTATAGTAGCTCCCTCCTTGGAGGTTGCTGAGTCACACCCTGGTGGAATAGAGCTTCTGCCACTCACAAGTAGTCCAGAACAGCAGAGCTGGGTGGGAAGATTCAGGTCACTTGTGGCAGCTCAGCAGCAGCAGCAGCCTGAGGCCTTGCGAGGCCTAGTGCAACTCAGCTTTTATAGTAGCTCCCTCCTTGGAGGTTGCTGAGTCACACCCTGGTGGAATAGAGCTTCTGCCACTCACAAGTAGTCCAGAACAGCAGAGCTGGGTGGGAAGATTCAGGTCACTTGTGGCAGCTCAGCAGCAGCAGCAGCCTGAGGCCTTGCGAGGCCCTAGTGCAACTCAGCTTTTATAGTAGCTCCCTCCTTGGAGGTTGCTGAGTCACACCCTGGTGGAATAGAGCTTCTGCCACTCACAAGTAGTCCAGAACAGCAGAGCTGGGTGGGAAGATTCAGGTCACTTGTGGCAGCTCAGCAGCAGCAGCAGCCTGAGGCCTTGCGAGGCCTAGTGCAACTCAGCTTTTATAGTAGCTCCCTCCTTGGAGGTTGCTGAGTCACACCCTGGTGGAATAGAGCTTCTGCTACTCACAAGTAGTCCAGAACAGCAGAGCTGGGTGGGAAGACTCAGGTCACTTGTGGCAACTCAGCAGCAGCAGCAGCCTGAGCCCTTGCGAGGCCTAGTGCAACTCAGCTTTTATAGTAGCTCCCTCCTTGGAGGTTGCTGAGTCACACCCTGGTGGAATAGAGCTTCTGCTACTCACAAGTAGTCCAGAACAGCAGAGCTGGGTGGGAAGATTCAGGTCACTTGTGGCAGCTCAGCAGCAGCAGCAGCCTGAGGCCTTGCGAGGCCTAGTGCAACTCAGCTTTTATAGTAGCTCCTCCTTGGAGGTTGCTGAGTCACACCCTGGTGGAATAGAGCTTCTGCCACTCACAAGTAGTCCAGAACAGCAGAGCTGGGTGGGAAGACTCAGGTCACTTGTGGCAGCTCAGCAGCAGCAGCAGCCTGAGGCCTTGCGAGGCCTAGTGCAACTCAGCTTTTATAGTAGCTCCCTCCTTGGAGGTTGCTGAGTCACACCCTGGTGGAATAGAGCTTCTGCTACTCACAAGTAGTCCAGAACAGCAGAGCTGGGTGGGAAGATTCAGGTCACTTGTGGCAACTCAGCAGCAGCAGCAGCCTGAGGCCTTGCGAGGCCTAGTGCAACTCAGCTTTTATAGTAGCTCCTCCTTGGAGGTTGCTGAGTCACACCCTGGTGGAATAGAGCTTCTGCCACTCACAAGTAGTCCAGAACAGCAGAGCTGGGTGGGAAGATTCAGGTCACTTGTGGCAACTCAGCAGCAGCAGCAGCCTGAGGCCTTGCGAGGCCTAGTGCAACTCAGCTTTTATAGTAGCTCCCTCCTGGGAGCTTCTGCCACTCACAAGTAGTCCAGAACAGCAGAGCTGGGTGGGAAGATTCAGGTCACTTGTGGCAGCTCAGCAGCAGCAGCCTGAGGCCTTGGGAGAATAATTTGGAAAAAAAACATTGAAAAGAAAAGGATTCAACACATCCAGCTTAACATTTTGAGTCCCCTGAGCCTTTAAAAAAGTTAGTGGTAAATACTAGAATATTGGGGTTTGTGCTTATTGAATTACTGGCATTATTTTTATCAATTGCTGTAAAGGGGCTGCAGTACCGCAGCGGGTTAAACTGTGAGTTGCAGTAAATCTGCTGACCGGAAGGTTAGCAGTTCGAAGCCGCAAGTCAGGCTGTCAGCCTTAGCTTCTGCCTACCTAGTAGTTTGAAAGCATGTAATGCAAGTAGATCAATAGGTGCCGCCTCGGCGGGGAGGTAAAAAGGTGCCCCATGCAGACATTTCGGCAACACAATTGGAGAAGTCTATGCGCAACAGGCTCCTTGGCATGAAGAAATGGAACAAGAGCACCTCCCCATGGCCACAATTGAACATTTCCTCCAGACGCCGGAGATGAAAGGGAAGGCCTTTACTTCTGTCTGTGTATTGTATGTCATTGTTTCCTGTGTAAAAACACATCGAATGTTTGCCTTTTATATGTAAAACTGTAATCTTCTCTGAGTCCTTTCGGAGAGATAAAGTGGAATATAAATAAAGTGTATTGTTGTTGTTGTTCTAGATTCAAATTCCCTTGATAATAAATACTTCTGTTGAAGGCCAGTTATATGTTCCCCCAGCACTGAAGAAGGTAGTATTTTGTCGCTAGAAATTGCTAACTTTCATCTAGTACACCAGGGATCGGGAACCTTTTTGACTCAGAGAGCGAGGAAAGCAAAATATTTGGAAATTTATTTCAGTGAGAGCCATATATATATATATATATATATATATATATATATATATATATATAATATTTGCAAGACTGAATTCAACTAAATGTGAGTATATACAGTACGTACTAGGGTTGGTCTCTGCGGTTTAAAAATTATTTGAAATCAGATTAAATAAAAAGTTAATTTAATTGTTTTTTGAACCATGTGCTCCAACCCGGAAGTATAATTTCTTTACCGAACCTGGGGTGGCAATTTTTGTAAATTTTTTGTAATAGATCGTATCTTCCCCTCTCAGTTCTTCTAACAGGAATATTTATCTTCTCCAAAATAGCTTTTCAGGGTACTTACAGACATATCACGGCCCTTTGCCTGGTTGGAGGATAATTAAAGTAAAAAGCCTCCTGGAGGAAGTGAAGAAGCAAGGGGGACCATAGAGAAAAAATGGGGCCTCCTAGAGCGCCTTGGAGGACTGAAGGAAAAATAGCACTTTAAACATCCAGAAAATCAGGGTAGATAGAAGGAAAGGAGAAGGAGAGAACAAAGGCTGAAAGAGGAGGAGGGAGTGACAAGACGACGGAGTGAAGAAGGAAAGACTACAGAAGCAAGGGGAACCATAGAGAAGAACTGGGGCTCCTAGAGTGCCTTGGAGGACTGAAGGGGGAAAAGCCTTCGCACGCTTTTCCTCCGACCAAGCAGAAGGACCGCACAGCACTGTGATATGTCTGTAAGTCACCCTGAAAAGCAATTTTGGAGAAGGTTGATATTCCTGTTACAAGAACCTCTTACTGTATAAGTTGGTGGTACCATTTCTATATGTTATAAATCTTCAGCTCCAGTCAATTGCACTCCAGAAGTGAAGGGAAATGTTTCCCCCTTGATTTGCCTGTGATGTCAGCCCTGTTTTCCCACTGTGAGCATGCGCTGGAATATGAACTAATAACAAATTTCATTATTAATTACATATCAATTAAGAATTTTTCAGAATTTTTTTGTATTTCTATTACTAATCAAAACAAAATCCCCCCCATTTGTAGTTTAGAACCATTTTTTATGGATCAACCAAGCCTAATACGTACATACTATGAGAAAAGGATTCCCCCGGCAGAATGACAGGACACTTCAAACCTGGATCTGCAAAAGGCATGCTCAGGACTCTGGGAAGAGAGAGAGGATGGAAGGAAGGGGGGAAGAAAGAAAGACAGAGGAAATAAAGAAGGGAGGGGAGAGGAAGAAAGAAAAAAAGAACAAACTATGGAAAATGAAGAAAAGAAAAGCAGGGGACAAGGAGGGGAAAAAAAGAAGGAAATGGGAAGGGAGGAAAGGAAAGGGTGGGGAAAAGAAAGGAAAGGGAGTGAGGAAAAAAGTAAAATAATGAAGGGAAAAGAAGAAAGGAAAGAAGGGGAGAGAGAGGAAAGTGAAAAGAAAGGAAGGAGAAGGAAAGGAAGAGTTGGGGAAAAAGAATAGAGGAAGGAAGAGGGAGGGAGAATGGAGGAAAGAAGGAAGGGGAGAGAGGGAGGGAAAGGAAGGAGAGAAGGAAAGAATGGAAGAGGAAGGAACAAAGAGGGAGGGAGGAAAGAAGGTAGGGAGAGAGGTAGGTAAAAATTAAAGAAAAAGAGAGGGAAAAAGAAAGGAAGAGAAAGGAAGGAAGGGCGTGGGGCCAAGGTGGATCTTGGTTTCGACAAGGCAGTCCCTCCGGACGGCGTCGAAGAGGCCGTGGTTCTTGAACTGCCCGACGATGGGTGCGATAAGCTGGGCGTCCCTCGGGGACAGCAAGGCCGAGTCTGTGGAAGAGGAAGACAAGAGATCCTGTGGCTCGGTCGCCCGGGCGGTGGGGATGTTCAGCTTCCAACCCTGGACGGCGTGACACTACGTCCGTCGTCAGTCGTAAAGAGCCTTGGGGTTACTTTAGACCCTTTGCTGTCGATGGAGTCTCACATCTCCACCGTCAGCAAAGTGGCATTTTTCCATCTTTGCCAGGCGAGGAAGCTGGCCCCCTACTTGTCCCGACACGACCTGGCCACAGTGGCCCAAGCCACAGTCATCTCGAGGCTTGACTTCTGTAACACTCTCAACATTGGCCTTCCTTTGTCGGTAATCCAGAGACTTAAGTTAGTGCAGAACACGGCAGCTCAACTCCTCGCCGGAGTCCCGACGAGCCATCACATCACGCCGATTCTGCGCGAACTGCACTGGCTTCCTGTAGAATGCCGGATTACCTTCAAGGTGTTAGTGTTGACTTTTAAGGCCTTAAATAGTCTGGGGACAGTGTATCTAAGGGACCGCCTTATCCCGTATTGTCCCACCAGATCCCTCCGTTCTGAAGAACATAACCTCCTGGTTATTCCAAGCCCCAAGACGTTCCATCTGACCGCAACCCGGCGAAGGGCTTTCTCGATTATAGCCCCGGTTCTGTGGAATGCGCTGCCGGCCGAGATTCGATCTCTTAAGACCCTTCTCCCATTCCGGAAAGCCTGTAAAACCTTGCTGCTTCGGCAGGCCTTCGAACATGAATGGCCATGGCCCCCCTCTTGCTAAACACCTCTATCGTGTTCCTGGTTTTATTTATTACTTCGCATTTGTCTGCCGCCCCCCCCAAAACGGCTCGGGGCGACTCACAACAGTTCGTAAAATACAATTGACAGATATCTCATAAACCATAGTAATACCATTAGAATAGAATTACAATTAGAACAAATGGAGTCGCAGTGGGCTGTCAGCTAGGCAGTGCGAGCTACAGTCTAGTTAACCCCGAAGGCTTGCTGGAACAGCAATGTCTTAACTGCTCTCCTGAACGGGAGGAGGCTCTGGGTGGCACGGATGCCGGCGGGCAGTGCGTTCCACAGGGTTGGGGCTGCAACAGAGAAAGCCCGCCGGCGGGTTGTGGACAGATGGTAGGTCTTCACATTTGGGATGACCAGGAGATTTAGCTCTTCAGAGCGCAGTGATCTGGTGGGATGGGATGGGACAAGGCGGTCCCGCAGGTACACTGGCCCCAGACCATGTAAGGCCTTAAAAGTCAGGACTAACACTTTGAAGGCAATCCGGCATTCAATTGGGAGCCAGTGCAGTTCGCACAGGATTGACGTGATGTGGTGGCCAATCGGGACCCCCGCCAGGAGTCGCGCTGCAGCGTTCTGCACCAGTTTGAGTCTCCGGATTACCGACAGAGGAAGGCCAATGTACAGAGCGTTACAGTAGTCCAGCCTCGAGATGACCGTGGCTTGGACCACTGTGGCTAAGTCACGCCGGGACAAGTAGGGGGCCAGCTTCCTCGCCTGGCGAAGATGGAAAAATGCTACCCTGCTGACACTAGCGATGTGGGCCTCCATCGACAACAGGGCGTCCAGGGTTACTCCTAAGCTCTTAACAGAGGACGACGGACGTAATGTCACGCTGTCCAGGGTTGGAAGCTGAACATCCCTACAGTCCGGGGAATCCAGCCACAGGATCTCGGCCTTTGCCGGATTCACCTTCAACCTACTGGCTTGCAGCCATCCAGTGACAGCCTCAAGGCAACGATGGAAATTATCGGGTACGGATTCGAGGCTGCCCTCCATCTTCAGGATAAGCTGGGTGTCATCAGCGTACTGATGGCACACCAGCCCAAAACTATGCACCAGCTGGGCAAGTGGTCGCATATAGATGTTAAATAAGAGGGGGGAGAGAATAGCCCCCTGAGGAACCCCGCAAAGAAGCGGGGAACCCCCAGAGACATCCTTGCCCCTCCTCACTCGCTGTAGCCGGTTCCGGAGGAAGGAGGTCACCCAATTAAGGCTGTCCCCCTAACTCCGGCCCTAGCAAGGCGGTGAATCAATAGATCATAATCGTCTGTATCAAATGCCGCCGTGAGGTCCAATAACACGAGCAGCGCCGATCCGCCCTGATCCAGCTGGCAACGCAACTCATCCGAGATGGAGACTAGAACCGTCTCCATCCCATGCCCCGGACGGAAGCCGGACTGGAAGGGGTCTAGCCAAGCTGCGTCATCTAGGAAGGACTGCAACTGCTCCATTGCCACCCTCTCAAGTGCCTTGCCCAGGAACAATAAATTCGAAACCGGGCGGTAGTTGGAGGGGACCGTTGGATCTAATCCCGGCTTCTTCAGCAATGTGTTCCTGGTTTTGATGTGATGTTAATGAAATGTTTAATTTGAGATTTTTGCTGTGTTTTTATTGACTCATGTAAGCCACCCCAAGCCACTGGGAGTGACGGCAGATAGAAATTTGAATAAATAAATAAATAAATACGAGTCAAAGACAAGGCAAAAAGGAGAGGGCAGAAGCTGACCTTCTATTTACAGCCAGAATCTTATTTTCCTGGTTTTTCTTTCCGGAAAAGTCTTCTTTCCTTGATAGCTTTCAGAATAAAAAGGCTAACTCTGATTATGGTGGATCTTTCCTGTCCTTGCAAGAGGAATAAATCAAAACACACCGGAACTAATGAAAGATATCAAAAGTTGTAATCTTATGAACATCAATATCATATAAATACACAAGCAAGATGCAGTATATAGGGAAAGTTACAATTAACACATCACAACTCTACAATAGCGAATATAGGCGCGCCACAGTACTCTTGGTGAGATGGGACTCACAGATGGAACTAGGTACAGTTCCTCGTAGAAGTAACCAAAATCCGGAAATAAAGGCTCAGTCCGAGGAGAAGGAGTAATCCACAGGTAAGGGGTGAAAAGACCAAAGTAAATAATCCAGCCGTGTACGTCCACCGCGTTGTAGACCGGCCGCGCAGTTGCGCTAAGAGCCGGGGGGGGAGTTTGCAAAGAGAGCAGAGCAAAAAAGCCGCGGCGAGATGCGCTGGGGCTCCTCCTGGGTGAACTCCGGCGTTTCCAGGAACCGAACGCTGCCCGGCCGCACCAATGGGCTAAAAGCCGGTGAAGGAGGGCTGGCTACGGAGGAGGCGCTGAGGGTGGAAGAGAAGTATAGTGCTCCAAGGCAGGGCACACCGCGACGGATGAAGTGTGCGGCCTGTTCCGTTTCGCCGTTATGGCTTCTTCAAGCGGTAATGTGCAATTTAAGCATTAGCGCGTCACAGGAAAGGCATAATCATGCATGGATAGATCTAGGCATTCCTTTGCCTGTGGACCCGCAAGAGGAATGTCAGAAGATCATATCTGTTGGGGGACCTGCAGTTGGATAATATTGGATGTAAATATCTGTATCGCAGTTCAGTATATTTATTTATTTTATTTATTGTTCAGTCTTATATTCCGCTCCTCCCTGCAAGCTCGGGGCGGATAACAACAATGTAAACAGGCAGCATGTTTCAGTCATGCAGCCCTACAATAAAAACATAAAAACATATTAAAAGCACATTACATCGACGAGGTATAAGATGACATACACGCACATTTCCTGGGTCAATGTGGTTAGTTAAAGGCTAGACCAAAGAGGGCGGTCTTACACACCCTTTGGAAAGGGGCAAGCTCCGAGATGGCGCGGGTGCTGTCTGGGAGGAGGTTCCATAGCACCGGAGCTGCCACAGAAAAAGCTCTTTGCCTGGTTACGGATAGATGGCTAGGCGGTGTGAGCTACAGTCTAGCTAACTCCGAAGGCTTGTTGGACCAGCACTGGCTTAACTGCTCTCCTGAACGGGAGGAGGCCCTGGGTGGCACGGATGCCGGCGGGCAGTGCGTTCCACAGGGTAGGGCTGCAACAGAGAAAGCCCGGCGGCGGGTTGCGGACAGATGGTAGGTCCTCACATTTGGGATGACCAGGAGGTTTAGCTCTTCGGAGCGCAGTGATCTGGTGGGATGATATGGGACAAGGCGGTCCCGCAGGTACACTGGCCCCAGACCATGTAAGGCCTTAAAAGCCAGCACTAACACTTTGAAGGCAATCCGGCATTCAATTGGGAGCCAGTGCAGTTCGCGCAGGATTGGCGTGATGTGGTGGCCAATCGGGACCCCCGCCAGGAGTCGCTGCAGCGTTCTGCACCAGCTTGAGTCTCCGGATTACCGACAGAGGAAGGCCAATGTAAAGAGCATTACAGTAGTCCAGCCTCGAGATGACCGTGGCTTGGATCACTGTGGCTAAGTCGCACCGGGACAAATAGGGGGCCAGCTTCCTCGCCTGGCGAAGATGGAAAAATGCTACCCTGCTGACGCTGGAGACATGGGCCTCCATCGACAACAGGGGGTCCAAGGTTACTACTAAGCTCTTAACAGGGGCGACGGACATAATGTCACGCCGTCCAGGGTTGGAAGCTGAACATCCCTACAGCCCGGAGGACCCAGCCACAGGATCTCCGTCTTTGCCGGATTCACCTTCAACCTACTGGCTCGCAGCCATCGAATGACGGCCTCGAGGCAACGATGGAAATTATCGGGTACGGATTCGAGGCTATATGCTGGACAGTCAATTAAGAAATGTTCGACATGAAAAAATATATGTAAATACCTTCCCATTGTTTATATACTTTCACTTTTAGGTCCTTCCGATAGCCTTCCAAAAACCAAATCTTCTATTCACTGGCGGAAGATGTGTGAAACCATTTGCCTGCAATATTTACGTTGCCAAAGGCAGGGCTGTTTCTCCCCCGCTGACAGCTTGAGCAGGTCTGTGTGGAGTATCTGAACTGATGTGCATCTAAATGCCGTTTTTATACACTTTCCCAGTACTTTGCAAGCATAAGTGTTCCCATATGTCGAGTCTTCCCTTGTGGTGAAAAGACCAGATGTTTGCAATTGGTGGAAGTATGAAAGGACATAGCTTCCTGGGTGCTAGGATATATATCCTTTAATCAGTCCCTAAACATTTCCTTGGTTTTCAATAACTGGCTTAGCTGATGTATTTCGCCAGAGAGTGGTCTCTGTGATCCATTACTTTCCTTCCTGTTCTTCTCATCCGAGAGGCATTCGTAGAGGGTAGGAGAGGGGAGGAAAGTTTCTTGGCATGTCAGAAATGTCAGGCCCAGATCTGCATTATATATTTTTTTTGTAATGGCCTGACCACACGGAATTACATACAGACTGTAAAGAACCGTCTTTTAAAAAGTAACAATTGCAATACCACCGTAAACAGCAAACCCCCAACAAATTAAGGCAGTGTTTCCCAACCTTTTTTGAGCCGCGGCACACTTTTTACATTTGCAAAATCCTGGGGCACACCACCAACCAAAATGACACAAAATGACACTCTAACACAGTAATACATATAGTTCATATGTTTTTAAATGTATTTATACACTCAGTGTGAAACCTGGGCCTGTTTCGATGAACACAACATAGATATGACTTCCTCTCACATACTTATACATGGCTATCATGTCTTCTCTCAGCCGTCTCTTCTTCAGGCTAAACGTGCCCAGCTCTTCAAGCCGCTCCTCATAGAGCTTGTTCTCCAGACCTTTGTGAAATTTCACCCTGAGTGAAACTTGCTTCCAGTTAACTATGGATGTCATGAAGCTGTTATAAACAGTTCCTGGGGGGGGGGGGGGCAACTCTTTAAAAATCCAGTAAAATAGTAAAAAAACAAAACATTTCCAAGCGGAGAGGCTCAATTTGTTTCTTGGAAACCTGCGAGGGGGCTGCTAGGAGGGGGGAGAGTGCCAATTTCCCACGGCACACCTGATGATCGCTCACGGCACACTAGTGTGCCACGGCACACTGGTTGGGAAACACCGAATTAAGGTACTGTTATCCAAGTGGAGGTCACTAGAGGGTGCTGGAGAGAGACGGATAGTCCATTGTGTGTGTGTGTGGGGGGGGGAGTTGAAGGAGGAAAACAATTTATCCTGTTTATGCTGGTTATTCCCCCTTCCCATATCATAAACGAAGGTTGTTTCCATGATGGGGACATGAATGGGGGAAAAATAACTGAGTTATTGTAAAATAGATTATTGTAAAATAGATTATTCTTCTCTCTGTAGCAGCGCCCTGGTGGCCTCCACCTGGATAATGGAACAGCACCCAAATTAACTACAAGATAGCAAGATCTTCCTGTACTACATGGGTAGGGAACGTATGACTCGGGAGCCAGATGTGGCTCTTTTCATGATTGTGTCTGGCTCTCCAGAGCAGCCCGGGCCTCGGTTTCCCAGCATGCAGCAGGGAGGAGTGATGCAAATGCGCTGCGACTGCCGCTCCCACACCGCCATTGCTGCCTCTTCCTCATCCCCCGCTGTTCTCGAGGCCCTGTGCCCTCTTCGCCGGGGATGGCAGAGGCCGCCGCCGCCGACTCGTCCTCGTCTTCCTCTTAGCCAATTCCGAGCACCACGGGGCCGGGGTCGGTCTCGATCTCCCTTGGGGAGTTGATCAGGGTCCTTGTTCTCTTCAGCCCTGGGGCGTGCATGTTCCTTAACCAGTTTGGCCCAGATTTCTTCTTTCCTCCAGATATCTGGGTCTGAAGCCACGTTTAAGGTGGCCCCTGACCCAGATCTTGTCAGATTATTGCATTTTGAATAGCAATTCATGAGTCAGCACAAGATATATTTTCGCAGTTTGAGATGACCTGCAGTGTGACATGTTTGACACTAGATGGCGCTGTCTCAAGACTGCTAAATGGAACCTTGAGGAATGTCAGTTACAAAGTGACAGTTGGGATTTGTCAGTTGGGATTTAATATCTGTGAGGAAAGGATGTTTAGAAAGGTAGCTGTGATGGCTGTTGTTTTTCGATGTTTTGCCAGTTATTGTTAAATACAATTCAATACAAAGTTATATATTTACCTTGTGAATTGAATGAGAGTTTCATTATTCACTCGAACAGAGACTGGAGTTTTTGGGCCGATGGGGAATTAAACTTCTATATTTCTGTTGCCTATCCGCTGTGACATAAATACTCAACGCCGAAGAGATCTTTGGCGGAAAGAAGAAATCCGGGCCAAACTGGGCACTTTACATACGCGCCCCGGGACTGAAGAGGACAAGGACTCTGATCAACTCCCCAAGGAAGATCGAGACCGACGCCGGCCCCATGGCGCTCAGCCTCGGCTGCGGGATGGCATGTGTGCGCGCTGATGGCACAAGGAAGCCCTCCAGCCCATCGGTATCACTATCAGTTAATACGGGCCCGAAGGAGGAGGCGGGGTAGTGCTGTGCCGTCAGCTTGCCGTTTAACATGGCTTTCGCCCCAGTTTTCAGCATGGAAGGGAAGGCCAGGCCAGGGAAGGGAAAACCTGCCGATTTACTTCCAATAATGGCAACGGTTTCTTCGAATATGCTAATCCACTTCTGGGTTGTTTACACAGTTTCTAGGCATGGTTTAGAACCCAAAAATAGCAAATCGTAAATCAAATTGGGGGATTTTTTTATTAGTATATCAAAGACTTACAAAAATTTCCCAAAAGTTCTAAAATGTAACTTAATTACTAACGAAATTAGTTAGTAATTCGTATGCCAGAGCATGCGCATTCAGATGGTTTTTGGCCTACAACTCCCAGAAATCCTAACAGCTGGTAAATTGGCTGGGATTTCTGGGAGTTGTAGGCCAAAACTTGAATAAATCACACTGAATTCTAGATGGGACTCTCCAAATAGGAAGGAGGGAGGGAGGGAGGGGTATTCTATTCTTGGAGGCAGCAAAAGAAAAGGAGGAGGAGCCTCCCCTCGCTCCTCGCTGCCTCTCTCTCACCCCGATCCCCAGGGAGCGAGGGCCCAAGTTTGCCCAGGCTGGTCATATACCTACATTCCATGCACATGCAATAATACAGCAGTAATAACAATGGGTATAAGAAGAGGTAAATTCAAACCGGTATTCTGACTGGTCCCTGCCTCATGCGGTGCAAACGGCTCTTCTCTGTGAGCCCGGGAAATTAGCCCGGAAAAGACAGCGTTTCCTGCTTGGGTGCACACACATACATATTCTTTGGGGATTTGCTGCAGAATCCGGCCTCATAGAGAAGATTCTGCAGCAAATCCCCCCTCCCCCGAATATGTGTGTGTGTGCTCCCAAGCAGAAAACGCTGGCTTTTCCCCGGGCTAATTTCCCTAGCCCCGTTTGCACCGCATGAGGAGAGACCAGTCAGAATACTTCGGTTTGAATTTTACCTCTACTAATACCCATTGTTATTACTGATGTATAATTGCATGTGCATGGAATGTAGGTATATGACCAGTTGGATTACTTATAATATTAGGCACTTACAGTAGCGTTCATTCTATTATAGAGTAGGTTAGTTTCTCACCCCAATACTCTTTGATGCCTTAGATCCTGGCTGGCAGGCAGGAGAGGCAGGGAAGCCTGGAGAGGATTACTCAGAAGTAAATCCACAAAGGAGGGCCCTTCATCCAAAGGGCCCTCCTTTGCAGATTTACTCTGAGTAATCCTCTGTTTACATTTTTTCCAGGCTTCCTTCCAGCCGAGGAAGGAGCGAGTTTAGGGCTTGCCTTGCCATAATATTGGCAAGGGAGGCGGGAGGGTGGTGAGAGAGAAGGAGGGTGCCCCCCGTATGCCCCCTTATGACCTAATAACGACACTTAAGAAAATCCTGGCCCCCGAAGTTCGAAAAATTAAGTCCACTTCCTGGTTGGCGTTCCAGGTGCGGAAACGCTCGAAAATAGCATTTCTTTTTTTTAATTATTTTTTTAAAAAAATATTTTTATTGTTTTATCATTATCAACACAATATTATACAATGTCTATTTACAGCAGATTCATGTTATTCATTTCTAGGTACAATACTTCAATCTTTAGCGTCTGCCATTATGTTTTTCTTATACATTTTGTATCCCTCACCGCTGTGCTCCCTCCCCCTCCCCAAGCCATTGCTTTTACATATCATTCGTCCAAAATTTCATTTCTTCTTGTGGAGGTAACCTTCCTTCTTCCTTTTCTAATCCTTTTTCAATAAATTTTCTCCATACCTCATAAAAATCACTTTGTTTCCATATACCTCTTTTTACTTTTAATATACATGTTAACTTGTCATTTATTGCCAGTTTCCAGACTTCCTTGTACCATTCCTCTATTTGTATATTTATTTCTTTTTTTCCAATTCCTTGCTATAAGCAGTCTTGCTTTTGTTAATAGGTTTGTTATCGGATCTTTATCCTTTTTTTCCAATTGTATACTATTATATAATGATAATAAAGCTATACTAGGACTTCTTTCTATTTTAATATTCATTATATCTTCTATTTCTTTAAATACTTTCGCCCAAAATTTGCTTACATATTTACATTGCCACCACATATGTATGTATGTTCCTGTTCCTTGGCATCCTCTCCAACAGTTTTTCGAGTAGTTTTTATTTATATTTGCCATTCTTACTGGTGTAAGGTACCATTTCCATATTAATTCATAATAATTTTCTTTAATCCTTATTGATAAATTTTTAAGATGTCTTTGTCTCCACAATTGTTGCCACTCTGTTTCCTTTGTTTTTATCCCTAAGTCTTCTTCCCAGACCTCCTTAAGGGGGTTATTTTTTGTTTTTCCTTCCTTTATTTCAATTATTATCTTATATATTTTACTAGTTAATTCCTTTCACGTTTTCGTGCTCTTCTACATCCCTCCCATTTTGTATTATTTGTTCAAATTGGTTAACCTTACTTCCTTTTTTATTGTTTTTTTAGCCAATTTTTAAACCATTGTTCTAATTGTATACAATGGAACCATGTCAATTTTATTTCTCTAAATTCTTCCATAATCATTTCCTTCTTCGTTCTTACGAATTTCTTACGGAACGAATCATTTTCATAACTTTTTTCTCATGCCTAATAGTTTCAAAAGTGATTTTTTAAAAAAATTAATCCGAATTACCGAGCATTTCGACAAACGTAACCAGCCCTGGTAGCTACTACTGCTAAGGGTTCTTCTTTTGCAGATACTGCACTGCTGTGTTGTGAAAGCCACTCGTTCTCGCTGTCAGAGCTGACCAGGACAACACTCCCCTGCCTCCATAGAGGGTGTTGTTTGCCATGCAGTGAAGAGTGTCTTCCACCCTGACTGCAGTTAGAGGGCGGAGGGTGGGGTGAGGAAGTAGGGGCAAGGGCATTGCCCTGAAATAAAAATCGGTCCTTCCCCGAGTGAAATTTTCCCCAGACTTTAAATTTCTAGAAAGTCGCATTATGGGCTTGGCCGACTTACCGGCCAAGCGGGTTGCAGGGCAGCGTTGCCCTCGCGCCAACTTGTTTGGCCTAGAAGGGGTTTCTTCTCCCAGAAGCCTCTGGGTGGCGACAGGCCCGGATTACCTCGGGCGGCAGGTTTTGGGGGGCAGCGGATTTGGCCCCCTGAATTTTTTTTTAAAAAACGCCCCCTCGCAGCGCTTTCTCCCCGCCCTGTCCCAAGAGTCAGGAGAGGGCGGGGGGAGAGCACTGCGAGTGGCCGGGGAGAAGAGAATGGCGCCCTCCCCTCACCTGGGCCACCCCCTTGCAAAGGAAGGAGGCGGCAAGGAGGAGGAAGGGAAGCTCTGCCCCGCAGGCATACATGCCTGCCAGCGGGCTTCCCTTCCTCCTCCTCCTCCTGGCCGCCTCCTTCCTTTGCAAGCACTGTGGGGCTTCCGTCCGCCACCTCTTCCACCTCCCGCGACCGAAAGGAAGGCACAAGGAGGAGGAAGGACAGTCCCGCCCTCCTCTTCGCGCCCTCCTTTTGGTCGCGGGAGGTGGAGGAGGCGGCGGACGGAAGCCCCACGGTGCCGCGCACCTTCCGTCCACCTCCTCCTCCACTTCCCACGACTGAAAGGAAGGTGCGAGGTGGACGGAAGCCGTGGGGCCGGTGCCGCGTGGCTTCCGTCCACCTCCTCGGACCCTCCTTCCGGTTATGGGAGGAGGCGGCGACGGAGCCGCACACCCGGGGCTGCTGCCGCACCTGCGCAGCAGCGCCCTGGGGGCGTGGCTTTCCGCGCCCTGGGGGGGGGGCGGCGCGGGGTGTCTTGGCCTCGGGCGGCCAAAGACCTCAATCCGGGCCTGGGTGGCGAGAAGGCTTCCCGCCACCAACACCGGCCTATGAGGGGGCTGGCTCCGCTCCGGCCCCTCTCAGCAGCCGGCTGGCCCCTACTTTCGCCCGGGCAGCTTATTTAAGGCTGCCCAGGACTTCCCCTGCAGCACGCAGGAGCCAGTTACTGTTTTTCCTCCCACCCTCCCTACTTATTACATTGTTTGTTGTGTACATTTTGTTCATTTATCCAGTTCGTTGTTGCAGTTGTTACGGTTATGTGTTATTATGCTCTTTGGCGCAACTCCGTGTTTGGCGTGTGGCATGGCCCCTGGATCAGGTTGGCTTATCGCCCCTTGGTTGTAAGGGGGATAATGCCCAGGCCCCCTGGGGTGCCGAGTTTCCATGGACAGGCATTGGGTCGCTCGCACCCCAGGCTTGCAAACGCCTTTGGACATTCGCGGGGGCTGTTCGACCCTGATCCAGGACCCATGCGTGGCCGCCAACCCTTTGGTTCCTGTTTTCAATAAATGAGTTGTGGCCATTTTCATCCAACCAATTGTGGCTGCATTATTGTTTTTGGTGCGAGGTGTGTCACGCTTGCACACGCAACATCAGGCTATGTGTACAAGGTGCTCATGAAACATATATGGATGTCTTGCTTTGACTTGGGTCTCATTTCCAAAATATCTCATCATGTAATGCAGTGTTTCCCAACCTTTTTTGAGCCGCGGCACACTTTTTACATTTACAAAATCACCACCAACCAAAATGACACAAAATGACACTCGAACACAGTAATACATATAGTTAATATGTTTTGAAATGTATTTATACACTCAGTGTGAAACCTGAGCCTGTTTCGATGAACTCAACATAGATATCCTGGCAGGAATGGCAGAAAGACACAAACTTTCCACACAGAAATCCCATAACCAAGAGAAAATGCTATAAGAGTTTGGTGGGCATTGGCCTTGAGTTTTGGAGTTGTAGTTCACCTATATCCAGAGAGCACTGTGGACTCAAACAATGTTGGATCAGGACCAAACTTGGCATGAATACTCAATATGCCCAAATATGAACGCAGATGGAGTTTGGGGAAAATAGACTTTGACATTTGGGAATTACAGTTTCTGGGATTTATAGTTCACCTACAATCAAAGAGCATTCTGAACCGCACCAATGATAGAACTGGGCCAAAATTCCCACACAGAACCCGCAGGAGGCAAGAGGAGGTCTCCACTTGGGGAAAGGGAGGCGGGCCTTCCCAATGCATGGAGAGGGAGAGACCAAGTAGACAACGGGTGGGGAGGGGGGGTGTTTGAAATTTTGTGCCTTTATAGAGGTAGGGTTCTTAAGGTTTTTATACTTCAACACACTAGACTCTCCCCCCTCCCCTCCTGGAGGTTCCAATTTCCCACGGCACACCTGATGATCGCTCACGGCACACTAGTGTGCCCTGGCACACTGGTTGGGAAACACTGATATAATGTATACACAAACACAAGTGATCCCTAATGCAAACAAATACATAAATAAATAAATCCCGCAATTCAAAACATTTCTGGTTCCAGACATTTCGAATACCCAACCTACATTACCTTGCAAGAAGGTGAAAGAAAGAAGTCTTTTTTTCCCATGAACAATTTTCATCATTTACGTTTGGCCTTCTGACCCCTCTATAGCTATTTCTATACAGCCATCTGGTTTGAGCGATATGTCAGATTACGTATTTAAAGAAATAAAATAGTTGACAGCTGAGCCTTACAATGAGAAAAAGCACGGTGCATCCAAGGGGGAAATTCCCACACAGGAAAGACTTGTTCTGCCATTTGTGGCTTTGTTTTGTTAGTTGGATGTGTGATGAGGTTGTCGCTGTCAAGTCTGAGTGACGACGGAGTAGATGCGATTCTTGCTTTTCCCTTCCTCTCAAAAGATAGATGATCAAACATACCGGCACCAATCTATTTGCTGTTGTTTATGGTAGACAGGAGGCATGAGAAAAATGAAACGGAAATTAAAAGGATTCGTAAGAGATTCGTATGTAATGGGACTTTTGAGGTTTTACGTATCGCTGCCGCGATCCTGGAAGTAGACTTCCTTTTACGGTCCTTGAGGCCAACAATTTCCGTTATGATCGTAAGAAATTCTTAAGTATTAATTAATTAATTATTGTACTACTCACTTCTCCCTGTCTTCTCCCCGCATTTCCTTCCCGACTTCATTCAGCTTCTTCTTTTTCCCGCATTTCTATGAGGAACTGGAAGTGACGCTGCTGCTAGGTAGGCAATGCATTCTGGAAAGTGTAGTCCTCCAGGCCTTCCCCCCCCTTCCTCTTCCCCGTTGCTCTGCTGCCATGCCCCATCGCAGGGGCCTGCTTCACACACACACACGCACGCTTCTCCTCCTCTCTCTCCCTGCGCTCTCTCAGATGCTTCTCTTCCCCGTTGCTCTGCCTTGCCCCATCGCAGAGGCCAGCTTCAGCCCTCCAGGTACGTGTTTTGGACTTCAACTCCCACCATTCCTCACAGCCTCAGGCCTCTTCCTTTCCTCTCAGCCTGGGCAAACTTGGGCCCTTGCTCCCTCAGGATCGGGGTGAGAGAGAGGCAGCGAGGAGCGAGGGGGGGGGCTCCTCCTCCTTTTATTTTGCTGCTTCCAAGAATAGAATACCCCCTCCCTCCTTCCCTCCCTCCTTCCCTCCCTCCTTCCTATTTGGAGAGTCCCATCTAGAATTCAGTGTGGTTTATTCAAGTTTTTTGGCCTACAACTCCCAGAAATCCCAGCCAATTTACCAGCTGTTAGGATTTCTGGGAGTTGTAGGCCAAAACTCATCTGGAATGCGCATGCTCTGGCATACAATTACTAACGAATTTCGTTAGTACTTAAGTTACATTTCTGAAATTTTGGGAAATTTTTTGTAAGTCTTGATATACTAATCAAAAAAAAAAATCCATTTGATATAAGAATCGCCATTTTAGGATTCTAAACCATGCCTAGTAGACAGCTAGCCGAACCTGCCCCCTTTTTGGGGTCCTGAACAGCTGTTTGGTGTTTTGGTTTTTTTTTGCTAGCCAGGTTATGCGCTCGGACCACTTCCAATCCATTTGTTGATTTTATTTCCCAGGCTGGATGGCCATTTTGCTTCAACTAGGCTACATCCACGGAGATGCTGCGCTTGTGCTGACATGCCTGTAAGTGATGGCCTCAACTCTCAACTCCTCAGAGTCTAATGTTCGGTAACATTAGGGGTTCGAAAGCAAACAGAATGTGACGGTCCAGAAGTGATGCATCAGGGCCAGACAGGGAAAAACAGAGCAGAGAAACACTTCTTTGGTTCCTTCTTATGACTCATCAACCACAATGGCATGATGCCCTGAGGCACTGGCCTTAGGCACAGTCTCAGTTATACAACTGAGAGTTTGTACAAAATACTTTGGTATCTGAGGACATGGATTGAAACATCAGTCTTGGGAGGCAGTCGTGGATGGTACTTTCCTCATTCCGATGCAATGGTCAACCACGAGTGGTTTCTCTATTGCGGGGTAAAGGTCCTCATGCTGACATCAGGGGGTGCCCACACTTTTTCAGCATGCGAACAACTTATAATAAAACCAAGTCAGAAATATCTACCTACCTCCAGGCTTGAAGATGGCAATGCCAAGCTCCGCCCTTTCCCCTCCGGCTTTGGAGCTCCCAGCAGCTTCTCCAGGCTTGAGGATGGCAGTGCCAAGCCAGTGGTGGCATAGCTAGCTCAAGGCTGGCTTGGCCCGGCCCTCCTCAAGGCTGGAGAAGCTGCCGATAGAGCGGAAGCCAGAGGGGGGTGGATCCAGGCCCCGCCAAGCCCCGCCCCTCCCCCTCCCCTCTGGCTTTGGAGCTCCCAGCAGCTTCTCCAGGCTTGAGGATGGCAGTGCCAAGCCAGTGGTGGCATAGCTAGCACAAGGCTGGCTTGGCCCGGCCCTCCTCAAGGCTGGAGAAGCTGCCGATAGAGCGGAAGCCAGAGGGGGGTGGATCCAGGCCCCGCCAAGCCCCGCCCCCTCCCCTCTGGCTTTGGAGCTCCCAGCAGCTTCCAGGCTTGAGGATGGCAGTGCCAAGCCAGTGATGGCATAGCTAGCACAAGGCTGGCTTGGCCCGGCCCTCCTCAAGGCTGGAGAAGCTGCTGATAGAGCGGAAGCCAGAGGGGGCGGAGCAGGGCTCACCAGCCCCCCCTCCCTCTGGCTTTGGAGCTCCCAGCAGCTTCTCCAGGCTTGATGATGGCAGTGCCAAGCCAGTCTTGTGCTAGCCATGCCACCACTGGCTTGGCATTGCCATCCTCAAGCCTGGAGAAGCTGCTGGGAGTGCCGAAGCCGGAGGAGGGGGCAGGGCTTGGGGCGGCCTGCCTCCACCCCCTTCTGAGAAGCGCCCCATCCGGCTGGGATTGACCTCCTTTGGTCCCGGGATCGACTGGTCGAGCGCGATCGACTTCCTGGGCAGCCCTACTTTACATAAACAAACTGGAGTATTGACTTTGGGCCCCGATGTGCCATTACATTTCAGTAGATATTGCCAATATAATTCAAAAACAACAATAATAATAAACTTTATTTATACCCCGCCCCATCTCCCCAATGGGAACTCGGGGCGGCTCACACGAGGCCACGCCCAAACAACAAATTACCATAAAATAACATCAAAACACCAGCAATGAACACAATAAAAAGGTACATACATATAAAAAAATACAACTAGATATCTAAAATCACAAAGACGGGGCGGGCTGCAAGCACATATATAAAATGTTAAAATGACAATTTGAGTAGCTAAACGGTTCTGGTCCAACTTACCTCTCCCAACGCATCTCTCCCTATGAACTATTAAGATGCTTAAGATCATCTGGAGAGGCCCTGCTCTCGGTCCTGCCTGCTTCGCAGGCGCGCCTGGCGGGGAAGAGAGACAGGGCCTTCTCAGTGGTGGCTCCTCCGCTTTGGAACGCCCTTCCTAGTGACATCAGATCGGCCCCCTCCCTCCTGACATTTCGTAAGAAAGTTAAGAATTGGCTTTTCGAGCAAGCATTCGCAGACGAACCTTAATCGAGATCAAGGATTAGTATGAGGACGAAACGGAAACCGATTTTAAGATTGTGGAGCTGAGATTTGTATTTTGTAGTTTTTAACTGTTCATTTTATATGTTTTTATATGACTGTTTTTAATCTTGTGATGTATTGTATATGGGCACTTGTTGCCGCTTGTTCACCGCCTCGAGTTGCCTTCGGGCTGAGAGAGGCGGTATAGAAGCATGGCAAATAAATAAATAGGATAGGGTTGTGTTGGCGGACCGCGGATTGGCTGGACAGCCTATGAATATGGAACGGGATTATGGGGTATTTTGATATGTAACGGTTTTTAATCTGCTTTGTTGTATTTTTGATATGTTGTTGTCCTGTTCTTGTATGCGGCATTGAATTATTGCCTTTTGTTAGCCGCCCTGAGGGTGGGTTAGAAATGAAATAAATAAATACAATTTTAAAGGTCTCCAGAGTGGGGGCTTTCCTAATCTCTCCGGGCAAAGAATTCCAGAGTCGGGGGGCCACAGAGGAGAAGGCTCTCTCCCTGTGCCCACCAGACGAATCTGTGAGGCTGGCAGGGGTGATAGGAGGGCCTCCCCCGAAGAGCGGAGGGATCAAGCTGGTTCATGGAGGGAGATCTGGTCACGAAGGGAGGCGGGTCCCAAACCGTTTAGAGCTTTGTAGGTGATCACCTGTACCTTGAATTGGGACCGGAAAATAAATGGCAGCCAGTGCAGTTCTTTAATCAGAGGGTCGACCGCTCCCTGTAACTTGCCCCAGTTATTAATCTGGCTGCTGATCGCTGGACAAGTTGAAGTTTCCGGGCCATCTTCAAGGGTAGCCCCATGTAGAGTGCATTGCAGTAATCCAGTCTAGAGGTAACCAAGGCGTGGATCACCATGGTCAGGTCAGACTTCACGAGGTATGGTCGCAGTTGGCTTACTCAGTTTAACTTTGCGAAGGCCCCCCGGCCCCGCCGACAGGCCTGGATCCAGTTTGTGGCGCCTCAAGCCACACTCTGGAAGGCTGCCCCTGCAGGCGGCCGCGGTGGGGGCAGGGCCCGCTTGCGCATGCGCGGCAGGGCGGGGAGTGGCTCGCTGCCCTTCCGAGAAGGAAGGGAAACCCCCGGGCAGCCGCTGCCTCACCCAGAAACATGGCGGAGGGTGCTGCGCCACTCGCGCCCTGCCACGTATGCCCGGTGTCCTGCGCGGCGCCCGCCCCTTTTTGGCGGGGCTGGGTGATGTCAGGCGCGGCGGCGAGTAGGAAGAGGTGGAGGCAGAGGCCGCGGCTTAAGCTAAGCAATATGAGCAGTGTAGTTACTATCTATGTTCCTACAACACAACAACACACTGTGGGGTTCTGTATATAACCAATATATTCAGGCTTGCATATAAGCTCAATCTTATTACTTTCCAATAACACAAAGTATATCTATTACATATAAACGCACAAACCAAAGGAAAATACCAGAGTCACTCACGATACAGTAAGTCCCTCTTCACAGAGTCTAATAGACTCAATAACATAGTCCCATTCTTCTGTGATGTATTCTTTAAGACCCAATGGTCAACTCAAAAATATATTTTATAATCCGCGGCCGTTGGCCTCCGTTGTGAGTTCCAATGCGTATTAATCCACTAGTTCGTGGTTATCGCTGGGTAGTCCACCTACGGGAATCCTTCTCGATTACCCGACCCGTTTCGTCTCAATCTCGTCCAGGGTGGCCCCAATTATACAGAGATGCACAAAGACTATATGTCTGAAATACAAACAATATACAATAGTATCCCATCTAAAACAAAGATAGTAACAAAGGGTAGGAGTATAAATCTCAACACTTACCACCATAAATCATAAGTATGCTTAATAGCAATGCTGATGTCTCAGCTATGTATGCATCGCCCTCATGGCG